>CM046443.1:83262347-83657347 GCA_025506515.1 Flaveria trinervia | reverse complement strand
TTTCTCTCAACATTAGGTTTTAGCACGGTCTCTTTCTTTGATTTTTTAGAAACAGAAGGCTTGTCCTTGGTAGTTTTCTTTGGTGCTGTAGGGACTTCCTTTCTCTTGTTCTTCTCTGGTTCAGTAATGGGAGCAACACAACGGATGGGGACAGCTACTGTATAAGTAATTGAGAGGGATTTGAGCTTGTTACAGGTGTCGAACTAGTAACCCATGGAAACTGTGCAAAAGATGGTCCCTCATCACTGGTTTCAGACATCTTATCTCTTAAATAATAGCCCCCTTCAAAATCTGATTACAGCAATTGAAAACAACTCTTTTTATAAAGGAAAATCATACAAATGAGAATTAGGTGTGGTATTCATGTTAACAACTATGACTAATTATGATGCGCAAACACATGAATCGGTAACTGATATTAATTTACACAAGATCAAAAGGTTAAAGAAGTTATTCATGACCCTTTTGTTAATTCTGGATGCCACACCGATAAGCAAATCACTTCAAAAACCTTTTATGAACTTCAAATTTCCAAAACAGAAAGTCTCACCAGACATCAACTTAAGAGCATGTACAAATTATAGAACAACACAGGTCTTAATTCTGCAACAAAATTCATGATAACTATGCATTCACTACTACGTTTAATTTCAAAAAGTCAAAATTAGGTTCTTATCAAGAGAGAACTGAATTGCAATTCACTTCACAAATAATCAGATGAACCAGTCAAAGAGTTTCAATTCCAAAACTGTCAAATCAGAAATTCTCACTACGTCTCAACGCGTACAAATAGTGTAATATGACTAGAGGTACTATTAATTCGCGAACAAAATTGGCCATAGTTAGCGTTTGAAAGATGAAAAATCAAAGTGAAAGATGTTAGGTCGTAAAAAAAAATCAAAAGAAATTGGCATCTGAAATTCAGTAGGATGAAAATGAAGGTGTAATGGAAGGATGATTGAAGAATCGAATTGGTGAGTGTTGATGGATGGAAAGGAAAACATAAGAAAAGCATGAATTGATGGAATTAAGAGGAAAGAAGGTCAACGGAACGTAACTAGGTTATTTTGAAACAACTCAACTTACAGCCGGAGCCGGAGCCGGAGCTGGAGCCGGAGCCAAGCCGGAGCGGAGGCGGAGGGCGGAGGAAGAGTGGAATTGGGAATTGGGAGATAATATAATAATAATATATAATATAATAAAATATAATATAACTAAAATAATACCTATTTCAAGTAAGTATTTTGTGTTGAATAAATAAAATAATAAATAATTAGTAATAAATTATGAATTATAACATTATGTTTAAAAATAAAATATGATTATAATTGCATAATAATAAATATTTCAAATAATAAATAATAAATAGGTTATAGATAGATAGATATATAGATAAATAGATAATCTAGAAACTCATTTGTTAAACGAATTATAGTTAGTAAAAAACATGAAAACTTACGGTACGCCATTTTAATATAAGATATGTATAAAATTATATATACGTAATTGTTCAATAGATAAAACAATTATACTATTTTTAACTTTTTTATCTAAATAGTTTCATTTTTAAATATTTGTTTTAAATATTTCTTATAAAAATTTATTGTTTATAAAAATCATGTTTGTTAAAAACTAAAGTTTCTAATTATTTTGGTTATTTTAGTAAAACTACTTTTAGAAAATTCTATATTTTTATAACTATTTTAAAAATTGACTGATTTAAAATATTTTGTTTCAAAAGGTTCATTGTATTAGAAAATATATGAATTTTAATTTTCTTAATAAAATTTATTTTAAAAAAACATAGTTTCATTTGAAAAAAAATATAGATGAGAGAGATAAATTTATCAATTGACCAAATTAATTTTAATAAAAAGAGAGAAATTGTTTAAGTGTTTAAATTATTTTAATACCCTTTTAAAGGGAAAATAAAGTAAGGATGTTTAAAAAAATAACAAATGTCAAAAAGATGGTTTAAGAAGATAGCAAGTGACAAAAAGCCTTCTTTTATTAGTATTTATAGATTATATAATAATCTAGAGTTAATTACATAGATTGTCCCTGTGATTTTGGTAAAATAACAAGTTTGGATACTAAGAAAAAAAAACATGTTTGAGTATTAACTTTTAATATTTGTAACGAAATTGAGTATTAACGCTAACAATCGTTAAATTTTTTCAAGTTGAAGGGCATTTTAGTCATTTCATATACGAGGACTAATTATATAACTTACTAGAAGTGTTTGATACTTAATTTTTATGTTTCTCCCTCTTATCTATTTTTTAAAAATCAAACTATCTTTTTTTAAAATAATTTTTATGAAGGAAATTAAAAATAACATCTTTTAATTAAAATCTAAATAATAAAAAACTAAAGTTTTACGTAATATGATTTTTCTAAAACACTAAATATTTTTTAAACAAAATATTTTAAATCGTTTTGTTATAAAAAAATTTATAAACAAGTGAAATATTTTAAAAAAATTTTACCAAAACAATCAGAATAATTAAAAATCACATTTTTTAAAAACAAGATTTTAGAAAAAAATATCTTTTATAAAAATTAAAACGAATGTTAAAAAATATTTACATTAGAAAGTTAAAACATGATATAATTGTTTTATTTGTTGAACTATTATGTATATATAACTTTTTTATATTTTACAACAATATATATACTATAACTAATTATGTTTAATTTTACATATATATTTTATATTAAAATTTAATCCTTTTATTTAATTAGTGTTTAACCTATCTATCTATCTATAAAAAATAAAAATAAGAGTGAAACAATTATAAATTTCATTATACTTACTTTCTCATTTCTTTATATTAAATACTAATAATATTACTCCTACCATTTCAAATTAAAAATATATAATTTAATAAATTTAAACCTATTTTTTTATTAAAAAAACAATTTTAAAAAACAAAAATTTTATAAAATACCGAATACAACAAAATTTTTAAAAAAATCATTTTTCTTTAAACAATATATGTAAAATTCATAAGTTTTTATAAAATTAAAGTTTAAGAAAAATTCATTATTTTTATTTACTTAAAATAGCTATTTATACGTACTTATAATCATATTTTATCTTCAAACACGATTTTATAATGCATAAATTTTTATCAATAATTATTTATTATTTTATTTGTTCCAATTCGTGTATTACACGGGTACTAACTTAGTAATAATATTTAAACCCGTATGCGCTTTTAAATCTCACCTTCCTATGTATCCTACATGTAGTAGTATATTATTATATCACAATCACAATATCACATGTATTTTTTCCTTTCTTTTAAATTACAAACACTTCAATCTTTTATAAAGTAAACATTTTTGGGTAGAATAGTTTTGTATAAAAATATACTTGTTAATTATTTAAACCATTGTATGATTCGCAACCAACTGAAAACTATAAAAGATTAATATAAATACACATTTCCAATGTAAAAAAACAATGATGCAGTTTGTTTTTCAAAGATAAATTGTTTTGCATCCTGCAAACGGTAATATGTGTGTGGCGCAGACAGAAGAGCTTGCACAAACCCTTTTTAGATAAATAAACACCACAAAGTATCATACACATAATCATGTAACATAAGTTTGTACATGCATAACAACATAACAAAAAATACGACTCAAATAAGAATAAAACACTGCCCACCGGTTGGACTATGGTAAATTTGAATATGTTCGTGGCGGCGCCAGCTTAGTAAGCTCGATATCGGTCGACTTTGCCTGCACCATCTTGAGCTGAACGTATTAGTGCATAAGATCATCCAGGTGGTCATGAGGCTTGACCAACCTCCTCTAGCAAGGCCTCTATTTGTGCAGAAAGTCTCCCATCTTTGTGAATGTGTCGAGAATGTTGAGGTTGTTGTGGCATCTGTTATGTTGGCTCCCTTGTCGGCTGCTCCTACTGTACGGGACCAAGATCTGCAACTTGCTGCACGAGACGAAGGTTTGCAACTTGCTGCACGAGACGAAGGTTTGCAACCTTTTAAACAGTTGTGATTGACAAATCTAATCGAGCCTAAGAACTCCCAAAAACTAAAATATAATTCGCATGCCATCTAGCGTGCTACGCTCTAATCTCACCAAGTCAATCGTTAGGAATAAGTCAAGAAGGTAAAGGAAGAAACCCAATAAAACATAACTAAACAAAATGCCATACCTAGCTTGTTTCATATATCACTTTAGTGTTAGGACATTTATCACCAAACATGAATTCCTAACTACTTTATTGCGGGTAAGAAGACTGCCAAAGACAAAATTAGTTGCCTTTTTCAAGATAAGAATGTTCACTGCCTAAGATGAACTCTTGATTGCTTTATTGCGAGTAAGAAGTTTCAAAGCTAAAATGAGCTTCTAGTTCATACTTGTATCGTGTCAAAGAAGTAAAGAGAGATTTGAATAATTCGGGTGAGATCTTTAGTCGATAGCAATTAGAGCTGATAGCAAATTACAACCGTGAGACACGTTATCACACGAATAAAGCTAACGTTATGGCTAACGTCATAAGTCTTAAAGAGAGAGTTGAATTAATCTGGGTGAGATCTTACCGGTTGATACTGACGCCAAATGTTATATAACAAATTTTTGAATCCCAATCAGAAGCATTGAAACTAAGTCAAGTCAACCAAAGAAATAATGAAAGGATAGGTCGCAAACAAAACACACATGACGTCAAAACCATATTCAGACGCATGTGGATCTCTACTTATGGTGATCTTAGAATAAAGATTCTAGTTAAAGCTCACAAGACTTGATATTTCATTCATCCATTGTAACACCTCAAATTTTAATATAACAGTTATAAATATGTGAATTATGAAATATGAAGTTTTTCTTTCATATATTGTCAAACGATTAATTAACGAGTAAAATGACTAGTTAAAATGTTAAGATTTTAGACTACTTTTAGTGTCGTAAGAGACTGTTAAATTATTTTAAATATAATATTACATTATATTTAAACGTGCTCTGTTTTTAACGAAACTTAGGTCGACTCGTAGACAAAAATAAGCTCGTCTCAATGACATATTGAAACTTTGTAGAGCGTTATATTTCAAAAGTTATAAGAAAAAAACAAATTAAACAGCTAAATTAATTATAGTAATAAAATAAATTATATGAAATTTGAGAATCATCATTGCTCATGTTACGTGTAATGCATACATCCATGATATTTGATACGTGTATATACGATAATCATCTTCATTGTTAATAAGACTCCTTCACATCTTTAAAACCAGTTTGATAGTCGGTAAAAACACAATAAAAAGTAAACAATATTAAGCAAATCCTCAGTCATAATTTTACACTCTCTTAGATTTTTATCTTGATTAAACCAGACACGTGCTTATGTTCTAGTTTGTTTAAGTTTATGTTATATAAATTTAAAGGTTTAGAATATTATTATGAATAGGATTTAGAAATTATAATCACAATGAGTGTTGAGTAGTTTAACCTTGATTAGGCATGAATTGATCAACCATATTTAAACAAGGTAAATGTTATCCAAAACCAATCATGATTATTATTAGGTAATATTTTTTTACCTAATTAGTTGATAAGACTTGTTTCAATCCTAATCAGGAACACAACTCTGAAACTGTCTATTTGTCTCAGTAATCCTTAAAGACCAAGATGAGTTATCATGTCTGTTTTCAAAACTGTGATAATATACTCATCCTGTCTATACTGGTAATAATTATAATGCTTACATATATGCACGGGTCGGTAGGGGTATACGGGATCCTGATATATTTAATGGGGTGTGTCGAACTGGCTGAAAAGAGGATAGGGTTCCTCGTATGCATCATGCACATGCTCATACCTATTTGATGGCCGGGAGGGTCTGACAAACCCGCTATCGGTGGTTGTGGTAAAACCAGGAAGGCACTGTGCCTATGGACCCAAATATCACAACCCGTATTGTTTGCATGTCAATTAATATTATAAACTGTTATAAATGTATAGCATGAACTCACCAGCATTCGCTGACGTCTTTTTAAGTATATGTATCACAGGTAACCCCTAAGGAAATACTTAGAAGCTGCATAAAGAATAAAGGATCTAGAAGACCAAGAAGTTTTATTTTAGTTTGTTTCAAAATAATAATGCAAAATAGTGATATAACAAGTTGATGATATTGAAAAAATAGTTTGTAATGAAAACTCAGTTAACTTTCGTTGTAAGTTGTATCAATTGTAGACGCCCGCCCGGGTCACGGGTGGGGTGTCACACATGGTATCGGAGCCTGAGGTTTTAGCGAATTAGGTATTATAGGAATGCCTAAGCTTTAACCAGTAATGTTTTATAAGATTAATGCTAGATTCAGGTTGTACTAAATAACAAAGTTTTAGAAAAAAAGTACTTATATGCTTCTTAAGATAACATAAGATGAAATAATATGTTATCTTATGCCTATTTCTTTCTAGAATATATGTGATATAAATGATTATGTGTTATATAAATATTATTTTATGAATGTGTTTAGCCCAACAGTAATTACTGTATAATTATATTACTATAGGAAGATACAATGTCTGAACATAGAAATGAATAAGAATCTAGACACGAACAAGCTAACAATAGAGGTAGGGAAGGTTCTCATAGGGCTCGAACTTCCTCCCAAAGTGTTAGATCTCGATCTAGTATAAATCCAGTTCTAAATGATAAAGCTATCCATAATATTGCAATGGAAGTTGCAAAGATATTAACAAATGCATAAAATATTAATGATGATACATCAAAAGAATGTTTGGGAGAAAGCTCATCTGCTTCTACACCTGTACAAGAAAGGGAAGGAATATATGAAACCAAATTAAAGGAGTGCACTTATAAAAATTTCATGTCTTGTAAACCTCCTTCATTCGACGGGAGAAAAGGAGCTGTAGAAGCCAAAGATTGGCTAAACCAGATTGAGTCAGTATTGGATGTTTGTGATTGTAATAATCATAACAAAGTACGTTTCGCTGTACATATGTTTGAAGGTGAAGCCCTTCACCGGTGGAACATTGTAGTCCGAACAAAGGGTAAAGAAAAAGTCAAGTATATGAACTGGGATGAATTTGTTTATAAGCTTCTTGCTAAATTTTGTCCTCCTAGTGAAACTGAACAACTGGAGGTGGAGTTCTTCCAATTAAAACTAGGAAACAAGACATACCGAGAGTATGTTACTCGTTTTAATGAAATATCTCGATTGGTTCCTCATTTAGCCACAACTGAGGAACAACTGACCAACAGGTTCATTTGGGGTTTGCCATCTGAAATAAGGATCTTCATTATATCCAAATCCCCTAAAACTTTTTCAGAAACGGTTGAAGCTGGCGCTATCATGGCTGCCGAGATGTTACGATGACAAACTGAATCTCCTACACCAAAAAGAAAATTGGAAGAAGAAAGGGTGACGCCAGGAATAAAAACTACAATAAACCTATAGAAATGCTCAATGTAGATTTTACAAGAAAAATTATTCAGGATCGTGCCGCACACAACCATGTCCTAATTGTAAAAGGACTGGACATCTCCTTCAAGAATGCAAGGAGAAAAGAAAGTGTTTTGAATGTAGAGATCCAGGACACATGAAACCCAATTGTCCAAAGCTTCAACATGACAACAACCAACAACCAAACAAACCTAAAGGGCGTGCATATGTGTTAACCACCGAGGAAGCTCGTATGCTTTAGATGTGATTACTGGTACGTATCTTGTCAATAATATACATGCATGAGTATTATTTGATTCTGGTGCCAATAGAAGTTTTGTAACACCCGAATATTTATTATTTTGAAGCCGGTGAATAAAGAAAAGAAAATAAAGTTCAAAGTCGAAGGACCAGACTCGCCAACGAAGAAAATTTGGGAAATGTGGTGATATTAGTAGGGAGAGGGCAGCCCACTCTCCCCACTCACCCCACATTTCAAACTTCATAGAGAGAAAGGAGAAGAATAAGAGAAAAATAGTGGTTCGGGTGATTCGGGTGGCCATACTCGTTGTGTAGCAAGCCAAATCGAAGCTCTTAACGTTGTGGTCGTTTATGTGAGTTCTAGGACCCCACTTTTACTTGTTTTCAACCGATTTTGGGGCTGGAAAGCATAAAAACCCGTTTTTGTATGTGTATGTGTTTGACCCATTTAGGTGTGATGTGTGTGATGCGTTCGTGTATGTTTCCGGGCTTGTGTGTGCTTGTATGGTGTTATGGTATGCATTCCTAAGGTCCAGGAGGGTTAATTTAGGCTTAAAATGGGTTTAGATGAGTTTGGAGGCCGAAAACCCTCGGCTGTAGTCGGGATGAACTCCATTCTGCATCAGCTAGGGCTAGGCGACCGAATGGAGGCCATACGGCCGATTGAGGGGCGATTGAGGGTCATTCGCACGATTGGGATTCATTCGCACGATTGAGGATTCAATAGCACGACTAAGGTTTCAGTCGCACGACTGGGAGTCCAATCGCATGGGGAGTAATGCGACTGAGGGTTCAGTCGCATAAGTGCTTTGTCGCATGAGTTCATTCGCATTAGATCAGTCGCATAGGTGCCCATTCGCATTTGTTCCATCCGCATGAGGTTCATACGCACGACCGGATGCCCATTCGCCTAAATGTTCATCCGCTTGAGTTCAATCGCATGATGTTCAGTCGCATGGATGCCATTCGACTATTGGGTCTCCATACGCACGATTAGGGCTGTTGCACCCGAAGAAAGTGTAGTTAGACTTCTGGCTTTCGGGGGAAAGTGCAGATGTAAGTCTTGACGTAAAGGTTTCCTGTAAGAGCATGTAAGATAGCAGATATGGCCTTAGAAGCATGTAGGGCATAGAGATGATGATGTTGCATGTTATGTATGTATGATGTTGCCCTGTATGATGTGATGTGGATGCATGTTAATGTTCCTTAGTATGATGTATAATATCTTTCCTATGGCTTTACTTATTATGAGGAATGAACGAAGTATTATGTAACGTAAAGTGAAAAATAATGAAAGAGGAACATGATGATGAATGCATGCATTAATGAACGAATGAAACGTCTTGCATGCATCGGATAACAGGTCCTTCTTTGTGATTGACCCTTAATGTAGAACCTCTACCGCTTACCCCTAGTACTGTGGCATACGTTTAGCTGTTCATTTATTGATTTCGGCCCAGTAGCTAAGACTGATGGTTACTCCTAGTACCGTGGCATACGTTTAGCTGTTCATTTATTGACTTCGGCCCGGTAGCTAAGACTAGCCGGGGTGTAGCACATGGTATTGGTATGGTTGATGTCCGATGCGGAAGTAAAGTTATATAGAACGAATGGACGAATGAATGAATGAAGAAGATATGCGTACGTATGATGTGTGATCATGTAAAAGTAACGAATGGTTTTATATGAAAGTAAAATAAGTTTTATAATAAAACTAGGACTCACTCAGCAACGCTGACTTTTATATGTTTTCCAGTTGGCAGGAAATGATTGCTGAGGATGGCACCGTGAAGCTACTCAGCTCCTTTTGGGATGACATTCTTTTGATTGATGTTTTTGCATTGTAATGCGAACAAACTATTTTGTAATGAATGTTGTATTAATTTGCAAAAGCATTTACATGGAAATGAAAGATTGTTTTAGTTTTCCGCTGTGATTTTATGAAATACAAATGTAATTATACGTTTTATGTGCGATGAGAACCCAGTTGTAAGCGTCCCGATTTTGGGGCCTTACAAGTTTAGTATCAAATACCTTTAGGCCTTATTTGAATCAAGAATCACAAAAATTAGACCATACTTGTATAGTAGAAATGGCTTATGGGAGTCAAAAGAAAATTGTCTATAATAATAAAAATGTGTCATAAATTTGAATGGTTATCCTTTTCCTATTGATTTAATGGCAATGGAACTAGGAGAATTTGATATAGTTGTAGGAATGGATTGGTTAACCATATTAGGAGATATTAGGAGATCGTACTGAAAAGAATAAAAATCTCGTCACGATAACACAAACACAAAAAGATATGAGAAAATGGTGTATTGCCTTTTTGGCCTATTGTGTAAACACCACAAAGAATAAGAAAATTGAAGACGTGCCAGTAGTGCGGGAATACCTTGATGTATTTCCGAATGAGCTCCCAGGACTTCCACCTAACAGACAAGTGGAGTTTCGGATTGACTTAGTACCTAGGACAACACCGATTGCCAAGTCACCATACAGACTAGCCCCGACAGAAAAGTAAGAACTCAAGAAGCAACTAGAAGAAGTAGTTAAAAGGGGTTTATTTAGCCAACCTTCTCGTCTTGGGGAGCACCCATCTTGTTTGTTAAGAAGAAACATGGGACAATGTGTATGTGTGCCAATTATAAAGACTTGAATAAAATCACTATAAAGAATAAGTACCCTCACCTCTTTAAGTAAAGCTAAATTTCGAGGACGAAATTTCTGTAAGAGATGGAGGATGTAACACCCCAAATTTTAATATAACAGTTATAAATATGTGAATTATAAAATATGAAGTTTTTCTTTCATATATTGTCAAACGATTAATTAACGAGTAAAATGACTAGTTAAAATGTTAAGATTTTAGACTACTTTTAGTGTCGTAAGAGACTGTTAAAATATTTTACATATAATATTACATTATATTTAAACGTGCTCTGTTTATAACGAAACTTAGGTCGACTCGTAGACAAAAATAAGCTCGTCTCAATGACATATTTGAAACTCTGTAGAGCTTTATATTTCAAAAGTTATAAGAGAAAAATAAATTAAACAGCTAAATTAATTATAGTAATAAAATAATATTATATGAAATTTGAGAATCATCATTGCTCATGTTACGTGTAATGCATACATCCATGATATTTGATACGTGTATATACGATAAATCATCTTCATTGTTAATAAGACTCCTTCACATCTTTAAAACCAGTTTGATAGTCGGTAAAAACACAATAAAAAGTAACAATAATTAAGCAAATCCTCAGTAATAATTTTACACTCTCTTAGATTTTTGTCTTGATTAAACCAGGTATGTGCTTATGTTCTAGTTTGTTTAAGTTTATGTTATATAAATTTAAAGGTTTAGAATATTATTATGAATAGGATTTAGAAATTATAATCACAATGAGTGTTGAGTAGCTTAACCTTGATTAGGCATGAACTGATCAACCATATTTAAACAAGGTAAATGTTATCCAAAACCAATCATGATTATTATTAGGTAATATTTTCTTACCTAATTAGTTGATAAGACTTGTTTCAATCCTAATCAGGAACACAACTTTGAAACTGTCTATTTGTCTTTGTAATTCTTAAAGACCAAGGTGAGTTATCATGTCTGTTTTCAAAACTGTGATAATATACTCGTCCTGTCTATACTGGTAATAATTATAATGCTTACATATATGCACGGTCGGTAGGGGTATACATGATCCTGATATATTTAATGGGGTGTGTCGAACTGGTTGAAAAGAGGATAGGGTTCCTCGTATGCATCAGGCACATGCTCATACCTATTTGATGGCCGGGAGGGTCTGACAAACCCGCTGCCGGTGGTTGTGATAAAACCAGGGAAGACACTGTGCCTATGAACTCCAAATATCACAACCCGTATTGTTTGCATGTTAAAGTTAATTTTATAAACTGTTATAAAATGTATAGCATGAGCTCACCAGCATTAGCTGACGTCTTTTGAGCATATGTATCACAGGTAACCTCAAGGAAATACTTAGAAGCTGCATAAAGAATAAAAGATCTAGAAGACCAAGAAGTTTTATTTTAGTTTGTTTCAAAATACTATTGTAAAATAGTGATATAACAAGTTGATGATATTATAGTTTGTAATGAAAACTCAGTTAGCTTCCACTATAAGTTGTATCAATTGTAGACACCCGCCCGGGTCACGGGTGGGGTGTCACGTCCATGCATTACAAGAATGTATCAAGACCTGAAAAAATTTTATCGATGGCCTGGGATAAGATATGATGTAGCCAATATATGGGTAAAATGTAATAGTCCTAGTTAAATAGAACCTCGCGAACAAACAGGGGTGCATAGGAAACGCACTTGGTAGCAGTGTAGATGGGTTGCAACCCCTAGTGGAGTCTAAAGGGCAATGCCTCTTGTTGGGATCAAGCTGTCAGGTTAGTATGTAATTTTTTTAAAGAAATGTATAATAAACCATAATTATTTGAAAGCTAATGCGGACTACAACAACTAAAGGATGCAGTACAAAATGAAGAAAATAGGACGTGAACTGCATCATAAGAGAGACGCGAACCACAACATGGGGATTAAGGAATCAACCTGTGTCCTACACGTGTCATGATGACACATATCAACAAATTAGCATGTGGCTAGTGACTTAGAAATGATGTGGACCACAACGTAAAGTTTATGTAGGCCGCAATGGATGTGGCAGTTTAGGAGCGATCGGGGAGCTGACCCGTGGCAGATTTATTCGCCCCTAAGGCCATGCATATCGTATTTTCAGGACCGTTTAAGGGAGTTCTGGTCACTTACAGCACAATACACAATGAGGAGAGACAGTTTAGAACACTTAACAGATCAAACAGGAACTGGAAACTAGAAACCCAAGATTGACACTTAGAACACTTGCAAATATGAGACAAAAAAAGAATAGAAACAACACAAGTATTTTGGTTTTCAAGGATGTTGTATATTTCTCTTAAGTTCTTTTACAAGTGTACAAGCTTTTAGTTAAGTTACAAAGACCTGAGATACTTATATTACATCCTATAGTCGTCCATACTTTGAAATCCAACTGGATACATGATCTAGACAACAACAAAATCAAAGTAGAGTCAAAAGACAGATTTTCTTTTGACTAGTGACTATGACATGTCATAGCTCACATCCTAATATATTAAAAAAGGATAAATGTATATAAAGTATAAAGAAAAGAACTCAAGACCTCAATGTACAGTTACCAAAAGCATGGAGTATTTCACCAACTTGTGAAAGTTGGTGAGTCAACAAAGTTGCAGAGGAAGGTGGTCCAGCTTTATAGTAAAGTACATAAGATAAAAGCTTGTCTTGAAAAGTCTTTGGAAGATAATCCGTCTTCACTTCTTGGCTTCGGAAGACTTTGTCCTTGAAGCTTCGGAAGACTTCACTTTAAGCTTCAGAAGATGTTGGTCTTGGCTTTGGAAGATTTTACACTTAGAGTATTTTTCTGAGATAATGTGTAAAACTTCCAAAGTATTCTACTCAGAACTTAGTGCATGCATGCAAGATAGATTTTGGATGTTATTAGATGTTTTGGATGCATAAGCCTTATACAGAACCTTACAAACTCCTCCTAAGCTGATGCTACCAAAACATTTGAAAAATTCAGATATCAACAGTCCTCATCGTGATAATAACCAATCCTTTCTTAATTAGATGATCGGGATCACTCAGACTCTCATAGTGTCTTCTCATCTCAAAAAGATCATGAAGAGGTAGATTGAACATGTCTTGCCATGTATATACATCTTCAACATCTTGATCTCTGTTAACATGCCATATCTCTAGATTGGTAGTCTAAGTCCAGGATAAGATGGGTCTTTCTGATGCCGGAGGAGCTATTTGAATAGGAGTTATGGAGCTTCCTCTTGTTGCACTTCCTCGGGATGTTTTGACTCATCTGAGGTTTAGAGGTGGATGACTCTATCTTCTTCTTCTTCTTCTTCTAAGGCTTTGGTTTAGAAGCCATCCTTTTCCTCCTTTTTGAACTAAGAAGACTGGCCTGCACACCTTGTTGATCATTCTTGTCTTTCTCAGTTGAGTCTTCCTCTCTCACAGGTTCAGATTGAGGGGGGGGGGGGGCAGGACCCTACTGTGGATCAGAAGATGAAGCTTGCTAAGACTCACCAGGAGGTCCATGTTGTGTTGTCTTAAAAGGTTCAACCTTAACCTCCATTTCTTGAGGGACCTGACTTGGTAGGAAGTGTAAGTCAACAAGTTCTCCTCTTTTGATCTTCTTCTTCAGGACCTTGTCTTAAAAAGGACCTGCTTGAGGGACCAGACTTGGTGAGGAGTGTAAGACATAGGGCCAAGTCTTCTTTCGAAGAATCCATAGAGCTTCAAAAAGCTCATCATCCATTACCTATCAACAGACTTTTTTGTCTTTTCTAGATGATGGCTCTTGACTTGGTAGCTTTTTCCCTTATTTTCTTCTTTGTTGCCTTTTGTTTTTTGAGTACTTGAAGTTCAAGTTGTTTGAGATACTCAAACTCAATTTACTCAAATCCCAAGGGAAGAAGTGCATCTGCCTAGTAGAAACCTGTGGCACTTAGGTAGTTGATCATGTTGATCCTATCAGTTTTTTATCTACCTGAGGTTCTTGTGGTGCCAAAGTCTCTTCCACTGGGATTTCTTGAACTGGTGAGAGAGTAGGAACATGTTTGTAGAACCTTTTCAGTCTCTTTTTCTTCTTGATCTAAAGAAGCAATCTTTCATCC
Source organism: Flaveria trinervia (assembly GCA_025506515.1). Lineage (NCBI taxonomy): Eukaryota > Viridiplantae > Streptophyta > Magnoliopsida > Asterales > Asteraceae > Flaveria > Flaveria trinervia. The sequence goes on along the minus strand of CM046443.1, from coordinate 83,642,890 downwards.
TTTGCTTCCTTCTTCTCCCTTGATATTTTCATGTTAGCCAGTTCATTCAATTCTTTTAAGGGAGGGAGATGATGTTATCAATGTCATAGTTTCTGCTTTGTAAGTAAGAAATCCTGACTACCCTTAACTAATCATCTTGAGTGTTTGGTCTGGGGGCAACCTGATTGCATATTCCATGAAGCCAGCAGAACCAGTAGAGGAACTTTCTCCCCTTAGCTTTATTTTCCTCTCTCTCTCCTCCTCCTCAATCTCCTCTAGAGTTAGAATCTTTTTCCCTTTGTCATCAACATACCTTTGTGACTTAGGATGGAGAGAGCTTTAACCTTCATTGCTTGGTGTAGCATCCATGCTCTGGCAAGAGAGAGGTTGATATACACCTTCACCAATAGGTGTCTTATCAAGGTAATGGATTTTTGAAGCAGTTGTTGGTGAGACATGGCTCTCAGACTCTATCACTGGGCCTTCAATCAAGGTTTTCCCTTTGAAGCTAATCTCAGGGTCTACCTCAACATACAATTGACCAATGAAATTACCTGATTGCCTTTGTCTCCTTCTAAGGCTAAACTCTTCAGTAATCCTGTCTTGAATCCTTCAAGCCAACTTGTCTAGATTGGCTTGGGTTGACAAGTGGCATGTTGATAAGGTCAAGACCTTCATAGTAATTCAACGTCTGAAAGTTGAAGACCTCTTGCTGCCCGTGTGTAAGGCCCCGTTCCCGGGCACCTCACAGTTGGTGATTCATCGTACTTAAAACATTATAAAATGTACATTAATTTTGCAGCGGAATTTAAAACGTTCATTTATAATTAAAAACATGTTAATTACAACATATGTTTTCAACTCAAAATACAAGACATGTCAAAATACGGATGCCAGCCTCGAATTACTCCCAGTAGTTTATGCATCCATGCCTGCAAGTCCCCAGCATCAATATATACCTGCCAACTATCATGCATACAAAACGCAGCGACCCTGAGTGAGTTCTAGTTTTAATAATAAAATACTTTTCTGTTAAAACCGTTCTTTACTTTTCTTTCAAAAGCAAACTATACTTTACATTGTTCGTGATCATGCATCATACGTACATACAGATAATATCATTATTATCTTCATCATTACGTTCATTAGCTTTGTTCGTTCAACGTATTACATTATCGTTCACTTCTCTTTCTAGATCCGGTCAGACTTTACCCTCTTCGTGGCACTCAGCCACGATTACTGAGGTCGAATGACGAGGATCCTGTTCTGTACGTTATTACGATAATTCATTTATGTTCATTCATACGTTCGTTCTTTCATACATGATCTTTCATTCGTTACTCATTATTACTCGAATCTTGTCTCTTGCAATATCTCAAGTCCGAAGACTGATGTTGTGCCGGGGCCTGCTCACAAACCCCCGACTCATGTCCGAAGACTGATAATGTGCCGGGGCCTGACACATAAACCCCCGACTCATGTCCGAAGACTGACACAATACCGGGATACGCAACACGGATCTCATCATCCGTCACTTTCGTCATATGCAATACTCCCGACTCATGTCCGAAGACTGATACTGTGCCGGGGCTTGCTCACAAACCCCCGACTCATGTCCGAAGACTGACACAGTACCGGAGTACGCAAACTGTATCCTGTCTCATGCAATACACCCGACTCATGTCCGAAGACTGATACTGTGCCGGGGCCTGACACACAAACCCCCGACTTATGTCCGAAGACTGACACAATACCGGGATACGCGACAAGGACCTCTTTCGAGTCTGTTGCGACACGGAGTCGCTCACCTCATACATATGCTTGCAAGCCTTTCTATACTTCCTCTTTTATTCATGCATGCATTCATTCATTACGTTCCTCTTTTCATTATCTTCCACTTTACGTTACATAATACTTTCATTACATTTATTAACGTTCAACGCAAAGCCAAGGGAAGACATACATACATAATAAGGAACACACATAAACATAAACATACACCATCACCAATACAGGCCATCATACATACATAAAACTCATCAATCATAAGGCATCACATCATAACCGGGCCTAACTCCCCATTATATCCCTTAAAAACCACTTAGAAAACCTCAAGTCCAAAGTGGGCGTATGGGTCCTTCCAGGCGCATGAGCATAAAAATTCTAAGTATAAAACAGTCTGGGCGCATGGGCACTATTTGGGCACTTCTGCCCTGTTCAAGCGCATGGTCACTATGCAGGCGCATGGCACCTGCTTAAGCGCATCAACACTTAGCCGTTTCAATCACTTTGGACGCATGGCACTATTTAGGCGCATTACCAACACTTGGGTGCATGGCCAACACTTGGGTGCATGGCCAACACTTAGGCGCATGGGCCACTGTTTAGGCGCATGACCAACACTTAGGCGCAAGGACAATACTTAGACGCATGGGCCAACATGCTAGGCGCATGGGTCACTATTTAGGCGCATGACCCACCCTTGGGCGCATGGCCAACACTTAGGCGTCTGGCCACTCATGTTGGACGCATGGACAACTGTTTGGGCGCTATGCCACCAATTTCACCCGATAATCACCTTTAACAGCTTTTGAGCAACACTCTTCCCGTTCAAGACCCACTTCGATTAAGCTTTTGAATCCCGAAAACAAACGCTGAACACCAAGAACTTCGGTCAAGAACTCGAAACCCAGCTGAAACCGAGCTCAAACAAGAGAAGACTTACCTTTTTCAGCTTCTTCTTCCTCTTTCTCTCTCTAGAACCGAGCTCTCTCTCTCTCTCTTCTTCTTTTCAGTCGTGAAGAAGATGATGAAGAAGGAAGAATGGGCAACCATGCCCTTTAATATCTTAAAATAATAAAAGTGTACTTTGTACACTTTTTCCCCTCCATTTGTGCACAATTTTCATTCCTTTCACTTACTTTTCTTTTCCTTCCGTTTAAGTAGAAATTTTAGGGTGTTACACCTTGAACTCTTTAAAGAATAAGAGCTTTTCTATTAGCATCATACCTCCACCCTATGATGTAGTTAGAAGCTCCTTGAGGTGGAGATGACACAACCCTTGGTATACGTTCCTCAAAGAGACTTTGAATGAAAGAGTTTATAGTCTATATAAATTTGAACTTGAGGAAGTTGTTGAGTATGAACAACTGTAAGTGAGGATGGTGAGTCCTCAGTGTCCATACTCTGTGAAGAACTCCCAGGTTCTGTGATTGTAATGACTTTCTCCCTAATTTTGGTAGCATCACCCACTTGCATAGGTGAGCTAGGAGTTAGATCAATCACATCCACAGGTTCTTGTGTTCCTAGCTGAGCTCTTCTAAAGGTCTCCCAGCTAGTTTCTTCTTGATATGGGATATCTCAAGTTGCTGGTCATTGACCTTATTTTGTAAGGTAGTCACCTGAGATTCAAGGTGACTAACCTTAGAGACTAAATAGGTAGAAGTTTTGAACAATTTTTGCACCTTTAGTCTTAAATTCCCCCCCTCTTCATCAGAAAAGTCATTAGGGGATGAGATTATTGAACCAAAGTCCTCAGCCTCACCACTAGCATCATGTTCTTGGAAGCTGGTTTTCCTCTGCTCACTGAAAACTTCAACAGAAGTGTCAATGAGCTGAGTTGTCATGGTTGAGGTCTTAGTAATGTAATCACTTGCAGAAGTGATAACCTCTTCCATATGGACCTCCTAAACATGTTCAGGAAGATCCACCTCAGTATTAAGTGGATGATGTGGGCTAGACAGAAGAGATGTAGGAACACTTATCTCTCTTTGAGTAGGGGAAAATTAGAGAGATTCATGGTACTCACTAAATCTCAAGTTTTCATCATCATAGAAATTAGGGCTGGGAATTGGTTGGTTTAAATCTAAAGACTGGGGATGGTAGCTTTCCCCTAAAGGTTGTTCACTTGATTCTTGAGACTGGGGATGGTAGTTTATCAGGTTGAATATGAGGAACCTCAACACTGATTCTTGAAGAGATAGGAATGGTTTGCTCCTCAGGGAAAGTGTGAGCTCTAGTGTCCACTTCCTCCTGTGTGGGTAGTAATATGGGGCCTGCACAGACTGAATTGCTTTTGCAGTGGTTTGTTTGGATCTTCTTTGGTGGGTGAGGGTAATTTGTGGTTGTTTTGATGGTTGAGAGGTAGAAGGTGTTGGTTCAACACTAGCTTGTGTTTCTAGGTTGTCACCTTGAGCAATAAGCTCTAACATTTTAGGGACAAGGGCTGTTTCTACCCTAGAGAAGCCAACAGTTGGCTTCTTCAAAATTTTAAAGATGTTGAGCTTCATCTATCCTAATTTAAGAATATTATCTGTTTCCCTTAACTATGAGCCTAATTCATAGTTAAGAATGTGTTAAACATATCTAGGAAATATATAATGCTCTAATGAGTCCAAGTTAGCAAGCAAATTTGTATAAACAAACTGAGAGTACCTGGACTTGACCCCTTGAACTATCCCATGCACTATAAAGGAAAGATCTTCACGAATCCGGTCCCAGCCACCATGCTTTTTAGACAAGATGCGGATGACCACATGAAGTAAGTACTTCCATCGAGAGGAGGCATTACCTTTCCTGAAGGTCTTGACAGAGAAATCTCCTTCATAGCCTATCTGCTCAAAGGAATGGTTAACAGCTTCTTTAGGAAAGAACAATTCACCTTCCTCATCATCTAGCTGAAGGTGGGTGTTGATCATGGCTGGAGTGATGAAGATTGTCCTCCCTTGCACTGTAGCATACAGTGCCTTCTCCCCATCCATGATGACCCCTTGGAAGGTCATCCAAAATTCCGGCAAATGGTCCTTATAAAAACATGATCAATGATAAGGGAGGTGGAATAGTTTAATAGAGCCAAAAACTGACAAACCTTTGAGAAACTAGGATTTTTCTCAGAGTGCAACAAAGCAACCTGATTGTGTTACATGTGAAGTTGCATGGAGAAATTTGGATCATTTATGCGGTGAGGTTGGCCATTTTAGAAAGCTTAGAGGTGAAGAAAGTGAAGAACAAGGGCGGTTTTGGATGAATTTAGGTTTAAGAAAAGTTCAGAGGAATAAGAGAGTGAAAACTAGGAGAACCGTTGGGTGTATATATGAAATGGATCTTAAACAAAGTTAATGAAATGGGATAAACTTTAAAATTCGAATGCCGGTCCCACCTTTGAAAAAGTGTTTTCTTTTACCCAAAAGTTAGTTTTCTTAGAAGTCGAAAATCTTCCGAAGGTAATTCTTCTTCGGAAGTATTGATGAAAAGCTTTCGAAGCCAATTGGCTTCGGAATATATTCCAAAGAGTTTTGAAAATTTTGCTTCGGAAGAGATCAACACTTGAATGTTTTTAATAAAAACTCCCGAGAGCTAATTGGTTTCGAAAGAAAAATGTTCTTTAAAACATACAAGTATGTTAAGAAAAAGTTAAGCTTCGGATGATATTGTGAAATTTTCTTCCGAAGGTAAATTCTCTCAAGTAGTTGTTTGTTTTGAAGACTTAAATTTCTTCCAAAGGTAAAAGGATATCTTCTAAAGGATGATTTTTTTACGAAAATCTATGGAATGTCTTCAAAAAGACTTTTGTTTTTCTAAAGTAAACAAGTGTTTATGTAAGTGATAGAATAGACAACTTAGGATACACAAATGTTTTTAGAAATAATATGATTAAGTTTTAAGAAAAGCTATTTAAAGTTTATCATCCCAATAGCTAAAATTAGATACTTAAATCTCTGTTCATCAAAAGCCTTTGTGAACAGATCAACATATTGTTTATTTGTGTTAACTTTGACTAATTTGATTAGTTCCTTCTCAAAATTATCACTAATTAAATGATACCTGATATCGATGTGTTTTTTCCTTGAGTGCTGCATAGGATTCTCTATGATAGAGATGACACTATTGTTGTCTATATGAATGGGAGTCTCTTTGAATTTAAATCTATATTCTAGCATCTGATTCTGAATCCAAAGCACTTGAGCATAGCAGCTTGCAACAAAATGTATTCAGATTCAATCAGTTGATGTAGATACACAGGATTGTTTCTTGCATTGCCTTGAGACAATCCTTCCTCTAAGGAACTGACATCCCCCTGACGTAGACTTTGTTTTCATATTACATCCACCATAGTCACTATCTATATATGCATACAAATTAAAGTCAGAATTCTTTGGATACCAAAGGCCAAATGTTGGTGCACCTTTGAGATATCTTAGAATTCTCTTAACAGTGATTAGGTGTGACATCTTGGGTTGGCTTGATATCTTACACAAACATATGTGGCAAACATGATATTAGGCCTGCTAGCTGTGAGGTACATAAGAGACCCAATCATAGCCCTGTAAAGATGTTCATTCACACACTCCGCCTCAAGGTCAGGCCTAAGGGAGTGGTTTCTTGCAGTGGGTGTCTTAGCAACCTTACAATCAGTAATTTTGAATCTTTTGAGTATATCTTGAACATACTTTGACTGACATATGAAGATGCCATCTTCAACTTGCTTCACTTGAATTCCTAGAAAGATATTGAGTTCCCCCATGGCACTCATTTCAAATCTATCCTTCATCAGCTTCTCAAAATCTTTGCAGAGTTTTGGATTAGTTGAATCAAAGATGTCATCTATATATACTTGAACTAGCATTAAGTCATTCCCTGTTCCTTTGATGAAGAAAGTTCCATCTATAGTATCTCTTTTGTATCCATGCTGACAGAGATACTGAGATAGAGTCTCATACAACTTTTTTGGTGCTTGATGCAACCCATAGAGAGCTTTATCAAGCCTGCAGACATAATCCATATGATCAGGATCTACAAACCTAGGTGGTTATTTGACATATACCTCTTCATCAATCACTCCATAAAGGAAAGCACACTTGACATCAAGTTGGTAGAACCTTGAAGTTCTTAGATGCAACAAAAGCTAAGAATATCCTAACAGGTTCTAGTCTTGCAACAGGAGCAAAGACATTTGTGTAGTCAATTTCTTCTTCTTGTATATACCCTTGAACAACCGGTCTTGCCTTCTTTTTTATGACAAGTCCTCTATGATCATTTTTATTCCTAAAAACCTATTTGGTTCCTATAGTAGTCTTCCTATGAGGAAGAGGACATAGGTTCCAAACCTTTTCTTTTTTGAATTGCAGCAACTCTTCTTGCATAGCTTTAACCCAACTTCCATCCTTTAGAGCCTCATCAATCTTCTTAGGCTCTATCTGAGCTAAGAAACAAGAGTGAAGACAAACATTTGCATCATGGGTTTGTCTTTTTATTTTTAGCCCTCTATCAATATCTCCAATAATGTTTGAGGTGGGATGAGACTTGTGGATCCTTAGCTGACGGATGAAAACAAGTTGCTGAGACAGATCCAAATTAGAGAAATTTAGATCTGAAATTGAGGTTTTTCCCACCACATCAACACACTTATCAAGTGAAACTTGATCCAATGAGTGTGTAACATCATTGATGTTGTCTTTAATAGGATGGTTATCAACATCTAGAAATTCTTGATCATTGTCACCATCACCATTCTCTCCTACATTTGAAGCTCCTGCATATGAATTTGGTGCCTCTATGATGGAATTTGAAGGCATTGTAGATGTATCAGCTGAATATATCATTGTTGTGCTAATTGGTTCTCCATTTGTAGGGTTAGTTACAACTGGAGCTGAAGTAGGTTGTTTGAAGGTCTTCTCAACTCAAATCTTGGATCATGATCACCTATTGGTTAAATATCTATGGATCCTAAAACATTCTTACAAGATTTGTTAATATAGTTGGTAACTAAATCAAGATTAAATAGCCAATCAGGACCATAACCATATACACTGGGTGTGTGTTCATTCAAGGTCACATTGGCTGACTTCTTAACTACTCTGGTTCAGAGATTGTATACTCTATTAGCCTTGGCTTGAGAAGAATATCCAATAAAGTGTCCATAATCTGATTTCTCAGCAAACTTGGCAATTTGATCTTTGGTATTCAAGATGGTGCAAGGATATCCAAATGACCTGAGAAAACCAATGAAAGGTTTCCTCTTGTGCCAAAGTTCGTAAGGAGTCTTCCATATGTCTTAACTACTGAAAATCTATTCTGCACATAGCAGGCAGTGTTGACTGCCTCTGCCCAGAAGGTGCTGGGCAGTTTAGAGTTAGACAACATAGTTCTTGCAGCTTCAATTAGTGTCTTGTTCTCCTCTCAACAACATCATTTTTTTGTGGAGTCCTGGGAGCATTGTATTTTCTTGTAATACCCTTTTCATCACAAAATATATCAAGAATTTGGTTCTTGAATTCAGTACTTGATCATATCTTATGGTTTTGACCTTGTGATCAGATTGATTCTTAATCTTTAAGATGAAATTTTTGAGAATCTCAGGGGTTTCATCTTTAGTTTTCTAAGAAAGAAGACCCAAGTGAATCTTGTAAAATTATCTATGATCACCAAATAGTAAGAGGTCCTTGCTAGACTCATTACATTGGTGGGGTCAAAGAGATCCATATGTAACAAGTGTAAGGGAGTAGTGATGGAGTTTCTTTCCTTTGGCTTGTGAGATACCTTGTGTTGCTTCTTTTTCAGGCATGCAACATAGTGGTCATCACTTGTAAACTCTTTCTTTGCATTCCAGTTACCAAATCATTCTTAATCAGCTTATTCATGTTCTTAAAGTTTACATGGCACATTATTTTATGCTAGAGGAAAGACTCATCACTATTTGCTTTAGACATAGAGCATGAAACTTCTCTTGAGTGAGATGTTTCTTGCAAGTCCATCTTGTACATGTTCCCTTTCCTGGGGGCTCTGAGCTGGATATGCTCATGAGGAATGACCACCCGGGCTTGAGAACAATGTACTCATGCTTAGTAAAAAACATGTTATGACTCTGATCACAAAATTGAGATACACTCAGAAGATTGTATCCAAGCTCCTTGACAAAGTTTACATTCTTAATGTTGAGCTTACCATTTGTGATATTTCCCCTTCCAATAATGTAACCACCAACATCTCCTCCAAAAGCAACTAGTCCTCCATTAATCTTTTCAAACTTTTGAGTAGTGACCTATACTTGTCATGTGCCTGGAACAACCACTATTAATGATCATACGTTTCCGTTTGTATTTAGTTGTTTCTGCACTAAAGAGATGGTTAGTTACATTGGAAAACCAAGCCTTATGGTCTTGGGCTCATCAAAAGAAGTTGAAGGTAACACAACAGTAATAGTCCTATAGTCATGTTTTGAGAATCTTTTGCTGATGTTGATGGAGAACTTTTAGTCATTTGGTCTTTCTTTGTCTTTCACACCATCTTTGGAAGCTTATACTTGACCTTTAATACTTCAGAAGTTTTGTTGACTTCAGAAGTTTTGATGACTGAACCTTCGAAAGATGTAGCTAGTATTACAACAGACTTCAGTGCTTCAGAAGTATTCCCTTCTTCTGAGACCAAATATCTTCCGAAGGAGATTTTCCGCTTACCTTCATCTTCATTTTGGAGCTTTCGAAGGAAAGAAATTTTCCTTCAGAAGCTTGCTTCTTCTTGAAGCTTTTAGAAGTCTCTTCTTGGTCATGTGAAGAGTGCCTTTTGGATTGTAAGGACATTCTTTAGCGAGATGAGATGTAATCTCACACATGATACATTCCCATCTTATTCTTCCTAATAGTCTTCTTCTGTGAACAAAGCTAAACTTGATCACTTTTTTTCTCCACTTTTATCTTGCAGATATAGTGGAAGTTATTTTAGGGTGAGAACTTCCTTTGGAGTTGGATGGTTCAGGTTGTGCAGTAATGGTACACAACTTATCAGCCTTCTTCTTGTGGCTGGGATGACTTGAAACTGAATTAGAACTCCTGGTACTAGAGTTTAAGTTAGTATCTTTAGTATTACCACTTCAAAACCTGCAGAGATGAAAACTTGTTTCTACTTAGAGTTGAATGTGGCCTTGATCTTTTGAGCCTTCTTTATTTTTTCTCTTGCTCTTCCTGATCAAGTTCTTTCTCATAGATTTGGTCATTCCAGTCTTCTTACTCTCCTCAAAAGGATAGTGACCCTTCTTAAAATCACCCTTTTCACTCTTCTCAGAGCCATTCTCCACTATCACTTCTTCATCCTCTTCAGTCAAGGGGTCTATGAGAGAAAGTTCATCTTCACAAATTCCATACCTGGGAGATCTTACAGATAAAATTATGTGTGGATGAGCTATCACACTAGATCCCAGTCCTTTCTTATTCTGATAACACACTTTTGCATGCAAAGATGATGATATAATGTTCTTGAAGGTCTCTTCTTCAAGAACATATTTTTCTGTCCTGGCTTTGCTGATCACAAGCTGAGCCTGACATTCAGTCAACTTAGTTATGAGATCTTTGATTTGAGTCCTGTAATTTATGTGCATATGTTTAAGAGTTGAAATGGTTTTCTCTAAGTCCTTTATCTTTAACTTATAGTCATTTTAAACTCTTTTAAAATCAGATTTTAATATATTCAAGTACTCAAGATTAGATCTAATCTCTAAGTTGTTGGACCTGAATCTATTAACTTTAGCAATACATTCAGGTGTACATAGATGTTCCAATACCTTTGCTTCATCATGGTCAACTATCAGTGCTTGGTTTGGAGATACATCTTCCACCTGAAAGCTCCAGTCAAAGCCTCCTTCTTTAACAACAACTACAACTTGCTACTTTGGCTTCTTATTTTGGGTGGCTTTCTCAATGTAGTTTGGTTTGGTTTTTACTTGGCCACTATTTGTCCTTGGTGCCTTGCATTCTCTTGCAAAGTGTCCCATTTGGTTACAATCATAACACTTCACTTTGCTTTTATCTAGCCCAAACTTTCCATTGGTTGTATTGCATGGAAACTTCCTACATGTCCTCTTGTAGAACTTCTTGGCTCTATGAGTGAGAAAAGCCATCTACTAGACTATTTACATGTACTCCAGATCATTTGGATGGATACAGTCCAGGTCTTCAAGGGTGAATAGAAAGTTGTTTGTGCTTTCATCAGAAGACACAAAGGCATGTTAAGAGCTTGTCTCTTGAAATGGGCTTCCTTGATTGTAGCTTTCTCTTGGTGTCTCTGGGAATGTGATGAAAGGACCCTTTTGTGAGTTGTTAGGGTAGCATATAAGATGATGTTGAGATTCTATGCTATCCCTTTCAACCACATGTAGGGCTGAACTCACTTGATTGTTGGAATTACCAGATGAACCTTGCATGTTCATCTCTATCTAGCATCCATTGAGAATACTATACAACTCTGTTAGGGTGAGAGTCTTAAGATTCTCAGTCCTTTTGATAACCACACCGTAGTGTGTTCATTTCCTAAGAAGAGAGGACATAAAATTTCTTACAATGTCCCTGTTCTCAAGAGTCACTTCAACATTCACTAGAGTGTCCACAATCTCAACATACCTGAAGTAATGTTGAGTCATGGTTTCACCTATTTTAAAGGTGAAATTTTCAAACTACTGCTTCAGGAGATCCTTCTTGTTCTCCTTGGCTTCAATTGACCCCTCATACATCAACTTTAGTGCATCCCACAGCTGTTTGGTTGTTTTGCACTTCTTGAAGCCTCTATATATGGAGTTTGAAAAAGCAGTTTGAAAACCTATCATGGCCTTCTGATCAATCTCTACTTTCTTTCTGTCTTCATCAGAATAATCAACCACAGCCTTTGGAATCATACCACCTCTAGCAGCAGCTGAAGAGGTGCTTGGTATGTAAGGTCCCAAGACAACAGATTCCCGCATCCTGGAGTATTGTGACTTGATGAAACCTTCCATTCTTTGGCACCAAGTGTCAAAGTCTTTAGGAGTGGTCAGTGGAGAATTTTTCATTGTTCTAGTTTCCATATCAACTTTAGTGATAGCTACCATTTGAGATATTAAGTGTTTTGTGTGTGCGAGGGATCTTAAGATGGTGAGATCTTACAATCAAGAGTCTGGAGTGCTTTGATACCAATTACAAGTCCATTTAAGGGAGTTCTGGTCACTTACAACATAACACACAATGAGGAGAGACAATTTAGAACACTTAACAGATCAAATAGGAAACTGGAAATCCAAGATTGACACTTAGAACACTTGCAAATATGAGATAGAACAAGAACAGAAACAACATAAGTGTTTTGGTTTTCAAGGATGTTGTATATTTCTCTTAAGTTTTTTTACAAGTGTACAATCTTTTAGTTAAGTTACAAAGACCTGAGATACTTATACTACATCTTACAATCGTCTATACTTTTGAAGTCCAGCTGGATACATGATCTAAACAACAATAAAATCAATGTAGAGTCAAAAGGTAGATTTCCTTTTGACTAGTGACTATGACATGCCATAGCTCACATCCAAATATATTACAAAAAGGATAAAAGTACATATAGTAGAAAGTAAAGGACTCAAGACCTCAATGTACAGTTACAAAAAACATAGACCTTTTCACCAACTTGTGAAAGTTGGTGAGTCAACAGAGTTACAGTGGAAAGATGGTCCAACTTTATAGTAAAGTACATAAGATAAAAGCATGTCTTCAAAAGTCTTTGGAAGATAATTTGTCTTCACTTCTTGGCTTTAGAAGACTTTGTCCTTGAAGCTTCGAAAGACCACTTTAAGTTTTGGAAGATGTTGGTCTTGGCTTCGAAAGATTTTACACTTAGAGTATATTTTCTAAGATAATGTGTATAACTTCCGAAGCATTCTACTCAGCACTTAGTGCATGCATGCATGATAGACTTTTGGATGTTATTCGATGTTTTGGATGCATCAACCTTATATAGAACCTTACAATATCCCTATCCTGACGCAGTCTGGAAGGGAACTTCGAATCATAGGTTCACGTCTAGCACTTTCAAGTAAGGTTTAATTTTGATTGGTTAGTTAAAGTTTCTTCACGAACATGGTTAGTGGTCACGACCAAGTTAAGCAGTGGGTAACATGAGACTAGGTGTACATAGCCTGATCAACTATGTCTAAATTATGACTAGTCACCTAAAGTTACCTGGGGTAATGATTAACCATTCCTCAATCTCATGCTAGTTACATAATTAAGCATGTTTCGATAAACGATAAGAATGTAGTTCTAGGAATCCTTGTAACCAGGACTAGACTAAACTCAGGTGGGTTATCATTATTGTTTTACAATGTACAACATTTTATCTAGTTAAATTGTTTTAAACGAGAATGCCAGAATATGAAGTATGTTGATGGATGTATAATCAGATCCTTTTATGTTTAACAAAGTATTATAGAATCCCAGAGGGGATTCATAGAACCCAAGGGGGTTTCATAAGGCGGTTAGGCCCAATGTGGTGAATGGCCCCATATGACCATTATGTTCATATAACACACTACTATATAGTCAATTGACCGGGGAGACATATTGCATGCGCTGATGAATTGTTATGAAAGTCATGAAATGTAACACCTGGTTATTTTAAAAGACAATATATAAATAATACAAGCAAGAAAGGCAATAAAGTCCAAGTGGAGGGACTAAAAGTGTCCAAGAAGGACAAAACTTTCGAAAGTTTATGTAAAGGTGGGCATGTCTGCCCACCCTCACTTCACATCACCACTACTTTCGGTGTTAGAGAGAGAGAAAAGGGAAGAAGAGCGGAACTTTGGATTTTTGAAGAAGAAGTGAACGAATTCAAGGTAAGAATTCGTGGTTTTTATGTGTTTATGACGGATTTTTATCCGGTTATGTGTTTATGTGCTTATGTGTTGTGAATGTGCTCGGGTGCGTGTGTGTTGTTGTTGTTTTTAGGTGTTTGAACTCATTGCAAGCGGCTTAGAAAGGAAGAAACACCCAAGTTGCACCAGGTGAGTTCTAGACCCCGGTTTTTACTTGTTTTCAAACATCTTTGGGGCTAAAAATGTATTTAAATGATTTTTACAATGTTTGAGTATGTATGCCCGTATGTATTATGCATGATTGGATGTGATTCCTAAATGCTTATAGGTTATTCATGTTTAGAATAGTCACATTAAGCTTAGAACGGATGGGTTCGATGATTGGGTTTGAAAACATACTAGAAACATGTTACACAGGAGGTCCATGCGCCTAGATAAGGCTCATGCGCCTGAAAATGCCTTAGAAATATTTAAGTGTAATCCATGCACCTAAACAGTAGCTCATGCGCCTAAGATTACCTTAGAAATGTTTAAGTACAACCCATGCGTCTGAACAGTGGCCCATGCGCCTAGAAATGTTAGCCGGACGACTAAGTGTAGGGCCATGCGCCCTAATAGTGTCCATGCGCCCAAGTGGCTCGTGCGCCTAAGTGTCCATGCGTCCGCATTACCATGTGTCTAAGTGTTCATGCGCACAAATAGTGCCCATGCGCCTGAATAGTTCATGCGCCTAAAGTGAAAAATGCTTAAGTGTTGGCTGATGCGCCTACATAGTGATGAAACGCCCGAACAGGGCTCATGCGCCCAAATAGTTCCCATGCGGCTAAGCACTTAGAAATTTTTACAGAATTTTCTGGGAGTCTGTGCTTTAGGGTTTTGACCGAGGTTGACTAAGAGCTTATTAATGATTATGTTTCATGCATGATATGATACTTATGATTGTTCCTTATTATTGTTATTGCTATTATTATTACTTATAGTATGTGACTTTACGTGGTATGTTATTATCGTAACGTAAAGTATACCGTAATAATAAAGTGAAAGAGCAATAAAGAAAAGAAGAAGAACATAATGAAATGTTAACAAGTCTTACAAGCTTACAGGAGGTACACGATCATGTTGTCGTTAGCTCAACTGTGCTGCGGGTTAGCTACCCTATTATGCACACAGGGTTAATCAATTGAGATTGGCAGGACCTTTGCAGTGTGTCCTGGGTGATTGGGTTGGCCTTGTACATAGTACACAGAACCCTTTCGAGGGATACAGTTGACCCTTTCGAGGGATATAGTTGACCCTTTAGGGGGATATAGTTGACCCTTTCGATGGATACAGTTGACCCTTTCGAGGGATATCAATGACCCATCACCCGTTTTCCATCGCACATATAATTGGGGTATTGTTCACTGGTCCATACAGAAAGTGAAACATAAGATAAAAGTATACAGAACAGACAAGGCATACAGTAAAGAGAATGAACAATATTTGTTCATATAGTTGATGCGTGCTCGCATATATAGTATAGAGTTGTATTTTACAGACAAGACATACAGTTGTATTTCTTATACAACATACAAAAAGTATTTTATTACTTATAAAACTAGAGCTCACTCAGCAACACCGACTTTTATACATTTTCAGTTGGCAGGTAATTATTGTTGAGGATGGCACGAGAGTGAAGCTACTCGGCAGGGAAAGACTGACATCCATTCGTATTTTATGTTGCTGTTGTTTTGTAATGCAGTAAAACAATTCTTTGTAATCAGTAAACGATGATGTATTGCTCAACAATAGTGGTTTAAATGAAATGAGTGGTTTTTGATAAATTATTTCCGCTGCTTAAGTTTGTATAATTATAATGTTTAATGTTTTAACTGCTGTGATTGACCAACTGTGAGGCTTCCGGGAACGGGGCCTTACATGAAAGCCTCTGGCTAAAGTGCAACCTATATTAAACGCATAACAACCTGTTTATTAATAAACTATGTCTCATGAGCTCACCGGTTATAGCTGACATCAGTTTAAATATACTTCTATAGGTAGATGACTATTAAGTAAGCAGTGAAGATAGTTCTCCTCAAAGAGCCTTGGCGAAAATAGAAACTCTAAAACTAATTATTTTGTAAACTCGGTTGTAAGCAATGTTATAAATATCAAGAAATTTACTAGTTGCTTTCACTTTATTATCAATTTTGTATATTAGTCGGTTCAACGGGTGGGTTGTTACAACGTAGAATGTGTTTGCAAGTCAAAGCTGAACACAACAGAAGCCTTATGGGATGATCCAAACATTGGGTTATAGTAAACAGAATAACAAACAACGCTCAATTCTTTCCAATTTGAAAGATGTATAACTCAAAGCATTTAGTTGAGATATTTATCAAAGAAATAGTCACATGACATGGTGTACCGGTGTTGATTGTTTCTGAAAAAGATACATGGTTTGCATGCATTTTGGAAAATGTTTTATGATACAATGAGATAGTATTATCCTTAGTTATTTGACACATGAAGGTTTTTGAGGATGGAACCTAAACAAGATGATACTCTTGTAACACCCCAGAAATTTGTGCTATGAATTTCAGTTTGATACATAAAAGGGTTCTCGGGTATTACGTAAATGCGAGGGACAAAATAAATACTAAAGAGTATAAAGATACTCTAATATTCCCTTATAAAAAGAATATAACCACTACCCAACTTCATCTTTTGAAAGCATATTAAAAACTTAGATGTTGCTTATAGTTAATATCTAACATATATTGAATTCATGATGTACTCAACATGTGATGCCATATCTTAGGGTTTAGCTAGTGAAAAGCATCATGAGGCAAGTTTGGATCCCTTTTTAAACATGTTTGACACTATTTTACGGCTAGTATGCATACATGTCATGGTTTTTGATATAGCTCAAGATTTATAAAAAATCTCTACTAGTCTTTTAGTATTGAAACCCTAGAAAATACAAACAAATATGTACTCACTTAAAAAGAAAAAAAATAAGAAAGTAGTTACTTTCTTAAATTTATTATGTCTCTATAGTCATATTAGAAGATGATTATGCTTATAGCTTTAAGATGCAAGTAGTCGCGGGCAAACATATACTTTTGCTCACGTATCCCCTTCATCTATAAATCACATCATATGTGAACCATCATACTCGGTTTTGTTCCAATACCGTTAACAAAACACATATCCAACTAGCAAAATTCAACAGACAACATGAACCTACGTACTTTTTGTCACTCTATTAGTTTTCCTATTTCATGCATGAGAAATTTAAAACATTCAACACAGCTAAACATTTATTAATAATTTATTTAAACATATACAAAGCGACATCGTCATGCACCATGGTATTTTATTGATGAAGGTGATATGCACATATCAGAATGTGAGTGATGTACTACAACATTATCAACTTAATAGAAAGTCAAAGCACGACTGCACGACCCATGCAGAACGGGTGGAGGCTTCGCCCAGTTTAATGGGTCTTTACAAATGGCTGAGTTTTGTTCTCATCTTGTAATGTAGTTTTTATACTCCTCTGTATTGTGCAAGTTTAATATAATTTCATGCAAGTTCAGTATAATTTAAAGGCTTCTAAATGCCTCTTAACCATAGAATCATGGACTCGTGGGTAAACGTTATATTTACACTTTTGTCATTGTGATGACAAAATGATAACACACCAATTCAACCATCATATATTTAAGACATTTTGTACATTTTCAACAATATTTACATTCAACATGTTAGCACCATTCCTTCTCATCTTCACATAAGTTAATAATGTCTCGAAGTTAATTTCACCTTATTGATTTAGTGACCATGTTAACAATATAATGCAACAGTGGTAGCCTACTGCGTATATTTGCAATACATATTTTCTTGGCACAAAGAGATGTTGGGGAAGAAGACTGAAAATAATCACTTTAGCACGGGTTTGTACCATGTCAAAATAGATTGGTACAAACATCTAGTAAGGTGCTTACTTCAAGTGTTCAACAAACACCTCTTTATATGATAAACATATATTACATTGATGTCTATTAAGCTATCAAAGTTGTATTATTTTATTAAAACTGAGAGTTATACTAAAAAGATCAGAACAAATTTCTAGATGCTAAACCTAACATAAGGCGAGGTTGTTTGGTCTTTGACAGCATATTCAATGCAATTTGTTGTACGCGCTTGCTTAGAAATGTAGTAAAATCTAGAGTGTAAGTACAAAACTAGCAATGGAAAGAATATGTCCTTTGGCAGTATGTCATGAAATAAAGCTGGATATACAACCAAAAACAGATAAATGATAGGTATAATACATCCTATAATATTTTGTCTAGTGATTTGTACATTAATCGACTTCTTAAGATTTGTGTTCTAACTAATAACAACATATAAAAGGAGGTACCTGACACTTGACTTGGCCCCCACTTTGCGCATGAGCCAAGGAAGGGTAGGTTTGCGATTTGAAGTTCGCAGGCTTACCGCCTTACCCTACACTTTTATAGGAGGATATTTCTCACGACTTAAATCCATGACCACAATGTCACGATGCAGCAATGTTGTTAGTTCCATCAAGGCTCACCCACAAATCCACAATAACAATATATTACCTTCAACATCTACGGTTTCTGTCTTGAGACAATGTATTATAGATTTCTTGGTTTGGGTTTATATTGATTTGTTGGTTTGGTGTAGTAGTGGTGTAGGACCGGTGAAGGATGGTCACTTACAACATAACAACACAAAGAGGAGATTAACTTGACTAATCAAACAATGAAACTGGATTAACCACAAGAAATGATACTAAGAACACAAGTGAATAAGAGACAGAACAAGATAGCAAAATACACAAGAAGCTAGTTTTCAAGATTGCAGTATATTGCCTTCTCAAGTTCTATTACAAGTGTTACAAAACATAAAAGAAAGTTACAAGTACTTGAGATACATATACTACATCCTACAGCCGGCCATACTTTGAAGACCAAATGGATACAATTGACTAGACACAAAACAAAATCAATAGTAGAGTCAAAAGGCAGATTGCCTTTTGACTTGTGACTATGACATGCCATAATTCACATCCTAATGTATTACAAAATGGATAAAGTATATGAAGTAGAAAGTTACAGACTCAAAACCTCAATGTACAGTTACTAAAAGCATGGACCTTTTCACCAACTCATGCAAGTTGGTGACTTTACAGAGTTACAACGGAAATGGGTCCAGCTTTATGTAAAGTACATCAGATGAAGCATATATACTAAAAGTCTTCGGAAGAAATCTGTCTTCAAGTGTTGGCTTCGGAAGACTTTGCCTCTGAAGCTTCAAAAGACTTCATATTTGGCTTTGGAAGATATTGGTTTTGGCTTCGGAAGATTTCACACTTAGAATATTTCTATTGCATGTGTGAAACTTCCGAAACATTCTTCTTCAATGTACTTGCACATGCATGCAGGAGACATTGAATGTTTGAGTTGTATCAGCCTTAACATGTATTCCTTACAAGTGGTTTCATATGTTTTGGATTCCTCATGATTAATTAAGGGTTCATAAAATAGTAACCAATTTTTATAAGTGTTCTATTAGATCTCTCATATTTTAATTTTTTCTAATTAAGTTACTAATATTTTTATTTGTTACAATCAGGACATTAAAGTTTCAGAACTATTCTAATTTGGTTACTCGTATTTTTTTCTAATGTTTTAAAAATAATTTGTAATCTTTTTTATACGATTCGATTTCTATTGTTAATTTTTTTAACATTTCAATTTTTTGAAAATATTTTGCTATTTATAAATGACCTACTTAATATAATCCTGAAACTTTAGTCACTTTTTGGGAGGTGAAAAAAAATTATGAGTGAACTATCCTAAAACTAAATTACTATTTTACAAAGTTATCATTTCTTTTTTTACCTTTCTTTTTTCCAGTTTTTATAATTTGCTAAATGTTTTGTTGACCGTCTTTTGTTATTTTTTTCAGATTTTTTAGGTTTCTTTATTTTTTGCATGTTTTTTTATTTGTTTAACATTTTCTTTTTCTAACATTCGTTTTAGTGTGCAAGGGCTTCTTATTTTTATCTTATTGTATTTTACAAATTTTGACACTCCTCACTCGTGTTATATTTAAATTTCAAAATATACATCTGCTAATTATGAATCGCCGTGAAGCGCGGAATGTAATATTAGATTATTATAAAACAAAATGACGGTCATTATATAAGAAAGCAAATTTATGAAGTTCAAAATACCAAGAATTTTTTTACCCAACATAGATAGGTATTGCTCTTATTTACTTCCATACATAAATTAGAGAGAAATGTTATACACAAATGAAACCATAACTTAAGGAATTCTGACTCAAAATGCATTACATTGAACAGATTTACAGAAATTAAAGAAATAAGGCAAAAGAAAAACTAACCAATTCTTTCAGCCAGCGATAGCTAGCAAGCTCTGTCTAACAGCTGGAACTGAACAAAGTAATGAACCAAAGATACCGGTCAGACCGTATGCAATTGCACAAAATGGCAGTGCCTCAGGCTCTTTTGCTGATAATGCAGCTGTTCCCAATCCATGTGCACTGCAACAATCGACAATTTGACATGAGTTCAAATTAGGTGGAACCGTGGGTTTGAACCACATAAACAACCTCAAAACAAGATTTGACAATTTGACAAGTTACCCAGAGTTCTTTTCGGAAACAAGTTAGATAATGGTTTTAATTCTTTTTTGGTAATCACAATATGCATAGCATTAATATTTTATATGATATAGAAACAAAAAAGGATATTTTTGTTTGCAGGTCAACCCATATGCGATTTGTTTCAACCCATGCTAGAATTGACCTGTTTACCCATACTCAACCCGTCTAACACTCACTTTTTGTCATTTCTACAAAAAGTCAATGAAGTAAAAAACAATACCTAGATGCAGCCCCTATCCCACGCGCAATGGGATCATCAAACTTAAGTTTATCAAGAACTGGTTGTACGAAGTTTGCTCCAATAAGACCAGTTAATACAACAGCAGCAGCAGTTAGTGATGAATTGGCACCTACAAACAATGCATATGAGATTTAGTAAACAGATAACCAAAAGGTCAAAATGGTTTTAGCGATAGAATCTGTTTATAAACGAGCAACTAACCTTCAAAAAGAGAGACAATGCTGAGAGCAAGTGCCACAGTAATACATCTAGGTAGAATTGATATGGTTAGAGTTGGCTCTAACCTAACAAGCCGGCCAATAAATGCAGTCGAATACAAAGAGAACAAAGTTGCTATGGTGATAGATGTAAAGATCTCAGCTGCATGCCGTTTAACAAGCTACCAAGGTAAAAATCAGATATTGTATTAGGATGGAGAATCATTATATAAGTTATTCATAAGTTGAGATTACAAAAATATATTTTTAAAATTGGTTTTCTTATTCTTGTCAAGATAGGTTGACAAGGAAACACATTAGTTCACTTTTCAAATATATTTATAAACATGTTCTGTTAATTGTGATAACAAAGCTATATTATTAGAATAATAATATTATATATTTTCCCAATATAGCAATTTTAGGAGGTTATATGCACTAAAAGTAAAATTTGGGTGTTGTCAACAAGTTTGACACGTTCAAACAATTTGACCCATTTCCTTTTAACTATTTAATTCTAACCCTTAAAGAAAATAAATAACCCTTATTGACCAATTCATGCGTGAATGGTTGAAATCGCCATGTCTAGCTCCTATTGGTGTTGTTTAAGATAATATAAAGGTCTTGCATACATGTCATACTTGTATGCCTAGTAAACTACATGAGGGGTGACAGGGGTCACAATGGGGGATGGCAACTTGAGTATGAATTCTTGGATATTTGAGAAAGAATTCAAGAGATATTGGCAATAAACATAGAATCCGTCATTTCATGAATTAATTGTATAAAAGTTCGTGAATCTTATATAAAACATTAGTTTACAATATGAAACTAAAACATGTCTTTGTATAGAAATTTTACAAAATCAAATGTCTTAAGAGTTGAGATAAACAACACAAAGAAAAGGGTACAAAACTGTTTAGTTGTCAATACATATATATTTAATAACTCAAATCATACATGGAATAATTGTACCATGTGATAAAAGTGGCTTTAAATTTTGTCATCTCAGAAAGTTAAGGTATTTTGCGTAAAAGGGATGAAAGAACATTGCCTAACGAATCTTGTTATTCTTTAAGTATGTTGCCATTCTGTGCATGCAACTGCGATTATTTATGTAAAGTACTCTGCTTACCTTTCTTTGTGTGAACATTGAGAAGGCAAAGGAGAGGATAACTGACCCTAGAAATCCCATTAAAATGTCACCAGCTCCAGGATTAGTGGAGACGTTGGTAAGGTAGTATCCTGCATAATACAACTAAAAAATTTCACATAAAGCAAAGACAAATGGTAAACATAACATATCTAACGGGTAAACATAACATATCTAACGGGTAAACTAATTTTTCAAAAGGAAGTCCGAAATAAAACGGGTTGAAAGTCACAACAAGTGTATTTTTAAGGCATAAAACCTCCTAAATCATTCTATTCAAAATAATAATAATAATAACTAAATGATTATGGAAATAATATAAAATTTTTAATCACACGTGACACTTATTATCTTTGACAAAAGGTGTTTTGGGTCAACCGGACCCATCGCAAAAAAAACACACAATTTGACCAGTTACACTCAACCCACCCAACCCATCCATTTTGGCCCCTGTAATGTGATTGATCAAGGAAGCATAGACAACAAGAATAGTATGTACCGAGAATTTGATAGAATCCAGAGTTTGTAAAATATCCAAAAGCAAATGCTGCAAGATCTGCTGCTAGTGCACAACAAATGATCGGGTGAAAAACCTTCTTCAAACCAGACGGTAACCTAGTGACCATACATCATCCAGTAGAAACAGTCAAGAAGAAACCCACCAAAAGTGTAATTGATTAAAACTTAAAATGAAAACGAGTTTTACCCAGAACCAACCATGTAGCCTAACACAGTGGATCCTAACAAGAATGGCAAACATGTTCTAGCTTTTGTTCCAAGTAATTCAGGGTACTTAAGGGCTGCAGCAAATGACGCAACAGAAATCACACTCCAAGCAGCCGCTTCCAGTGAAGAAAAAGGTGAAGGTTTCGCCATAGTTTCAGCAGGAATCAATTCTGTTTTCACCATTCTTCTGATAGCTAGAGCTGAATAGCCTGCAACAGCGAGTGAAGCAGGCCACCCTCCAACTGCAAGCAACAAAGAAAGAGTAACATGAAGTTACATATAGACTGATCTACAGGGAATTAGGGAAACGAGAAAGATTAGTAATAGATGTGGCAAAATGAGTCGGCCAGACGTGTTAGATAATGCGTCAAACAAGGTAATCTTTTTGGTACTAGTCAACAGGTCAGATAAAGTTGGGTGGACCTGAAACACTTTTGTTCCAAGACTTTGAATTGCTATAATAAGTAGTGACTGATATGTTATAAATAATAATGTTTCAACAACTAATACTTTTTGAACAAAATGATGCAGGAGGTTTTATGCATTAAGAACACCATGGGCGACTTTACACCTATTTGCTTTTTAATTTATTTTTTTTAGTTTTACATGTTTGAGATAAAAGATAACCCGAATTGGCATATTCAATGGTAATCAAGTCAAAATTGCTACCTCTAATTTACAAGTTGGAATAATAGTCTATTATTTAAAGGATGAGAGAGACAATTTTATGGAGGAACGCTACACCTTGTAAACAATCTATTTACCTACAGTTTAATGCAATAGCAAGACCAAAGTCAACATCAAACTAACGGCCTTATTTAATTTTTTAGAAAAGGATGTGAGGAGAGAGAATATGCAAATTGCAAAACCTTCACGTCTTTTTCACATAACAATTATGGTAAGCCCGCATTAAATTTAGATGGTTATCATGGATTAATCCTTACCTAAAAACAAAACCTTAGAGATAATTAAATTCACTATATGTGTAAGCATGCTTCTAGGGGTGCAAATGAAGCAGATTGCATCCATTTGTATAAAAAAGCCCATAGTACTGCAAATAGTATATGTATGATGTATCTACTTATTGTTACCGTTAAAAAAAACTAATAGAATTCTGCTTAATTTCCTAAAATCTGCAACTAAAATTTGGATCAACACAGATATAAAGAAGCAAGATAGGATTAAGGTACCTAATATGAAGCAGATTTTGACCCCTGAAGCTGCAGGGATATCTTGAACAGAAAGAGGCAAAACCACCAAATATGGGACATAAAACAAAGGCAGCCATCTTTGGATGAACAAGAGTGCAGGTTCAAAAAAGTTCATCAAACCATTAGCAGCTGCTGGAACAGTAACATCAAGAATCACAAGAACTGAAAATATGCAAAACATCCCAAAAAGAGCACTTGGAAACTTGATTGCAGCAGCAACAAAAGCCTGTTGCAAGAATTTGTCTGTTGCCAATATGATCCCAAGTGAAACAAGCAAATGTATTACTCCCAATACCTATAAAGTTACAAACACCCATTTCACAAAATCATCTAAAAACAACAAATTTGATATTCATTGAGGCATTTTCACAAACAGTTTGCAGTATTCCATTTGAGGTGCTGTTGCAGTCTGAGGAGCCTGTAGATTGCAGCAAAACCTCCTGATTAGAGTGAGTTCTTGGAGACTCGGGTTCCGAAAACATGATTTGAGATCTTCTCAACTGTAAATTGAGCAGAAATTGGCAACTTTCGGTGATTTGTTCTCTGGGTTTTCCTTGTGTGGGTGTTTTCAAGAAACTCCCTCCGGTAGTGGAGAAATTGGTTAAACGTTGATGGTGACTCTTGTGGAGATTAGGGGATGATTGCAAGAAATAAAGGAGGCAACAGCCATTGATAGAGTGTTAATTGATGAGGAGAGTGAAGAGAAAACATGTTGGAGTTGGGATTTGTGAAGAGAAAACATCGTGTGGATGTGAGAGGATTCACATTCGGTTACTTATATTTTTGCGAGTGTATTTGTGTATCATTAAATATGATTTAATATTTGTATATTTGATAATATATTGTTTAATTTATAAATTTTAATATTTTTACAAGTGATTATGAGTAGAATAGATAAAAAAATTTAATTATATAGGTATAAAAGTTTATTAGTTAAAAAATTAAAAATAAATATTATTTATATATTTTTTAAGGATAAGAATAATAAATAAAAATGAAGAGTTTAGTGTACTATGAAAGTCACAGTTTTATCAATAATCAAAATAGTAAATGATTCAACTGCAAAACGATTTGATTGTTTATAGAGTTTAGGTTTTTCATAGATCGTATAGATATTTCTATGAATGGATTCAATTTGATTACAAATCATTTTGACACAATGAATTTCATTCTCATAACCAACATCTTCAAACCAGATCAAAGCGGATCGGTCATTTTACTTGTTGATTGATTAAGTCATATTTAAGAACCGGATAATGCCATATTTAAGAACCGGATAATATCATAATTATGTTCAAGACTTTAATTCATACTTCGAACACCTGTTAAATTCATAATTATATATATATGTATATTAGATATAAAGTTATATATATTATTCAATATAAATATTGTATATGTGTAGTTTATAGTTATATATAAAAACTCAACGATAATCTTATGTCCAAGACTCTAATTCATAGTTCGAACCACCCATTAAACTCATTAAAAAATTAGAAAACAAAAATAATTAAAAAATTAAAAAATTAAAAAATTAAAAAATCGGTCTAATCACCAAACCAATTTGAATCGCTCGATTCCTTGAAAACAAAATGATTTAGAGTAGATCGGATTGGTCTGACCTCCAAATCCTCGTCTATAAGACCGCGTTCCCGGAAAGCCTCACAGTTGGATATACATAACATAAAACATTTATAATAACAATTACAACGGAAAACATATCTTCCATTTAAAACTTATGCTCGTGTCAAAACATCATATCATGTTCTTTACATCACAAAATTTCATTCTATATAAACATCTATCCTAAAAATACCTATCCAAGCCTTGAACTATTTTAGTAGCTTTCATGTCCATCCTTGCACTTTTTTAACATCATCATTTACCTGCTAACTATTATGCATACAAAGTCAGCTACGCTAAATGATTTCTAGTTTTATAAGAAAAATACTTTACGTTGGTACAAACATTTTCTTTTTATACGTGAGCACACATCAATACATACACCTCAATACGTTCATTTGTTATCTTTCATCATCATTTCATTCATATTGTTCTTCATCATTATCTTTCATTGTAATGGATCAATGTCATGTACTAGACCCCCAACATTGTGTACGAAGCTGGTATTGTGCCGAGGCTTATAAGTAAACCCCTATACATTGTGCACGAAGCTGACTACAGTATTGGGGTGAAGCGACGATGATCACATATCGTTTGGTCAATCTCAAGGATTAGACCCTTGACTTGCATCCTTATATGGGCTAGCTAATCCGGACTTTAGTTGAGCTAACAACAACATGGTTGTGCAGCTCTATTCATTTTGCTTGCAAGACTTTTATTCATTCATTACGTTTCACTTTTCGTTATCGTTATCTTTCATTTCATTACATAATAATTACTAATAGTAATACATAACATATCAAGTAAAGACATATCATGAAACTTTATCATTTTGAAAACGGTTTGAACATAAGATAACATAACACACATCATAACAATTCATGCGAGAACTAAGTTCATGTGACAACATAATCTCGCGTGAGAACTTTCTTTCGCACGAGGATCTTACTAAGTCAAACCCTTGCCCACAAGTCACTCCAGTCACTTGAGGACATCCATATCGCACGAGAACCTAGATCTCACGCGAGAACTTACTAGATTTGAAATCCATTGCAATCTAAGGTACCTAGTTCACATGAGAACCTATCATGTCTAAGGCTGAAATATCATACTTTTCACCATAAACAACATCATCACAAGCGTAAAACAAGCATTTTAGTATGCATAATAGCCCAAATGTAAAAACTTACATGAGAAGGGGCTAGAAACTCACATTTTGAAGATCTAACACAAAACCGACCTTCTTGAGAGTTTTTCAAACGAAAACTACACATTCATGCAATATACTCATTATTAATCCTTCCTTTATGCATAACACGAGTCATTACACGAGTTACACACCTTAAACATTTCAAATATTCACTTTCTCTCTTTACTCTGGGTTTTTCTCTCTCTGGCAGCAGTACTTTTCACGTGAGGATGGGGACAAATAGATGTTCTCATCTATTTATATGATCCCCATAAACTGCGCTTAAGTTCTCGCGCGAAATGTTTCTGTCTTGCGAGAACTTCCTTCCACGCGAGAACTTTGTCTTCATTCATTCCTTAGAATTTTTGGGGCGTTACACAGTCCGACTGGTTCGACTGGCCGGTCCGATCCTAGTATGAAAATAATGCTCATAACAAAATTTACTTTTACATAACAACCAAATCTACCGATTAAAGGTTTTATTTATAGTTTTTGTTAAAATTTAACATATGAAGGTATTTCAACATATAAAATTGCTAAGAGATTTTTTGTAGTAATAACAAATATCATGTTTGTTTTATGTGTAAAAACCTTTTAAGTGATTTTTGTAAAAGAAACAGTAAGTATGCTGCATTTTTTATGTTAGTTCCCTTTTTAACAACCCAAACTCTGTTCCATTTTTGTGTTCTTGCGAACGACTACGCATACATCTTCTAAGTTTACTTTTAATCTATACATTATTCATCATAGGATGTGGACCATGTAGAACTATGCAAATCCTATATCGGTTGTGAATAGAAGAGATCTCGGATTCATAAGTAATATATTGTATTAAATATCACCAACGCATTTAGGGTGTATAATCTGTGGATGAAATGAGAATTTCAGATTTAAGAATGATCAGATGACAATAATCTCAGGATGACTAATCCCATAGGAAGATTTCACAAAGTCAACTAAAAACAAATCCACGAGCTCGTCAGGGGCAAAACAAACAATAATGGTGATACAAGAGGGTGGGTATTACACATCAACTACTTGTCAATGACATCTGTACAACACCTTGATATCGTTAGACAACATGACATTTTTTACACCCAATAGCAACCTAAACCATACTAATTAGTTACTAAGAATGATTATTGTATTTTAAAGCAACCAATTTATTTATTTAAAATATAAAAATAAATAAAATTGATACAAAATATTTCACAATCGTCAAAAATACTTAACAAAAGAGATAAACCGAGTTATAATCATAACATGAAATATAAAGTTATAGTTATAGAAGATTAAACTACATAACTAGATAGGTCTACACTTCGTTGAGTAGGATATTAAAAAAGGCTGTTTATCATTTGCACTAAGCTTCTTTGTTGTTATCATTTAGAATTTTAGATAAATCAAATAGAGAAGGTATGTGTCTCGTTCGATCATTATATGAAATTTATATGTGCAATCATAATTTTCTCTTTCATATTCTTTTCCCACACATGACATGGGCATCGAACAAATGCAACACAAGCTTCTAGAACTTTAAAAACTCATTAAACAACCTTTCTAATGACCTCATGATGTTAAATAGATGACTTGTATTTTTTTAGTTGTGAAAAAAGTCATTAATTTGACAAAAGCAATCCATGAAGGATATATACCATATTGAGATTATATGTCTGATTAATTTCCCGATGATTTACAACTTAACTTACATTCGATGGTCGCCCAGTCAGTACATCATTAAAAATAGATTTGTGGAAGACGTTAATGTCATTATACAAACTTGATATTCCGAAGAATACATGTCATATTCATAAGTCATACGATGCAATGACTTCTATAAAAATTATTGGTTTAGCGTTTCTACTTGCATGTTGCCCAACCTGTATCATACCTATGTGGAAATCCAGGTTATCCAGGCACATGGAGTAGTCTTGCTAAATCATCTTCATTGTACCTTTTAAGATACTATTGATTGAAGTATGAAGTGACACTTTCTATAAAGTTTATAGGAGTGTCCCTTGTTATAATTTCACTTATTCTCATATACTCATATACTCATCTTTTACATCTTTTGGTGTCCCATACATCAACACCCGCATAATGATGAAATACATCGTTTACCTATGACATCACGCCTTTGTTGAAAGCCATTAGCTATAACAGTAACCGCCATACAGAGAAATAATGACCTTTGCATTTGAAATCTAATTGAACAATTACTTAATCATACTTTGGGTTGTCAACAAAATAGCGTTTCATCAAACACACATCACCTTGCTCACGTTCCTTATCATAATATCTTCTTTTTGGTCAAGAAGCATGCTTACGAGTAGTACAATATTGATGATGTCATCAAGTTGTTAATTTTGTTGAACAATATGTGCTTTCTATTAATCATATTCATTCAAATTTGATGCTTCAGAATTTGTTGATGGGTTTTCATTCTGTGACATTTTTCAAAGATAATAGAATGAAGAGTTATGGTTGGATAAGAATTAAGAAGTATGTTAATGATACACTATTTATATAAGAATAAAGGCTTTTGGTGTTTTTTTATAATTTTAAATAAAGATGATGTAAGCTTATTTAATCGAAGTAAAATCCAGTATAAAAAAGTTGACACATGAGAATAAAAGTAACTTTAGATTTACTAAATGACAAGATGAAACAAACAACTACTTTGTGCTCAATAAAGATGTCACTCAGTACTCACAACAAATTACTTATTGAAATATCTTACACATACATGAAATAAATACAAAACTACATAATGAAACATCCAACTTACGTACTAAAACTAAACAAATTCAACAACTCCCTCTCTTCCATCTTATGTTTCCTTTCTTTCATTTTTTGTTCCCTTTGTTGATCAAAGTCAAGGCTTTTTTTCAAGACTTTAGCTTCATTGTCTCTAGTAAGCCTCAATGCACGGAGTCATTCCAAAATTTCATAGGAGGTTTTTACCTTTTTCGTATCACTTAGTGTGATCTCAACCTATTGGATGTTGGGTTTTTTAAACACCACTATTTAGCGTTGTGAGGTTGTCGTTTTCTTTTGACTTTCTAGCACCGGGCAGGTGTAAGAGAGTCCCATTGTTCGGTAGCACTTGATCTTTTCATGTTACCACCACTTTCTTCATTACACACTTCAATTTCGACATGAACGAATTGTGTTATGCATGATCTATTTGTAAATCCAGCTTTGGATATTCACACATAATTTCATTAAAAGCAAGAGTCATTAAACTTGTACATACATCACAAACCTTAAGTGCTTCATTCTCAACATCTTTCTAGCTCATTCAAGTTGCTTTTTGCCGATATGCTTCCCAATATGTAACATCTCACTTTTCGGCATTTCTTTAACTCATTTATAATTACCTCTAATTTGATCAACATTCTTCTTATCAAGCTTTTCTACATGAGCTGCATCATACATTTCCTTTACTCATGCACATAGTGATGGTATTTTTTCGATTTTTATGACAAGTGATATCTTCGCTAGTCATACATCATGCTAACATTACAACGATATCTTTAGTAGTATCCTATTAATTCTCCTGTAGTTGTTTTTATTTATATTTTGAGGGTAGAAGATCTTCAGTGACATGAACTTAACTTGAATTTGAAAACGTTGGATAGTTTTCATTGTATTAAACATTTGAATTATCTTTCGAATCTTCAAGTTCTAATATAAATTAAGATACAAATGATCCCTAGTATAAAATTCAAAATCAAAATAGATTAGAAACATAGAATCAAGAGTGGGTATGTAAATATGTCAGTGTTATGCTATATATAAAGGAAAAAAATTATATAATTTTAGTATTTTTATATTCTTTAAAATCTCACAGTGTTATATTTATAATTAATATCAATATGTTTTATCCATAAAAACCTAACCTTTCAATTGAACATTGTCATGTGTACTAGATATTAAAAAGTTATTAAAGAATAGAGAGCATTCACTACAAGAAGAAGAGAGACTAAAAACGGTGACAAATTTCGCCGTTATTAGTGCGGTTTGTCGCGACATGTCGCCGCTAATAATTCACCGCTATTAATATTATTAGCGGCGACACTGTCGACGCTATTTGTGTTTGTAAAGAATTCCAGGAAAAAGACTATTAGCGGCGATATTTGTCGTCGTTAATAGTCAATTATTTTGTTTTTTGTTTTTTTTATTTTTTATTTTCCATTTTTAATAGCCGAATAAACCTGTATATAAAAATAAACTCAGATTTCCCGATAACACAAATAACAACATACACATACAAATAATATTAGGAAGTCCACTACGATTGTTAACTAATTAAGTATGTTAATACATTGTTTAACTTCAACATTAACTGGCGTTAACACAAACTTAAACTACTTAAACCGCTACCCTATTCATATTTCTCATCCGAATCATCTTCATCAGCTTGTTGTGTAGCTTTTTAAGAGGCAATAAGTTGAGTCATTTGAGACATAAATTTTGCATTTTGAAACAAACTTGCAATTTGAGCCTACAAAACAAAACATACATTATAAGTTGTCGTATAATGTACACTTAACACTTAACACCTTCAACTTAAATTTACCTATTTTAATCCGTTTAAGATAAACCAACAATGATACACTTAACACCTTCAAGTTTAAGTACTTTAAGTGAGCATGTGCGTCTTTAGATGTAACCGATCTCATGGTTAATGAATGACCAGATATGAGTCAGTACAATAAACAGAAGATCGCCAACCTTTAGCGGCGACATGATGGCATCGCCGCTAAAGGTGTTGTTGCTAATGGCATCGCCGCTAAAGGTGTCGCCGCTAAAGGTCCCGTCGCCACTAAAGATATCGCCGCAATTGTTAAGGTTTCTTGTAGTGATCGGCTGCTATCAAGGGGTCGAGGATTTGTATTTCTTTTCTAATTCTTTAATGCTACATTTTTTTCTTATTGTTGGCCAAGTTGTCTATGTTTGTGAATGATAGTAGTTTAAATGAGCATCTTAGGCCTAGTTGGCTTATTTGATGTTTGCTTGCTCGATTACATCTAAAGACGCACAGTCTAGTCAATTACGTTGATCCTTAAAAACAATCAATTCTTCTTTAACCTATTATCATTCACAAACAAAGTTATTTTAATTCACAAACAGTTTTAAATTTAAACATTATCACTATTGTTTACGTTTTTCTCATGACTAAATTATTTATTAATTTCACGTTATTTATTATTACAAGATACAAGATATAATAAAGTGAATTTAAAAATATAATAGTATTTGTAAATATAATAAAGTTTGAACTTTTATAATTTGAGATATTAAAATTCTTACTTTTAAAATTTAAATTTAAAAAAATATTAAAAACTATGGGGAAACTTGAAGTTTGGAATTTTTAAAACAATAATAAATATTAGATAATCTTAACTTAACATAAATAAAAATTAAAAAAAATTATTCTGTTTTTATTGTCATATTTTTCTAGTCATGGTAGAACAATCTATAATCTATAACATATAATAAAAGAATGTTTTCTTAAAACACGTGTTATTATTTTACCATAACAAATGCCACGTGTCATTATTCTAGCATAACAAATGACACGTGTCATCATTGTAGCATAACAAATGATACGTGTCATCATTCTAACATAAAAAAATTATTTTCCCGCATCTCTCTCATAATAAATACAATTAGTTTGACTTTCTTTTTTAACTAAAATATGTTAAAACAAATATATTTATATTTGTGTTCTTGTCTCTCTCATATTAATTGATAATTTTTGTAAATAAGTAAACTAAACTATTAAACGTTTAAAATATAAATATAGTTATTTTTAATAATTTATTAATACATATTAAATATAGAGTAATAATTTCTAATTCATTATGTGTTATAATTTTTAAATATTCATTATATATTTATTTCACCAGCTGATAATAACATTTAAAAAATAAAATATTCATAAACTAATGATTTTAATATGTTTATTTATTCCACCCATGTAATACATGTGCTCTAACCTAGTTTATAGAATACATGCGTTTGAGGGACTATGGGCTTGTATTAATATAGATGATATACATTTAATTAATTAATTCATTTTTAAACTTGTCTGCTTTCCTTATTTTTTATGTTTTAACATGCTACTCCAATTTCATTTTTTTAAACATACCATCAGGTTTGGTGATTTGTCTACGGCTTTGGCTTTTGATGATTAGCTAGCCTACTTCATGTTTATACGACTTGGGAATTTATAGATCAACATCACTTTTGTAGTCTTCAAGTGACAAATGAATATCATCCTCTTTGAGGTCGAAATAGTTGTTAGCATAAGAAGTTGTGTACTCACTTGATGCACATGTTGTAATACCTAAGAACTCGAGAAATATGTAAAAGATATTTGCAATGGGTTTCAACATTTTAATAAGGTTTAGGGGTAGAATGTGTCATTTATGAAAAATTTTTTCCCCTAAATGGACAAGATATAAGAAATAATGGCCGCAAAAAGGGGTTAACCGTCTTGCACCCCAAGAGTTACCCAATTTGGGGGGAGAGAGAGAGAGAGAGAGAGAGAGAGAGTTTAAGAATCCAATCAATGTAAGGTTTTTAATGTATTTTTGAATGGGTATAGGTTAGATATTCCAAGTAAACCTTTTGTAGAGATTAATGAAGAGGCTGATGCAACTCAAACATCCAAAGTTTATCCTGCATGCTGCACAAGTGCATTGAAGATGAATGCTTAGGAAGTTTCACACATGCAACAGAAATATTCTAAGTGTGAAATCTTCCGAAGCCAGGACCAATATCTTCCGAAGCCAAAGATGAAGTCTTCCGAAGCCTCAGAGACAAAATCTTCCGAAGCTTCAACTCATGAAGACAGATTTCTTCCGAAGACTTTTGACACATGCGATGTACTTTTCCATAAAGCTGGGCACCTTTCCGCTGCATCTCTGTAATGTCACCAACTTACATGAGTTGGTGAAAAGGTCCATGCTTTGGTAACTGTACATTGAGGACTTGAGTCTGTAACTTTCTACTTCATGTACTTTATCCTTTTTGTAATAGATAAGGATGGGAGCTATGACATGTCATAGTCACAAAGTCAAAAAGGCAATATGCCTTTTTGACTTTACAATTGATTTTGTTTTGAGTCTAGTCAATTGTATCCAACTGGCTTTCAAAGTATGGCCGGCTGTAGGATGTAGTATAAGTATCTCATGTTCTTGTATCTTTTCCATATGTTTTGTAACACTTGTAATAGAATATAGAGAAAACAATATACTGCATTCTTGTACTTACATGAGTTGGTGAAAAGGTTCATGTTTTGGTAACTGTACATTGAGGTCTTGAGTATGTAACTTTCTACTTCTTATACTTATCCTTTTTGTAATAGATAAGGATATGAGCTATGGCATGTCATAGTCACTAGTCAAATGACAATCTGCCTTTTGACTCTACAATTGATTTTGTTTGTGTCTAGTCAATGTATCCAGCTGGCTGTCAAAGTATAACCAGCTGTAGGATGTAGTATAAGTATCTCATGTTCTTGTATCTTTCTAATATGCATTGTAACACTTGTAATAGAACATAGAGAAAGCAATATACTGTATTCTTGAAAACCATACACTTGTATTCTTTTGTTCTGTCTCTTATATACTTGTGTTCTTAGTGTCACATTTGTGGTTAATCCAGTTTACTGTTTGATTAAGTTTGGTTAATCTCCTCTTTGTGTTGTTGTGTTGCAAGTGACCCCCTTCACCGGTCATGTATATGGTATCAGAGCAATCCAGGCTCTTGATATAAGACCTCACCATCTTAAGATCCCTCACACACACAAATACTCAACTTTTCAAATGGCAGCCATTTCCAACACTGATATGGAAACTGGAACCATGAACAGTCCCCATTGATCACTCTTGACGAGTTTGATACTTGGTGTTTGAGAATGGAAGGTTTCATCAGGTCTCTTGATTCAAGAATGTGGGATTCTATTAAGAATGGACCTTTCATACCTAGCACCCCCTCTGATACTGGTGTTGGTATGATCCCCATGGATGTGGCTAACTACTCTGATGAAGATAGGAAGATAGTAGAGATTGACAGAAAAGCCATGACAGCCCTTCAAACTGCCTTTCCAAACTCTATGTACAGAGGTTTCAAGAAGTGCAAAACAGCTAAGCAGTTGTGGGATGCATTGAAACTGATGTATGAGGGTTCTTCTGAAGCCAAGGAGAACAAGAAGGACCTCCTGAAGCAGCAGTTTGAAAACTTCACCTTCAAAACAGGTGAAACCATGACTCAGCAATACTTCATTTCAGTTGAGATTGTGGATACCCTTATGGATGGAGGAGTTCCTCTTGAGAACAGAGACATTGTAAGGAAGTTCATGTCCTCACTTCCTAGGCAGTGGACACACTACTATGTGGTGATCAAGAGGACTGAAAATCTCAAAACTCTTACTCTGACAGAGTTATATGGGATTCTCAGTGGCTACCAGATGGAGATAAACATGCAAGATCATCTGGCAACTCCAACAATCAAATAGGTTTAGCCCTACATGTGGTTGAAAGGGATAGCATAGAACCCCAACATCATCTCATATGCTACCCTGACAACTCACCAAAGGGCCCTTTCATCACCTTCCCAAAGACACCAAGGAAGAACCACACTCAAGGAAGCCCATTCCAAGAGACAAGCTCTTCTCAAGCTTTTGTGTCTTTTGATGAAAGCTGTGGCAACTCTCTTTTCACTCTTGAAGACTTGGACTGTATTCATTCAGATGATTTGAATACATGGAAATAGTCTAGCAGATGGCTCTTCTCACTCACAGAGCCAAAAAGTTCTATAAGAGGACTGGAAGGAAGTTTCCAAGCAATGCAACCAGTGGAAAGTTTGGCCTGGACAAAGGGAAAGTCAAGTGTTACAACTGTAACTTGATGGGTCACTTTTCCAGAGAGTGTAAGGTACCTAAAACAAGTGGTGGCCAAACATAGTCCAGACCTAACTACACTGACAAAGTTCTCCAGAATAAGAAGTCAAAGCAGCAGGCTACTGTTGCTATTGAAGAAGGAGGCTTTGACTGGAGCTTTCAGGTGGAAAATGCTTCTCCAAACCAAGCATTGATGGCAGATCATGATGAAGCCAAGGTATGGAACATCTCTGTACTCCTGAATGCATTGCTAAAGTCAATAGATACAAGTCCTATAACTTGGAGATGAGATCTGATCTTGAGTCCTTAAACATTTTAAAATCTGATTTTAGAAAGTTTGAAAATGATTATAAACTGAAAATAGAGGACCTAGAGAAAACCATTTCAGTTCTAAAACATGAACACATAGATATTAGGACTCAAATCAAAGATCTCATAACCAAGCTAACTGAGTGCCAGGCTGAGGTTGTGATCAACAAAGCCAGGGCAGAAAAGAGTGTTCTTGAAGAAGAGACCTTCAAGAACATGATATCCTCATCCCTGCACAACAAGGTGTGCTATCAAAACTGGCAGGTACTGGGATCCAATGAGATAGCTCCTCCACACACAATCTTGTCTGTAAGACCTCCTAGGTGTGGAACTTCTGAAGATGAGCTTTCTCTCATAGATCCTATAAGTGAAGAGGATGAAGAAGAGATAGTGAAGATTTCCTCTGAGAAGAGTAAAGAGAGGGATTCTAAGAAGGGCCACTATCCTTCTGAGGAGAAGAAGAAGACTGTGATGACCAAGTCTATAAGAAAGAACTTGATCAGAAAGAGCAAGAGAAAGGCAAGGAAGGCTCAAGAGATCAAGGCTACTTTTGACTCTAAGCAGAAACAAGTTTCATCTCTACAGGGTTTGAAGTAGTAAGGACTGAAGACACCAACCAAAACTCTTCTGCTAAGAGTTCTGGTTCTTGTTCAAATCATCTCAGTAACAAAAAGAAGATTGATCTGTTGTGTACCACTGCTACATAGCCTGGACCATCAAACTCCAAGAACAGTTCCCAGCCCAAAAGGACTGTCTCAACATCTGCAAAGATGAAGGTGGAGAAGGGATGTGACCAAAGACAGTCTTGTTCCCAGCAGAAGACTCTTGTGAAGAATAAAATTGAGTGTGTCATGTGTGAGAGTATCACTCACATTGCTAAGGATTGCCCATACAATCCTAAAAGTACTATCCATATGACCAAGACAAAGACTTCAAAGAGTTCCAAGAAGATTCAAGCTTTGGAAGGAAAATCTGTTTCCTTCGAAGCTCCAAATCTAAGAAGAAGGCAAGTGGAAAATTACCCTCGGAAGAAAGGAGTTCTTCCGAAGCACTAAAGTCTGCTGCAGTGTCTGCAGAATCTTCCGAAGGTTAAGTCATCAAAACTTCCAAAGTTCCAAAAGCTTCCAAAGTTTTGAAGGTCAAGTCCAAGACTCCAAAGGTGGTGTGGAAGTCTAAGAAAGACCAAGTGACTGAGAATTCTCCATCAACAACAGCTCAAGATCCTCTTAGCACAACCATAGGATCTATTACTGTTGCATTACCTTCTGTTTCTCTTAATGAGCCCAAGACAAGTAAGGCTTGGGTTTCCAAATGTTACTAATCCTTTCTTTGTGCAGGGACAACTCAAGACAAACAAGAATTTCTAGATCATTGATAGTGCATGTTCAAGACACATGACAGTCAATAGGTCATTACTCCAGAACTTTGAATGGATTGATGGAAGACTAGTTACTTTTGGAGGAGATGAAGGTGGTTACATTTCAGGAAGGGGCATGGTCACAAATGGTAAGCTCAGCATTGAAAAGGTAAACTTTGTCAAAGAGCTTGGGTACAATCTTCTGAGTGTATCCCAATTTTGTGATCAGAGTCATAACATGCTCTTTACTGAGCATGAGTGCATTGTTCTCAAGCCTGGTGTGGTCATTCCTCATGAGCACATCCTGCTTAGAGTTCCCAGGAAAAGGAACATGTACAAGATGGACTTGCAAGAAACATCTCCCTCTGGAGAAGTTTTATGCTTTCTGTCTAAAGCCAATAATGATGCGTCTTTCCTATGGCATAAAATAATATGCCATGTAAACTTTAAGAACATTAATTAAGAATGATTTGGTAACTGGAATACCAAAGAAAGAGTTTACAAGTGATGACCATTGTGTTGCATCCCTGAAATGGAAGCAACATAAGGTATCTCGCAAGCCTAAGGAAAGGAACTCCATCACTACACCCCTACACTTGTTACATATGGATCTCTTTGGCCCCACCAATGTAATGAGTCTAGGAAGGACCTCTTACTGTTTAGTGATCACAGATGACTTTACAAGATTCACTTGGGTCTTTTTCCTTGGAACTAAGGATGGGACTCCTGAGATTCTAAAGAATTTCATCTTAAAGATTGAGAATCAATCTGATCACAAGGTCAAGATCATAAGATGTGATCAAGGAACTGAATTTAAGAACCAAATCCTTGATACTTTTGTGATGAAAAGGGTATTACAAGACAATATAGTGCTCCCAAGACTCCTCAGTAGAATGGTGTTGTTGAGAGGAGAAACAGGACACTGATTGAAGCTGCAAAAACCATGTTGTCTGACTCCAAGCTGCCCATCACCTTATGGACAGAGGCAGTCAACACTGCCTGCTATGTGCAGAACAGAGTTTTAGTGGTCAAGACTCATGGCAAGACTCCTTATGAACTTTGGCACAAAAGAAAACCTTTCATTGGTTTTCTCAGGTCATTTGGATGTCCTTGCACCATCTTGAATACCAAAGATCAAATTGCCAAGTTTGCTGAGAAATCAGATGATGGACACTTTATTGGATACTCTTCTCAAGCTAAGGCTTATAGAGTATACAATCTCAGAACTAAAATTGTTGAGGAGTCAGCCAATGTGACTTTCAATAAACACACACTCTGTGTGGTTGGTTCTGGTCCTGATTGGCTATTTGATCTTGATCTAGTTACTAACTATTTTAACAAATCTTGTGAGAATGTTTCAGGATCTGTAAAAAATCTAAATACAGGTGATCCTGATCCAAGATTTGAGCTGAGAAGATCTTCAAGTCACACATCTTCAGCTCCAGTTGGAATTACTTCTGCAAATAAGGTTTCTATCAGCATTACAATGACAAACTCAACTGATACATCTGGGGTGCCTTCAAATTCCAGCTTAGAGGCTCCACAACCAGATAAGGATACCTCAACTGTGGAAGACAACAATGGTGGTGGTGACAATGATCAAAAATTTCTTGATGCTACTAACCACACCATATATGGCAACATCAATGATGTCACACACTGCTTGGATCAAGTTTTTCTTGATAAGTGTGCTGATGTGGTGGGAGAAACATCTATGCTAGATCTAAATTTCTCTAATTTAAATCTTTCTCAGCAACTTGTTGTGATCCCTCAGCTTAGGATCCATAAGTCTCACCCTACCACAAACATCATTGGAGATGTTGTCACAAGGGTAAGAACAAGAGGACAAACCCATGAAGCAAATGTTTGTCTTCACTCTTGTTTCATATCTCAGATAAAGCCAAAGAAAGTTGATGAAGCTCTAAAGGATGGAAGTTGGGTTGAAGCTATGCAACAGGAGCTGCTTCAATTCAAAAAGCAGAAAGTTTGGAACCTTTGTCCTCTTCCTCGTGGGAAGACTACCATTGGAACCAAATGGGTGTTTAGGAATAAGAAAGATGATAGAGGCATTATCATCAAGAACAAAGCTAGACTAGTTGTTCAAGGATACACACAAGAAGAAGGGATTGACTACACTGATGTTTTTGCTCTAGTAGCAAGACTGGAAGCTGTTAGGATATTCCTGGCATTTGCTGCATCCAAAAACTTCAAGGTCTTTCAGCTTGATGTAAAATGTGCTTTTCTGTATGGAGTGATCGATGAAGAGGTATATGTCAAACAGCCACCTGGTTTTGTAGATCCTGATCATTCTGATTATGTCTGCAAGCTTGACAAAGCTCTTTATGGTTGCATCAGGCACCTGGAAGTGGTATGAGACACTGTCTGAGTATCTTTGCAAACATGGATACAGGAGAGGTACTATAGATGGAATCTCTTCATCAAAGGACAGGGAAATGACACTCTGCTAGTTCAAGTGTATGTGGATGACATCATCTTTGGTTCAACTAATCCAAAGCTCTGCAAAGACTTTGAGAAGTTGATGAAAGAAATATTTGAAATGAGTGACGTGGGGGAACTCAATTTCTTTCTGGGAATTCAAGTGAAGCAAGTTGAAGATTGCATCTTCATAAGTCAGATCAAGTATGTTCAGGACATACTCAAGAGATTCAACATGACTGATTGTAAGATTGCTAAGACACCCATAGCCAGAAACCACTCCCTTGGACCTGATCTTGAGGGGGAGTGTGTAGATGAACACTTATACAGGGCTATGATTGGGTCTCTTATGTATCTTACTGCTAGCAGGCCTGATATTATGTTTGCTACATGTATTTGTGCAAGATATCAAGCCAACCCTAAGATGTCTTACCTCATCACTGTCAAAAGGATTCTAAGATACCTCAAAGGTGCTTCGGCACTTGGTTTATGGTACCCAAAGAATCCTGACTTCAATCTGTATGCTTATACAGATAGTGATTATGGTGGTTGCAACATGACTGCAAAGTCTACATCTAGGGGATGTGAGTTCCTTGGTGGAAAGGTTGTCTCATGGCAATGCAAGAAGCAATCATGTGTCTCTACATCAATTGCTGAAGCTTTGGATTCAGAATCAAATGCTGGACTGTGGACTAAACTTCAAGGAGACTCCCATTCATATAGACAACAACAGTGCTATCTCAATCACAAAGAATCTTGTGCAGCACTCAAGGACCAAACACATCAATATCAGGTATCATTTAATAAGAGATAACTATGAAAAAGGATTAATTAAACTAGTCAAAGTTCACACAGATGAATAATATGCTGATCTGTTTACAAAGCTTTTGATGAACAAAGATTTAAATATCTAATATCAGCTATTGGGATGATTAACTTTGAGTATATTTTTCTTAAAACTAATTCTTATTATTTCTTAAAATATGTGTGTCCTAAGTTGTCTAGTTCATCACTTTCATAAGCTCATGTTTTCTCTGGATAAAATTATCTTTTTGAAGACTTTCCTTAGATTTTTGACAATTTTTTTGATCCTTCGGAAGTTATGCTTTTAACCTTGAAAGCAAATCATGCCTTCAAAATAAATAAATGTCTAAGAAGATTTACCTTTGGAAGAGGTTTCCAATTTATCTTCCGAATCTTAAATACTTGTCTCAGACACTTATTCATTTTTTTGGACTATTTTCTTTCGAAGCAAAATTAACTCTCGAAAGCTTTGTGTTTTATATACAAAGCAATCAAGTTTTAATTTCCCTTCTGAATCAAAATTTCTCAAAACTTTCAAGAAATTCTTCCGAAGTCATTTTAGCTTCGGAAGCCTTTAATTAAAACTTCCGAAGATAATTTACCTTCGGAAGCTTTTTGACTTCCAATAAAACTACTTTTTGAACAAAAGTAACTACCTTTTCAGAGGTGGGACCGACATCTGGATTTCAAAGTTTATCTTTCATTAAACTTTATCTGAAATCCCTCTCACATATAAACCCAACGGTTTCCCCTCATCTTCTATCATCTGTTCTTCCTCCAAACCTAAAACCCAAATTTCTCTCTGAAATTTCTTTCTTCCTTTTTTCTTCATCTTTAGGCTACTTTACAATGGCAAATCTCGCTCACAGAAATGATCCCAACTTTACCATGCAGCTACACAAACAACATAATCAGGTTGTAACATCCTATATTTTTACGTTAACGACGTTATTTCTTGAAAGGACCATTATGATCATTATGAAACTCATGGGTTACCTATGACTATTCTCTTAATTTGTCTTTAGTTCTTGAATTTGAAAGTTTATAATGTTAGTTATTACTTAATAAATAAATTATAATCATGATAATTATGATTATAACAATAACAAAGAATAATAACAATAATAATGATAGTGTTATTAATAATAATAATTTGTAAAAATTATTAAACTTAAATATATAAAACTTTAATTTAAAAGTCAAGGGTTAGTTTGTCAGTTTATAAACCTTAAAACAAAGTTTAAAACATAAAATGATAAAAACAAAATCAAAGGGACCATTTGTGTAAATTTCAAAAATCAAATCTTTTTCCTCTTTCTCTCTCCCCGCAAAACCGGCGGAGCTCCGGCCAAACTCCGGCCGAGCTCCGACCACTTCAAAACCGCAGATTTAATTGTTTTCGAGACTCAAAACCGTTCCCCAATCTTTCTAGTTACAACTTCGAACTTGAATGCACCTTTAATTCCGTTTAATCAACGGTTACAAGCACGATTCGATTGTATAACCGAAGAATCCTTAACCACATAGCCGTTCGAGCCTTAAAGTATAATAATAACTCAATGAATTCAACCTAATCGAACATCTACCTATTCCTAATCGTTTGCCACATTCAATTTCACCTGGAAAACACAATTTTTAACACCAACGAGCCATATACAATTCACAACCTGCAACTCAACGGGGAACTATGTTCGAAGCACTTTTACACAAAATTGGTTGAGGGCTTGCACTTATCAACATCATCCGAAGCTTCTTGCAAGGTTAATTTGATTATAATCAACTTTAACATCGGAAATTCTGCTCATCTCAGCCGAAACCTGTTCTTCGTTCCATCTTTATCAATTCGATACTAACCACGTAAGAATCATACATCATAGTACTCGATTTACTATGGGAAACAAAAGCCCCATGGTTAGAATCAATTACAGAATCGATTGGTACTTCAATTTGAGCCCAATCGAATCTAGGGTTCTTGAGGAAATTGGGGCAAATCAGAATTAAAAGGTTTTAAAAATTAAGGGCTGGATATCAGCACGGTTGCGGCCCTAGTCTATTGGTTACACACTCACATTTCCAGTTTGAGGTCCCGGGTTCAAACCCGGCACCCTCAAACTATATATATACATTTTTTTTGGCTTTTTCAACCTTTTAAAATATAAATAATTATTAAAATTAACTTTGTAAACTTTATTTATTTTTAAACTCACCTTATCCATTTTTGTAAATTTGTTTCTTTAAATATATTAATATTTTTTTATATAAAAAAAAGATTGTATTAGTTTATTTTTTTTATTTTTTAAGTCGACTACAAGTAATGATTTAAATCACTAAAAATTATTATTGGTCTAAAACGTTCCTTTAATTATTCATGGTTTAAATCATATTATTTTAAATAGTGATTATTTTGAAACGTTATCATATATTTATTTAAATAATCATTTAAATAATTGGTTATCTTTTCATTTAACCATATTATATATAAATAGTTAATAAAGTTATCCTTAAGATTTTATTTAAGTTCTTGAAACTTATAAAACACTTATACTATATTCTAATATTTTTTTAAAAAAATTAATAATATAAGACCTTTATAATAAATCATATGAAAACTCAGAACTTTATAAAATGATTTTAGACAATGTTAAGGTCATATTCAATTAAGCACCTTTATTTAATTTTAATTTTAAATAATTAATTATTTCTTTTCACATGTTATACTTAATTTTATTAAATCAATAATTTAAATTATTGAGACATTTTTTATTTGTAAACTTAATTGATTTATATTATCTTTATTAAACCAAAATGTAAATGATTCATTATTATCCCTAAATTCTAATTGAAACCCTAGTTTGTGTCTAATCGTTGATCTTATTATCAAACTTAATATTGGAATCTTTACATCTAGGTAACTTGTAAAAGAAATCGTTGGAACCATCTTATATTCTCATCGTTATCTTAAGTGCAATTTATTGCACGTGAGTTTTCCATGTGAGTATTTCTATACCCCTTTTTTATATTTTCACACTTTGGGGTGAAACATGTTACTTTATAACCTTTGCACTTGTAAACGTTTGATTCTTGTAAACTTATGGCAATTTACTTGTGTGTTGTGGTTAGTTGAACTTTGTAGCTACCATGTAATGTCGAATATATGTACAATCATTAACTATTGCTAGCCTAGCGAAGTCATAGATCTATGGGCCAGACAAGCCTGCTTGGTTGATCCAAGTACACTTAGCTAATCGTATATACTTTTAAACGTTTGAGACTTGTAAAACTTTGTCGAGGTTTGATTGTGCATTCTGTCTTACATCCCTAGTTTACTTTGTTCTCTAACTCACAACATGAATTGCCATTTTTTATATACTTATGTATTGCAAACTATGGAAATCTCACCAACATTATTATTAACCTATTATTTTTAATATGTTTCAGGAAATACTCAAGCTTGATCGCCATTTTTTGAAGTTGTTCACATTTAGGAATGGACCTAGTTAACTTAATGAATGAGCTTGTTATATTTCTTATATGTGTTCATATTTGAGACTTATGCTTGTAATGTACCTTTCAAACTTATGAATAATATATTTGTATTTAATAATAGCGTTATGTGGCTGTGAACGATCTTAACTCTCACTCCTCGATGTTTCCGCCGTCAAGGTTGGGGTGTGACACCTAAAACCCAAATTTCTCTCCGAAATTTCTTTCTTCCTTTTTTCTTCATCTTTAAGCTACTTCACAATGGCAAATCTCGCTCACAGAAATGATCCCAAATTTACCATGCAGCTACACAAACAACATAATCAGGTTGCTCTATTAAGCTCTGAGAAAGATCCTCATTCTCAGAGGTTTGTCAATTCTTAGCTTTGTCAAACTACTTCACCTCCCTAAACATTGATCCTCCACTCTATGAGGATCATCTGCTTGATTTTTGGAAGACCTGCCAAGAGGTCATAATGGATGGGGAGAAGGCACTGTCTGCCACAGTGCAGGGGAGAACAGTCTTCATCACTCCGGCTATCATCAACATGCATCTTCAACTGGATGATGAAGAAGGTGAGGTGTTCTTCCCAAAGGAAGCTGCTAATCATTCCTTTGAGCAGATAGGATATGAGGGATATTTCTCTGTAAAGACCTTTAGAAAAGAGAAGGTCTCATCTCAGTGGAGATTCCTGCTCCATGTGGTCATCCACAGCTTATCAAACAAGCATGGTAGATGGGACCAGATTCCTGAGGATCTCTCCTTCATCAACCATGGGATGATTCAGGGAGTCAAGTTCAAGTATTCTCAGTTTGTTTATACCAACTTGCTTGCTAACTTAGACTCCTTAGAATATTACATGTTTCCTAGATATGTCAAGTAAATTCTTAACTTTGAACTGGGCTCACAGTTAAGGGAAACAGGTAACACTCTTAAACTGGGACAGATG
Organism: Flaveria trinervia; assembly: GCA_025506515.1. Lineage (NCBI taxonomy): Eukaryota > Viridiplantae > Streptophyta > Magnoliopsida > Asterales > Asteraceae > Flaveria > Flaveria trinervia. The sequence continues at coordinate 83,597,998 of CM046443.1, read as the reverse complement.
AAGCCCGACATTTTTAAAATACTGAGAAAGCCCACTGTTGGCTTCTCTGGGTAGAAACAGCCCTAGTCCCAAAAATGTTAGGGTTCATTGCTCAAGGTGACAACCTAGCAACACAAGCTAGTGTTGAACCCACACCTACTATTTCTCTACTACCTAAACAGCCACAAATCAGGCTCACCTACAAAAGAAAATCCAAACGAACCCCTGCTCAGACTATTCAGTCTGTGGAGGTCCCCATACACTCACCCTTACAGGCAGAAGTGGACACTCGAGCTCCCACTTCTCCTGAGGAGCAGACCACTCCCATATCTTCAAGAATCAGTGTTGAGGTTCCTCATGCTCAGCCTGATGAGCTCATAAGCCCAACTGCCTTAAGTCATCACTCTGAGTCTCAACACTAAAGTGATCAACCTTTAGGGGATAGTTACCATCCCCAGCCTATACTGATGAAGATCTAGGTTTCAGTGAGTACCATGATTCTCTCTTCTTTTCCCCTACTCAAAGAGAGATGAGTGCTTCAGAGGCTCCTATTTCTAGCCCCCATCAGTCACCTACTACTGAGGTGGACACTTCTGAACTTGTTTAGGATGTCCATATGGAAAAGGCTCTCACTTTTGAAAGTGATTACATCATTAAGACCTCAACCATGGCAACTCAACCCACTGTCATCTCAATTGAGACTGCCAGTGAGCAGAGGAAATCCAGCAGCCAAGAACCTAAGCTAGTAGTGAGATTGAGGACTTTGGTCTAATCATCTCATCCCCCAATGATTCTTCTGATAAAGATGAGGGAAATCTAAGACTAAAGATGCACAAACTGTCTAAAACATGCACTTATTTAATCTCAAAGGTCAGTTACCTTGAATCTTAGGTGACTATCTTACACAACAGGATCAATGATCATCAACTTGAGATTTCTTATCTTAAGGAAAAACTAGCTGGGAGACCCTTAAGAAGAGCTCAACTAGGAACACAAGAACCTGTGGATGTGATTGACCTATCTTCCGGCTCACTTACGCAAGTGGATGATGCTACCAAAAAGGGGGAGAAAGTCATTATAGCTACAGAACCTGGGAGTTCTTCAGAGAGAGTGGACATTGAGGACTCACCATCCTCACTTGCGATTGTGCATTCTCAGCAACCTCCTCAAATTCACATTGATGTGGACTACACAGACTCTTTCATACAGAGTTTGTTTGAGGATAGGATACCAAGGGCTATGTCATCTTCACCATCTTCCAATCACATCATTGGGTGGAGGTATGACAGCAACAGGAAAGCCCTAATCATCATAAGAGTTCAAGGGCAGCAAGAAGTCTTAAATTTTCAGACTTTGAACTACTATGAAGGTCTGGATCTAGTCAACATGCCACTTGTCAATCCAAGCAAATCAAGATAAGCTGACAGGCTGGCTCAAAGAATCCAAGTCAGGATCACTGCGGAGTTTAGCTTCAGAAGGAGACTTAGGCAATCAGGTAATACCATCGGTCAACTGGATGTTGAGGCAGACCCTAAGATTAGTTTCATAGGGGAAACCTTGACTGAAGGCCCAGTGGCAGAACCTGAGAGTCCTGTCTCATCATTATCAACTACTATAGAGATTCACATTCCTTTTGAGACACCTGCTGGTGAAGGTGCTTCTCAACCTCTCTCTAGCCAGAGCTCGAAGCTGCATCAAGCAATGAAGGCCAAAGCTCTCTCCACCCTAAGTCACAAAAGTTTGTGAGTGACAAAGGGAAAAGAAAAATGACATCTAATGAGATTGAGGAGGAGGAGAGAGAGAGAAAAAGGAGGCTAAGGGGAGAAAGTTCCTCTGCTGGGTCCTCAAGACTCATGGAGTCTTCTATCAGGGCTGCCCCCAGAACAGATACTCAGAATGATAAGTTAAGGGTAGTCAGGATAAACTATCTGCAGACAAGGAACTATGACATAGACAATGTCATTTCTCTTCCCTTAGAAGAGTTAAATGAACTGGTTGACCTGGAAAGGTCAAGGGAGAAGAAGGAGGTAGAAGATGCAGAACTTCTAGTACAAATCAAAGAAGACAGAAGAAAGAAAAGATTGTACAAATATGTGCCTACCCTCTCCCCAGTTCAAGAAAGTCCTGCATAAGAGGATGTGGTTCAACAAGAACCTCAAGTAGATAAAGAAGAAGATAGGATCAAGATGATCAACTACTTGAGTGCCACAGGCCTCTATCAGGCAGAAGCACTTCTTCCCCTGCCCTATGACTATATTAAGTTTGAGTATCTCTAACAACTTGAACTTGAGATAGTCAAGGAAAGAAAGACAACGAAAAGAAAGCTAAGGGAAGAAGCTGCTAAATCAAGAGCCATCATCCAGAAGAGTATGAAGAAGTCTTCTGACAGACAGAGGATGATGAGCTTCTTGAAGTTGTATGGATTCTTCAGAAGGAGACTTGGCCCCATGTCTCTATCCACTATGGATGAGCATATCAGGGTGATCAAGTAGAAGATAAAAAGTAGAGAGCTCATTGATTTACACTCCCCTCCAAGTCAAGCCCAACCTGAAGTGGAGGTTAAGGTTGAACAACCAGAGACAACACAACCTGGACCTTCTGCTGAATCTCAGCAAGCTTCATCTTCTAATCCACAGCAGGGCCAACCTCCTTCTCCTTCTAAACCTAAGAGAGAGGAAGTCCCAACTAAGAAAGACAATGAAGATCAATCTGGTACTGCAGGCAAGTCTTCTCAGTTAAAACCTGTAAAGAGAATGAAGAGGACGACTTCTAAACCAAAGCCAAAGAAGAAGAAGACTGCACCCTCTTCTAAACCTCAGGATGAATCAGAACATCCTGAGGATGTGTAGCCAGAGGATGCTCAATCAACTCCAATTTCAGTAGCTCCTCTAGCATCAGGAAGACCCATCTTATCATGGACATACACCACAAATCCAGAAAGATGGCATGTCACTAGAGAACAAGGCATTGAAGACATCTACATTTGGCAAGATATGTTTCAGTTGCCTCTGCATGATCTCTTTGATATGAGAAGACATTTTGATAGTTTGAAGGATCCTGGTCATCTCATGAAGAAAGGGCTGGTTATCATTTTAATAAGAACTGTTGATATCTGAAGTCTACTAAGTGTTTTGGTAGCATCAGCCTAGGGGAGTTTGTAGAGATTAATGAAGAGGCTGATGCAACTCAAACATCCAAAGTCTATTCTGCATGCGGCACAAGTGCATTGAAGAAGAATGCTTAGGAAGTTTCACACATGCAACAGAAATATTCTAAGTGTGAAATCTTCCAAAGCCAAGACCAATATCTTCCGAAGCCAAAGATGAAGTCTTCCGAAGCCTCAGAGACAAAGTCTTCCGAAGCTTCAACTCATGAAGATAGATTTCTTCTGAAGACTTTTGACACATGCTTTATCTGATGTACTTTTCCATAAATCTGGACACCTTTCCGCTGCATCTCTGTAATGGCACCAACTTACATGAGTTGGTGAAAAGGTTCATGTTTTTAGTAACTATACATTGAGGTCTTGAGTTTGTAACTTTCTACTTCTTGTACTTTATCCTTTTTGTAATAGATAAAGATGTGAGCTATGGCATGTCATAGTCACTAGTCAAAAGGCAATCTGCCTTTTGACTTTACAATTGATTTTGTTTATGTCTAGTCAATTGTATCCAGCTGGCTTTCAAAGTATAGCCGGCTGTAGGATGTAGTATAAGTATCTCATGTTCTTGTATCTTTCTAATATGCTTTGTAACACTTGTAATAGAACATAGAGAAAGCAATATACTGCATTCTTGAAAACCATACACTTGTGTTCTTTTGTTCTGTCTCTTATATTACTTGTGTTCATAGTGTCTCATTTGTGGTTAATCCAGTTTACTGTTTGATTAAGTTTGGTTAATCTCCTCTTTGTGTTGCTATGTTGTAAGTGACCCCCTTCACCGGTCCTGCACCTTTGAAAGATGATGATCTATGATAAAAATTGAGATTTTTATGTGTTTATGATTAGATCTTGGTTGCAAATTACTACATAGACGGTTTATGATAACTTTGCATTGACTCACGTTTATAAATATCAACATAATTTTATTAATCAATATCTTTTAACCACACTTATATGTAAGTATTCAAAATTATCCAAGTGGAGCCTAATTTAAGATAATAGACATCTTTCATTGAAAAATCACCATAAGTCATTAGCATTAATTTGCTTATTATTTAATTTAAAATTTTGTTGTTTTGAAAATTCAAAATTAGTTACTTTGAAATAAACTCATAAATTTTTATAAACCAATTTGATAGACAATTATAAAGATTATGCGTTTGACTTTGCATGTGTCCATGGATTGATACTTTATTCTTGTCGTTACTATATTACCTCATGATGGGTATACTTTCCTTTTGTGTGTTTAATTTCATATAAGTGAAAATCTTATGAAACTAAGGGTGTGTTTGTTTGGGTCTGAATGACACTAGTAAGATGCAAAGGTCTGACTCGGTCAGACCTTAATGTTTGGTTAACACCACTTATTGAATAAGAGGGTCTCATTCCCTCTCTTATTAGGTCAAAGAGGCTCACATATCTGACCCATCTCACCATCGCCCCCTTCAATCCGCCCCCTTCAAGTCGGCCCTTTACCCTAAAACCTGATGATACGTTCCCGATTCACCGTGTAGATCTTGGCCCATTTTTCTCGAATTCACAGTGTAGATCTTCGCCCACTTTTCTCCGCACATCGCAACTCAGGTACGTTCAGGTTCTTCGTATTGATCTTGGGTTTTGTTTTCGTTTGAATGTTGAATCGATGGTGAACATTCTGTCCTCGAATTCACAGTATTTTTCACGTTCAATTTGTGTGAACATTCTGTGATCTTGGTTTTTGTTTTCGTTTGAATGTTGAATCGATCATAATTCTGTCACAACCGTCATCCGTTCGGATTTGATAAACGCAAAAGAACAATCGATTGTTAGAATTGTTGATCACAAAGTGTTTGGATGAATCTTTGTGATGCTACTATTGGATGAATTGTTGATTATTAGAAAATTTCAGGTTCTACACAAAATTTCAGGTTCTACACCAAAGAACAATCGATTGTTAGAATTGTTCATTATTAGAATGTTGAATCTGAGTTGTGATGCTACTATTGTTGTCACAATCATGGATCGATTGTTCTTTTGTGTTTTTTAGATCATGAAAAAGGTCAACCATTTTGGCTTCTTAAAAGTCAAAGCTGTTGGATGAATCTTTGTGATGCTACTGTTGGATGAATGATTCCTTGGTTGGCAGCATATATAGAAATTGGTTTTAGGTGTTAAGGAAAAGATCATGATCGTAGGTTGTTAACTTGTTATAGGTAGTGCTTTAGTGTTTGAATAAGAAAGAACCTTTTTGTTATTGTTATATCTTACAAAATTGTTTGTTGCATGTTATAATTGATAGATTCAAATGGCTGAAAAAAAGATTAGGATTAATTGGAAGCACGAAGGAGTTGACAAAACCTTTCTAGAATCATGTATTCATGAAATTGCACTTCATGAACGTGAGGGTAGTAGCCTGAAAGCGATTTCATGGGGAATGTTGCTGAAAAGTTGAAAACAGAACATGAGTTTATAGTGGATCAAAAACAAATGAAGAACAGCTATGATTACTTGAAATCAAAATTTGCAGCTTGGTCAAAGCTTAAGAACAAAACTAGAAATGTTTATAACCCTCTAACAAATACCTTTAACTTAACGGAAGAGGAATGGCAACTTGAGATCAAGGTATTTCTTTATATATACATATATATTTCAATAATGTCATAGTAATTTATATTTTTTCACATAGTCCAACAAATTTGTAGAAAAGTTGAGAAGAGCACCACTTGATTATCCCGACTTGTGTATTCAATTGTTTGAAGGATCTACTTTAAATGGTTTTGATAGTTGGGGGCCATCTTCTACACTTCCTCATCCTTCTGTGGAAGTGATTAAGCAAAATGCTCTTTTAGACATTGATGATAGTCAAATAGAACATGGGGCTAGTGAAGAGTCTTCTGATCGATCTAAACAAAAAAAAATCATCAACTCAAGGTGTTAGTAATGAGTCATTAGGTCGGTCTAAAAAAGGGAAACAAACATTCAATTCACATCTTATGGAAGTTGGGGAGGATATCAGGAATGTGGCAAAGATGTTGCTTGAGAAACACAATCAGTCTAATGATATAGATGCATGCATGGAGAAGCTGGAGACGTTGGGATGGTCAGAATTTGAGGCGAAACATCAAACGACGCTTTTGTTTTTTGGTGAAAGTGCTGATTTGAGAAAAATGTGGTTACGACTTAAGCCACACACCTGTGAAATGTGGGTTAAGAATGCAGGAGCGAAATATGGATTGTTTTGAGGTTGTGTTCTAGTTGTCTTTTAATAGCTAAACATCAAACTATGTTTGTATGATCTTTTGGATGCTAAACTTTGTATGCTACTTTTGGAATGTTATTTGAATTCTATGATATGCTTTTGAATGTTATTTTTGTATGCTACTTTTGGAATGTTATTTGAATTCTATGATATGCTTTTGAATGTTATTTGAATTCTAAGCTATGTTTGTATGTGTCTTTTTGCAATGTTATTTGAATTCTAAGGTATGTTTGTATGTGACTTTTGTAATGTTATTTTGGATTCTATTGTTTTGATAGTTTTGGATGACAGGTAGCCTATGGACTCGGATGAGGAGATTATGCTTTTCGTATTGCTTTGTTGGCATTGGCTACAATTAGCCTCGGCATTGACCGGTCATGAAAGGATAAGAGATCTGAATTCGGCACTAACGGGTCATGAGTACACATAATAATTGTTGCATGGCACTTCTACACAATGTCATGAGATGATGCGTATGTCACGTGATGCATATGTACTATTGTGCAATCATTTTAAGAAAAGAAATTGGTTGCAAAGTAGTAGGTCCATAACCTTTGAAGAAAAGATGGCTATGTTTTTTATTGTCATAGGACATAATGAGCGATTTCGAATGGTTAAGGGAATGTTTCAACACTCAACAGAAACAATTCATAGATGTTTTCATGAGGTCTTAATTGCAATGATGAATTTCGCAAGAGAAGTTATAGTTCCCACATCATCTAATCCAATTACAAATGCTTCAAAAAAACATAAAAGGCTAAAACAAATATTTCCTGAAGCAATAGGTGCATTAGATGGAACTCTTGTACATGCAGTCATACCTACTGATCAACTGACTCGTTACAGGGGAAGAGGAAAAGGTGAATGCTTTCAAAATGTCTTGGGAATCTATAATTTTGATATGTTATTCACGTTCGTATGGGCTGGATAGGAGGGTATTGCACATGATTCACGTGTTTTGAAAGAAGTTGCATTTAATCCAACTTCCGGCTTTTATTTCCCCCCACCAGGTTTTAATTCGTTCTTTTAACTTTGATGTAATTGTTTATCTAATATTTTATGTAATAGTTTTGATACTAACGTTTACAGACAAATACTATCTTTGCGATGTTGCATACACCAATACTCGTGGGTTTATGACTCCCTACCGTAATACGAGATATTGGTTAGCCGATTTTCAATGACAACGTGCGTTGACTAAGAAAAATTCAATCATGCTCACGCACAACTCAGAAATGTAATTGAGCGCGCATATGATGTTTTGAAGGCAAGATTCCCAATCCTAAAACAAATGCCCCCTTTTCATTTCCAATACAAAGAGACATAGTGATTGCGTGTTTTGCTATCCATAACTTTATAAGAAAATGAAATATTCATGATCAGTTATTTATGGCATATAACGAGAACACTTTTTTTGGAGAAATGCAAGAGAAGGAAAACAATGGCCAGTCTGTTCATGACATGGAATGGGGCTCGCAAGGCATTGAGCATATGACTACTTTACGTGATGAGATAGCAACTCAACTAATGTCAAATGCTTAAAACAAATTTGTATGCAAATTATTAATTTCTATTTGGATTTGGTATGTTTTCAAGAAGGAATTATGTGTAATTTGGATTTTCTAATATGATTTTTATTTTAGTTATTTATTATTAGGAGTAATAACCAAACAGATAAATTATATTTATCAAGAAGTAATTCAGATGGGTAAAATAATCATTCTATACAGTCATTCAGATATCCAACCAAACAGACTTAATCAGGTTTAGCACTTATTAGTTCAGACCTCTTACTAGTTCAGACCTTTTATTCGTTCAACACTTATCCATTCAGAAGTTGCCAAACAGCCCCTAAGTTAATTTGAAAATTTGTATAAATTAATATATGACATTTAAACACAATAAAAATTTGTTGGTATATCTTCCCTACCCTAGAAGGAATAGGCAATTGCTATAGTAAACCAAGGTATATTGCAGTATCAAATTACGTTGTTGACAAATGATACAATTTTAAATATAAGTAGCTACTTCTTCAATCTTATCTTTATTAACTAGAGCATGTACCTTTAGGTTTTCTTCAATCTTGTACATTTGTGCTTTCAAGTTGGCTTCCGACTCAAAACCCCGATTCTTGTCATTGCCTTCTACCGTTGACGGTAATTGCCTTCTCGTCATTTCTTCGATTGAATCAGAGGACGTTGAGATCTGATACCACTGATGTGGCTTCTAATTCATAATACATAATGATTAAATCGATTAAGGAAAACTTGAAAGTGAAGAGTTCTCAAAAGATCGATAATGGAAGTTAATTGGAGGGAAAAGAAGTTTCATTATTTCTAAACTGACTTTTACAACAGTAAACCTTTTTTGTTTACTTCTAACTAATCAATGGTTTACAACTCATTAACCAACTAACAACTCTTTACCCGCCTAACTAATTTTTAAGCTCATAGTTATCAAAACTCTGGATCCAATACTACTATTGACAGACAGCTTAAAAGACATGCATAGGTTAGCCACGGCTATGGAAGCTACATCTAGTCAAACGTCAAATCCTAACTCGATCATGCGTGACGGCTCAGTGATGTGTAACATCTACATTTAGGGACGATGTCTTCTGATGGCGCGTATATACACTCTCGTGTTGTTCAACTACAACTTCAAGATGCTGCATTTTAGTACACACTTTGTTTTCTTGTTCATTTACTGGCGAAACAGAAATAGGTTGGGTGGCTAGTTGACTTGGGATGTGAGCGCGGTTATGGTCAACTCCAAGCTCGAAAAGCTCGAATTCTTCAATTGAGTGTAAAACTGGATGTAAGTAGGCTTCGCACAAGTAAGATTCATGTCGATTTCAGGTGCAGAAGCTTCATCTTGTGCGTCCTTCTCCACGGCTTCCTGAGAATCAGAACCACAAGAACTGAACTTACACACCAAGTTTGGAACATAAATCATGTTTGTTATTTATATGGAGATGGAAATTAAAAACTCCACGACAAAAGTCAAGGGATACGGCTTGTTTAGATGTTTTAAATACTTGATTACTAGAGGTGGCATTTTTATTCGTTATTTATGAATGAGTCGTTATGTTTTATCCCAAACGGGTCAATTAAAAGAAAGTGGAAAACAAAGAAACGGATTAAAGGGTTGTATGGGCTAATGCATACATTCACATCCATTTTATTCAAAATGCAGAATCATTATTTTGAGAAAGAAATATTAAAAAAAAGAAGTTTGCAGGTCAGCCTGACCCGACACGACCCATGAAACCTGTACCGCATAAAGTATTTGATTTGACCAATTACCCAACCTGCCTATTTTGCCAGCTCTAAGAGCATTCACATCCCATTCTTTATCTTTATCCATAAAAATACACTAAAAATCAATGTTTTCAGAACCGGATCGGACGTCGAACCGTACGCCTTACTAGTTTCATAGTCGGACCGGATTTAACTATATTTTAATTATATTTATATATGTAAATATGTAATTAAATATTTGTTGGAAATAAGGGTGTGAAAGGGAGTTTCTCTAACACCCTTGTCCCATATTGGTGTGACAAATAAATATTATATGTTTATATGTGATAACAAGATGAAAGATATTGAATGTCTTTATGATACCTTTTACACCATGACCTACCCGTGCGCAAGGGGGTGCAAAACGGGTTTCTGGCTGGAAATTTGGGTCGCCCACGCACGACATGCGGACACGAATGCCGTTCGAAATAAACCGGGTCCGCGTGAAGCCGGTTTTTTGCTTTTTTTGCTCTTAATTTATGGTTTAACATCACGTTTTTACCCATTAAAACTAAAAAAAATCACTACTTCTCTCTTTTAATTAAATAATATATTTTTATACCTTTTCCATTACTTTTTCTCTCTCCTTCACTCGTAGCCACTTTCAAAAATATTAAAAAATTTATAAGACTTGAACAATGAATCCTTAAATTTACAGATGAACAATAACATTTTCTCTTTCCTCCACTCAACCACTCAAAACTATCCCATATAATTTAAGGACTCACACTCATATAATTATAAGGCATGGGTTATGAATGCTCTAAGTCTAACAATGATCAAATATTGTGATCATTGTTAATACAATGACTGCAGAAGATGATAAACAGGCCCAAAACTCCCACTAATATTTACTGTTTTAGATGCTTATGTTGTGGGTTTACCTCGAGAGGGTATTTTCGGAAAGCAGGTTCGAACCGACTCTTGCAGAATTTATGAAACGTCACAGTCAATATTGGTAATACGGCAAGCAAAGGAGTGGAATTTGCAGCCTTTTTTGTGCTAAGCAGTCCCAACAAAAGAAGCTGAGATATCAACAAGCTCGCTACTATACGATGATGAACATGTGGCCAGAATGCAGCAGCACTCTCATATCGTTGATTGTACACATTAATTACCTGCATTGGCATATACAAAGTAAAATTACACATATACACTTCATGTAAGAACACAATACATGGCCACATGGATATTCAGGGAGAGTTTGCAAGTGTGTTTTGAAAGTGATAGATGGAAGAAAATAGTTTGTATGTGCTTATAAGATTTACCTGGTGACGGTAAACAAAGTATGCAAATGCAAAGAAGATGAGTATAAAAGGTAGAAGGATCGGGGTAACTACAGCATAAACGGCCCCCATAAGGAAGTATAGTTGAAGAGATGGAATAGCTTCGGGGAAATCTATGCTTTTGGGATTCATTGCTTTTATTCTATCTCTTTCGGTTTTTACAAGTAGCATGTTTTTGAGATGGAACATGATTAAAGGCTTTAACCGAAGAATCTCTCCAGCCATGCCAGCCCATCCATCAACCATTATGTATGTAATAAAGAAAGTAGCCTTCATTGGAATCGATACCCCGATTGTCCGCGGAATCCTATAAAAACAAATTTAAATAATAAAACTTAAGTAAAAGTAGCCTTCACCCATAACCCAACCTCTTCATTTTGTCACCTCAAAAAGATTATGTTAGCAGAGAAAGAAACATTACTGTGTGGGAGATTGGTGAAGGAAAGAATGAAGCTGTTGAATTGCGGTTCCAGTGACAATACTCCCTAAGAAAACATTCATCAGCATGAAAAAGTAGTATTTTGCAGCGGTACTCCTTTCGAGCACAGAAAACGCAACGTGCCCTTCGATTTTCGACATAGCCATGAGAATATTAGGAAGAAGCCATAGAAAAATCTTTAGAGCAAGACCAGGAAGAAAACCTTGAAGGAAAGACTTGATAAAGCTCCTGCACACATTCAAAGAAGATTAACCATCATAATCCATCACAAAAAACTTGAGGTTGTTGATTTTGGTATGCAAGATTCACAAAAAGCTTGAGGTTATTGATTTCTGTTAATATTAAAAATTCAGATACTATTTACAAGGCATTTTTTAGGAATTACTGAATAGCAACACACATTTCACTTTTAGCGTTGACACCCCATACCAAAATCATCTAACCTTTGACCACTGTTACAAAAACAGTTCCAGCACATAAGCAATTTATAGATTTTACTTGCAAACTTACCTAATATTAACAATTTTGAGAAGAGAAATGAAATTAAATTACATTGATATTGCAATTTGCATTTCTTCAAATATTTAAAAACACATTCTTTAGACTATGATAGGGGGTCAAACATGCAATTAACATGGGATGCAATGAGAACATTAGAGGTGGCAAATGACTAGGTTGAGTAAAGAGTTAACACAGGTAATTTTTTTGGTATGGATCAAGCAGATCGAGTTGGTATGGGTTAATTTGTTCAGAATCACATTTTATCTAAAGATTTAATTTTTCTACAAAAGAAGTAAGAAGTGTGGCAAATACGATTCAAAAAAGTTCAATAATCTTGGACCGACATTCGAACTCTCGTTGCACACCATCATCAAACCGGATTCAATCGCTGCTCAAGCATGGCAAGCCCTTGCCAATATATTTCAAGACAACAGCAACTCTCGTGCTGTTTACCTTGAACATCAATTTTCCAACACCAGACTTGACAGCTTCTCTAATATGACTTCATACTGTCAAGCCCTGAAAGCCTTGGCTGATCAACTTGCTAATGTGGGTTCACCTGTTTCAAATCAGCGCCTCGTACTGCAACTAATTGCTGGTCTGAATGCTCAATATGATGGAGTTGGAATGCTACTTCTACAAACCAGCCCTCTTCCTGACTTCTATGATGCACGGTCCCGCTTAATTCTTGAAGAAACTCGAAAGGCTAACCAAAACTCAGCGGATACTGCTCTTCACACTATAGCCGCCCCTCAAATCAAGTCGTCATCATCCCAACAGGTATCACCGAACCCTGTTTCCTCTGAACAACCTTATTACAGTGGGCCCTTTTTTCCTTCTTCTGGTCATGGGAGGGTGCAATCTCGAGGACGAGGGCGCAGGCGTGGCCGTAACAATAGTAGAGGCCGTGGGAAACAATTACCAACAGCAGCAGCCCCCTCCTTGGGGTTGGTCACCACCTACATGGGCAGCCCCTCCTTGCCCTTATCCGACCACCCCTCAGTACACATAATACCCGACAGCCCACTGGTGGACCAGGTATATTGGGTCCACGTCCTGCTGCATCAGTTTATGCTGCCTCAGAATCCAACTATACTCCGATTGATATTGACCAGGCAATGCACACTATGTCACTGATGACTGAACCCACCGGATGGGAATTGGTATTTTGACTCCAGTGCCACGTCTCATATGACCAACAATCAGGGTAACCTCGTCTTTTTTCAACAATTGTAAATTAAATCATATTATTGTTGGCAATGGTTTTCAAATTCCCATAAAAGGCACAGGTCATACTACCCTTCCCACACCATTTCCTCCTTTCAAACTAAACCACATACTATATGCTCCACATCTTATTAAAAATCTTCTTTTTGTTAGACGTTTCACAACTGATAATAGTGTTTCTATAGAATTTGACCCCTTTGGTTTTCTTGTGAAAAATTTACCGGACCAAGATCCATATCCTCAGATGTAATAGCACCGGGCCACTCTATCCGCTTGTCTCTCCATCATCTCAAGTCATTCCACCTTCTACATTTACACTATCTCAAGATCTTTGGCACCACCGCCTAGGCCACCCGGGACTTGATTTACTTCGTTCTCTTAAACAAAATAAAAGCATTGATTGTGGAAAACTTAAATCTTCTTTATGTCATTCTTGTGTTCTTGGGAAGCAAATTAAATTTCATTTTGTTGATTCAATTTCTAGTACATGTTTACCATTTGATATATTCATATTGATGTGGACTTCCCCGGTTCTTAGTTCGGGGTCATCATTATTATATCTTATTTCTTGATGATTATACCAACTTTCTATGGACTTATCCACTTTCAAATAAATCTCTAAGTATTCTCAATATTTCTCTCATTTCATAACCTAATCTAAACTCAATTTGAAAGACCAAAAAAATGTCTACAATGTGATAATGGCAAAGAATATGCTAATAACTCATTTTACAATTTTATAATCAAAATAGGATGGTCTTCCGGTTATCATGTCCACACACCTCACCTCAAAATGGAAAGGGGGAACGCAAAATCCGCTCTATCAATAACATAATCCGCACACTTCTCGCCCACTCATCGATGCCTCCCATGTTTTGGCATTATGCATTGCAAATGGCCACCTACATCTTGAACATCTTACCAAGCAAAACCAAGAACTTTCAAACTCCCACATCTTTACTTTATGATTGTCATCCAACCTATAATTATCTTCGTACCTTCGGATGCATATGTTTCCCCCTACGCCCCTCTTCCACAATCAACAAACTAGAAAATCGATCCACTCCTTGTGTTTTTCTAGGATACCCCTCAAACCATCGAGGGTACAAGTGCTTAAATCTCTCTACCAATAAAATCATCATATCACGACACGTGGTCTTCGACGAGACAATCTTCCTTTCACCCAATTACATCCAACTCCACCATCCTATCAATTTCTCATTCTGCTCCTCACCCTTCCATTTGGTCTTCTCAATCCACAACCCCAATTTCTACACACTCTAACCCAAATAATATGCCTACATCACCAACCGTAACTACCAACCAGCCATCACCCAACAACCCGCAACCTCCTAACAGCCTTTCAACCAGCAGCCTGCAACCTCCTAACAACCCTTCTACACCTACCAGCAGCCACATAACAACAGCCCCCTGCTCCTCCCACTTCGCCAAACCCTCAGCAACCGTGACTCCACCACCCTCTCCTTCACCTGCTCTCTCATCAACCCATTAACCTTTCACACTACCACCGCCCCAAATGATTCTACTAATCCTATCCACCCTCTCCCAAATAATCCAACTGAAACCCTCTCATCACCAGTGCGGAAATCTACCATGATAGATGAATTTAATGCACTTGTTAAAAACAAGACGTGGGACCTTGTATCTCGTCGGTCGAATATGAATATTATCAAATGCATGTGAATTTTTAAACATAAAACTAATGCAGCCGGATCCCTTGAACGTTACAAGGCTCGTCTTGTTTGTGATGGCAGGTCCCACAGGTCAGAATTGATTGTGGCGAGACATTTAGCCCAATTGTGAAGCCCGCAACCATTAGAACAATTTTAAGTATAGCCGTTTCTCATGATTGGCCAATTCACCAGTTAGACGTGAAGAATGCATTTCTTCACGAAAACCTTACTGAAACAGTCTATATGCATCAACCTATGGGTTTTCGTGATTCTCGTTTCCCAAGCCATGTTTGCAAACTCAAACGCTTGTTATATGGATTAAAACAAGCACCACGTGCGTGGTATCAACGGTTTACCATTTTTGTCTCTATATTGGGGTTTCATCATAGCAAGACCGAGCACTCTCTTTTATTTACAGACAAGGATGTGACACGGCTTACATACTCTTATATGTAGACGACATCATTCTTACTACATCGACAGACTCGCTTCATGATCACTTCATGTCTAAACTATCCAAGGAATTTGCCATGAAAGATCTAGGTCCTTTGTCTTATTTTCCTCGGGATCTCTGTCAAAAAGACAAGCTCAGGGTTATTTTTGTCTCAACAAAAATACACAACAGAAATTTTAGAAAGAGCTGGTATGTCTACTTGCAAACCAATTGCCACCCCATATGATATGCCCGGGAAACTAAGTGCTCATGATGGTCCCCTCATTGATGATCCGTCCACCTATAGAAGTATTGTTGGAGCGCTTCAGTATCTTACCTTCACACGGCCGGATTTGACATATGTTGTTCAACAAATTTCTCAGCTTCAGTATCTGCCCATTCGCTCGTTTCTTGACGCTTATTTGTTGTACTCAATTTCTCAGCTTTTATGTGATCTATACCTGTGTGTTGTATGCCGTATATTATAATTGCTACGGTTATTGTTTTCCTTACTGAGTCGGGGGTCTCTTTGGAAGCGGTCTCTCTATCTCCCAAGATAGAGGAAAGACTCGCCACCAACTACCCCTCCCAGAACCTGCTCTTGAGTGGGATTTACTGGGTATGTTTGTTTGTTTGTTTGTTCAACAAATATGCATGTACATCAACATGCATGCCCAAGGGCTCCGCATCTTCAAGCTCTCAAGCGAATCCTACAGTATGTCCGAGGCACTCTCGCACTCGATATAAACCCAGGTCACTTCTCTTCTCGCTTACACAGATGCGGATTAGGCGTGTTGCCCCGATACCCGTCGTTCTACTTCCGGCTACTGTGTCTTCTTAGGGGATAATCTCTTGTCATGGTCATCTAAGAGACAAACTACTTTATCTCGTTCGAGTACCGAGGCCGAGTACCGTGGTGTGGCTAATGTCGTCTCTGAATTATGTTGGATCCGTAATTTACTCTTAGAGCTCCGAGGCCGACATCTTCACCAAGGGTCTACCAAGGGTACTATTTGAAGACTCCCGCTCCAGTTTCAACATCCGACAACCTCCTGCTTTGATTGCGGGGTATATTAGAATAGATAGTGTGTATCTTTTATATTAATTAGAATATTGTGATATATATCCATTCCATGTTATAGGACCTCGTGTAAATTATATATACCGGTAAAAGCTAATGAGAAGGACACGATTTTACCCTCTATTACTTTTGCTTGACCCATTAGAGGTGAAAATGACCCTAATCGACCTATTTCTAAGTAAATGAGGTAAAATTGCCACCTTTTAAACATATCATTAAAGAACTTGCAGAAAGATTATAACTTTACTTACAATTCAATAACAGGCCTGAGAAAAGGAACAACTTTTTCAAGACCTTCAAGATTGGCGAGTGATTGAACAAATGCAATGGGTATTATGTAGAAGACACTAGAGCAAAGACTGCTAATGATATAACTAGTTTACGGATGCTCAAAGAAACAAAGGGTATAGCAAGATTTTTCCAATAAACATCACGAGGTTCAGGGGCCCAATCTGTCAACCATAGAATCGGGTTTTTGCTTTGTTGTGTTTGAGCACACACGGCTGCACCCCACCGGGAGTTGAATGATACAAATGCAGCTGGCATTATGCGTTTTGGGTCTTTGAGAATCTTCTGATGCTCCATTGTTAACTAATATTCCAAGAATACATTACAAATTATATTATAAAATAAATGAATAACGAATAACTCAACGTGTTACATTCAAAACTAACATAATTTAATTTTGGAACTTTGAAAATGAGCTGAGTTGTTGCTGTTGGGCCATGGAACATGTCAAATTTGACAATCAAGTTTCTTAAAATTTTATTCAGGTATATTATTAGTTAAAAACAAATTTCTATACATCAAGTAATTATAATACTCAGAAATTGTAAGTATTGGCAGATCAACAAACCCAGCCTGCCACGTTTTGTTTCAGGGTTGAAATTACTAGTTCACCTCCCTTATCCACCCTACTGACCCGTCCATGTCGTCAACTCTAACTAAGATAATCCTACTTAAACAGAAACATTTCACTATTAATATCAATAAAGAAGTGTGCATAGGTCGTTAATCATGATATGTTAACGGTTTAGTCAAATATTGATTCATATTGTAATTACATACTTACTGACATAATCAATTTACTTGCAGGAAAACCAAAAATGTAACCAAACCAAACCTGATCTAGGTCTGCTCTATTTTTAGGCTTTCATGGTTTGGTTAGGTTAATGGAACCAAGTAGGAAAGTTCAGTTTGCAGATTTGACTAAAACAAAAATCCTACTAGTGACCTTATAGCTTCAATTTTTGTATTGATTTGATAACAATCTGAACATAAAGGAACATTTTCTTCTTGTGATTGTATGCATTTTAACATAGTATCAGCTCCAAATGTTCAAATAGATGAATAGAGATTGCAGGTACAATTCAGCCTATTTGACAATCAAAGTCAAACTATTTTTCTTTGGAGATGAATGGAACAGATAAAACATAGAGTAGATAAATATTCACTCACCTTTTCATCGAGCTCTTTAATCTTTTGTTGATAGTATTCTATTGAATCTACTTTCTTGCCCCAAAGTCCAAGGAAGCCCGTCTGAGAATTCATGTGTATCCAAAATATCAATAATTTAACGTGTCTCAAGATGCTATAGGTTTAGAAGTGGCAATTTTGACCATTTTACTTATGAAGGTCAACTCGCCTTGAGGTCAATAGGTAAAAATATAAATTACCCATAGTGGAAATGGATTGAAAGTGGCCCAAGGTGGTATCTTTAGTACACACACAACTTCCTAAATCATTTGATTCCAAAATTTATATTAGTATCCTTTTTGAAATCAAATTTATAAATTATTTGAAATTATTACAAATTTCATATTATTAAACAAAAAGTTAACTGAGTCAACCCAATCCGATATGTACAAAAGATGAATGGTATGAACTGTTACCCAATCCACCCATTTTTTGACTTTTTTCCATCTCTATTATTAGCATTAAAATATGTATAACTTTTTAGTGCATAAGACTATAAGAGCTACCTTTCTTGTTGGACGTTTGTTCGGATTTCTTTCAAACTTAAGCTGGTTGTAGTCTAAATAATTTTGCAATTTCTGTCTTTTCCTTACTGCTCTTGCATATTTGTTTGCATTGTAGACAGTCTGGATCAAGATGAAATGCTACACTGTTACATAATATTTACAAATCATATCTATGTATATTTAGTATTTACACAAAGAGACGATTCATATGACTAAAAGGCATGTCTAATTATAGTATCGAAACAATGGAAATACCATAGGAAAAGATGAGTGGAGAGGATTTGTCTAAGCCATGAGTCAAGTAACAGAAACATTAGCCATGTTTTTGGGCATATATCATCATTACTCTCTCTATACAACACACTGACACATAGTCACATACATACATACACACATGCAAATAATCTGGAAAAAAGAATTAATAGTACCTGGTGACAAAGATAGTGATTCGAGTGATTCTTTTTAAAGAAACAGTCCACAGTATCAGACACAGAACGGTCAGGGACACAAGGCACATTTTTAACCAGGACCTACAAAAATTATTACAAGTTAAACATTTCATAACTTAAAATTTGCCACAAAGAAATAAGTCCACATTTTCAAAAAAACTGATTTATTTTGAATTCAATTTTGATACAGATAGTTTTTTTGTTCTTTTTTAATTTAAGAAAACAAAAATCTTAGATGCTTTCTATTAACTTTATTAGCTGTGACATTTCATTAGAAGCTCAAAATAATCATGTTAATTCTGAAATTCAAAAGATACTCATTTGATTCATCAAACGACCTTTTTCTTTTGGGATAGATTAAAATAATGAAAAAAAAGTAAGCATACACATACCGTAAATTGCTCAGCTCGCCTACTTTTTGAAGCCAAAAATTTCAATCTCATTGATGCTACCACATCATACTCCTTGTAGAGAATATAGCATGCCCAAAACGTGAACAAATACATCATTAAAATGTGTGCAAAAAACCTGAAAATGAAAAGATAGAATTTCTGTAGCCTGAATATAAACTGTAGTGAAATATATGTGTTTAGTAATCATGCACAAATGACAAAACAACAACCACATATGGATACGAGATCACACAAACACACAAGAACAATGGTAGCAGAAGTAAAATCTTGAAAATTGAACACATACAGGGCTGCGGGGACAAAAGGGTAATGACGTATGTCATATTATCATTTACAAATACTTAGGATTTGCATTCATTAAAATATAACATCAACCAATTTTAATTTCATAGGAACGATGGACACATACTTACTTTGGAGACTTCGGTTGAACATTTGATATTGAAAGCTTATCGATGTCACTGATAACCAACTCTTTGCTCAGGAAAAACAACATCCCACCCGATACATTAACTGGAATAAGAACCAAGAATGCCACAATTGCAACTGGCCCAAAAATTTTTAACCTGCAATTTAAATAAGATGATGTTTGACATAATTAAGATGAAGTTAGAAATAGTTTGCCTGAAAATAAACATAAGTAGAGGGCAGCAATTTAGACCCATTCATGGATAAATGGATCGGTTCAGGTTACAACTCACAATTTACCACCAACAGGTCAAATAGGTATTTAAAATACTTAAATCGTATATAAAAATGCTGTTTATTTTATAGCATCCAAGAAAAAGACAAGACCTGACCCTACCCATTTTGACCCGTCAACCAACCAAACATCCTCTTAAATATCACAAAAACTTAAAGCTTGTGAATTCACCTATGTGCTATCTACTGCTTAACAGGTCACACACAATGGTTTAAAGTCTAAACTTTGTTGGGACAGGTGAAAGGTCTCTTTCCATTGACCAGTGGAGTAGTTGGCCAAAAGTGTTCACCAAAAGGAAAACAAAGCCTCAAAGCATAATATTCCTAAGGACTTGAATCTAGAGAAATTGTAGTGCACACTTGTTGATCCAAAGTAATAAGGTTGCTGCTATGTGACTTGGAGGTCAGTGGCGGAGCTTCAACTCTTTCGTAGGGGGAAGCGGGGGCGAAATTAATTTTTCTAGGGGGGCGGACTCGATATTTATATAAAAATTTACACTACCGGGTCAAAAATATCGGGCTAAAATTTAACACTACGAACGAAAAAATAAGGGGGAGGGGGGGGCAGCCCCCCCCCCCCCCCCCCTCGGCCCCTATAATGCTCCGCCGGTGTGGAGGTCATGGGTATGAGTCGGGGAAACAATATTGTGCAGGATAAGGATGTGGGTATATCAAGCCCAAAGTGGCCTGACAACTCTGGACCCTACGCATGCGGGAGCCTCGTGCACCCGGTTTGCACTAATTCTTGTGGTCCAATGGTAGATCGGAAGCTAACGTTAAAGAATCAATATGCACTCATTATGTGATACTATGACATGCTACCATCTTTAGTTGTCCCACATAATTGAAAAGCTATTATGTTTAACTAATTTTAACCAAAATTTATGTATTTGATCATGTCATAAAAATTATGAATTGTTTCCTTATGTTATATCATTGTCAAAGAAATTTGTAAGACATCAACACCCAAAACAATTTTATATATGTGGAATCAAGTCTCATGATTTAACAAAAGAAGTAACATATAGAAAGATTTAAAAATACTTAAATTTGTCAGTAAAAAGTTCCACAATCACAGGATTATTCATAACAAATTCACAATCAACAACCAAGCAGTTGACTTGTATGCTCAAATAGTCAAACTTATTCTTCCAACTTAACACAAAACTATACGAACAAAGTGAGTACCCAAGCTTTGAACATAAACGATAGTAAAAATCCCAAATTCACAAGGCGCTTTAAACACGCTGAAAAATTGCTGAAAAGGCATAATTATAAATATATTTTACTAATTTAATAACAAAAATTCCCAATAATTAGGGAGAACAGAAGCCACCAGATTTCTTGACGAACCCAGTAAAACCCCCAAATTTCACAACTTTTCATGAAAAAAACGGTAAAAATCTCAAGTTTCAGAAGCTTTTCAAGAACTAGTAAAAAAAATCTTCGCAACATTAATTCATGAACACTACCAAAAACCCTTATCAAATTAAAAAGCATAGACCCATCAAAGTTTTCAAGAAATCCCTAAAGAATCCGACTTAGTAACTTCAAGAAAACTGCATATATACAACATCAAAAACAATAATCAAGAACCAACATCAAAAATCAAAATTTTAGAGTACCCAAGAAGGTAAATCCTCAAGAATGCAGCAGAATCAAGACCAGCATGCTCAATAATCTCAGGCTCCTTCATGCGCATAGTTTGGGGCATCCAGTTGAGGAAGGTGAGGTAAGTCTTGAAGTTAAGATTCACAAATTTAGCAACAAAATTGTCAGCATGTGTAGGGCTGCTTCTTGCCCCAATTATGTACCATTTGGGGAAATAAACTCTGTCATTAATGGGTTGGATTCTAAGTAGAGCAAAAGCCAACAAGAAAGCAAAGGCGGTGATGATGTTTATGAGTGCCGAAACCCCAATATCACCAAGAGTAGCCATTGATGAGAAATCTTGAAGATTGATGGATTGCAGGTGAAAAAGGTGGTGGTGGCTGGATATGATGTAGGAGAAGAATATTGTGAGAACAAAAGGTGGTTTGTTTTGATGGTAAGCAAGGTTTTGATGTGTTTTTCAGCTTTTCTGTTTTCTTTATTATTTTAGTCTTTTGAGTTGTAAATAATATTAACTAGGTTTATTATTCATCGCGTAGTGTCACGACTTTGTATGTGATGTGATAAAGTATAGATTACAATTGACCCGACTCATTTTAGAACTAATGTTACGTTAATGCGTAGAGTAACTCGAATTTATACCGTTGAACAAAAACGTTTAATATATGTTAGACTCGTTTTCAAACAAAATTAGTGCATGTCGAAACATAGACTTACAATTGCTCTCGACATTGTTTCGAACTAAATTTACGTCCATACGTATAGTTAATGCAAAAGTATTATATTGACCCGACGCGTTTCCAAACAAACCAATGTCGTAACGTTGGTCAACTCAAGTCGTACGTAAAAATAAGCACTAAAACATTTATGTTTGACCCAACTCATTTCTGAACAAATATTACATCAAAATAGACATATGTCGAAACATAGACAATCTTAAAAATGTATATAGTTAAGCGTGGAAATGTTTAATAGTTGACCCGAGTGGTTCCTAATTACGTCTAAATGTAAACAGAACTGAATTTATATTGTATAGGGCTAAACCCGGAACTTTAGAAACTTAAGATGGTTAAAATAATATTTTACAAAGTTTTTAGAAAGTAACAGGGGCTGAAAGTGTAAATATTAAAAGTAGGAGGGGAAGAAAGGCCGGTGGAAAACCCCACCGACCTTTCTTTTTAAGTATATATAGAATGTTCCGATGAGTGAAATATACGGGTAAACAAGTTTTATCATGTTTAACATATTAGAGATAATGTGTAAAACTTACGTATTAAATATGTAAAACATTTGTTTAACTATATGTATATAATGTTTATATTTTTTTATATGTTTTTGTGAATTAAAAATGTGAAATAATAGAATCTAGTCTTTTAATTTAAATTATTTTAAAAAATATAAATAATAAAAATAATATTTTTATTAGACACGTTTAATCGTGTCATACACAGGTCAGAAATCATAAGCATTAGACGGGATATAAGGATGACACTATACAATGATATAATGATATTATTGATTAAGATAGTTATTTAGTGTCATTTTTATTAATTAAATGAGGGTTTGGTAATGTTATGTTAAGCTATTAAAAAAATTCAAATGAATAAAAAGAGTCTCTAAATCATTGAATATATATTCAGAAACTTACCTATTAGAAGATAAATAGTATTAAGTCCCCCATGTTACAGCGAGACGTAAGACCATATCAAGTAGCACTAACATCATGTTTCCATCAATAACCATCAACACAAGAAAAACTCAACAAAAGCTTAATTGAAGACAACACAAAAAACTATCATCAATCAAAATCCCCAAAGATTTAACCATTATGTCACCATAAATCAAGACGAAACTATATCTCAAAACCCTAAAGGTTAACCATAGTAAAAAAGCAAATGACCTTTTCGTGACAACCGGTCGCCGAAGAGAAAGTAAAAAAAAGTAAGATACAACTTACAAAAAGTGATGTACAAACCATGGTGCATAATCAAGTTGCAAACAAAAAACAATGCAATGTACAACTTACTAAGCATGATGTACAAATCATGATGCATATCAAGTTGTAACAAACAAAAAACAAAGCAATATACAACATACAAAGATGAACTACAAAGTATGATGCATAATGAAATTGGTAATTAATAATATATCATTTTAAAGTAATCAAACACACTCGACATTCGATTAATTCAGATGCTATTAAACAACCCTTAAATTAGCATTAAGAATATGAAGGTTGCCAATTGTCACTTGACAATTATCGATTGATGATTAAGATAGATCATAAGTGTCATTAAAAGTTCCTAAAACAACGTTTTAAAAAATTTATCACATTATACCATGATACTATTGGATTTTTTTTAAATTAGGTGTTTTTCAACTAGCGAAAGTGGGGAAAACTTACACCCGCCATCTTGACTTGCGGGACAAAACTTTTAAATCCACTTCCGCTATCTCAACTTGCGAGACAAAACTTTCTCATTTTATTCCATGGTGAAGTAATCTAATCATGATGAGATCAATTTAATCGAAATGCTCCCCACATCCGACTGATCTCAACTATGTTGGCCCACCACCATTTGTCATCCGGAGGAAACCCATGAACATACATCATTTCTTGTTGATTGACCACTACATCTTCAGAACGTTGGTTTTCGAAATTATTCACTTTGACAGAATCGTAAATAGCTACAACAGGTTTCTGGACTGAATATACAAAAAAATAGTTTATTACATGCGATTTTAGCATAACTAACAATGTTAAATCACACAAATAATTAGATAGAATTTAAATTTTATAAGTTAAAGTGACATCTGACACATCGTCGAAAACATTCTTCGTCTATAATAAAAACAAAGATATATATGCACCTACCGTCTTATTTTTCAGTTCAATATTTACAATATATTAATAAAATTATCATTTGAGAATTAGGGGGTGGGATGGGGTGGGGTGGGGTGGGGTGGGGGGGAGTTAGGGAGTGGTGGTTGTTATAATTTGAAATTTTGGTGTATGTTATTAATTTTTGAATTTGAAAATAAAGATGGAATTTTGATATATTAACATCTTAATAATATTTTGTTATTAATATCTTAATCGGTAGGTCACGAATCCATCTGAACCTATTTTTAAAATCAAACTTAACACTAACCTATAATGGACGTGAATTAATCACGTGGCCCACACTCATTGATATCATCATCTTAATAATATAGATTTTTTAATCATATTCAATACATTATGTATCTATATATTTTAAAGAAAATGTTAAAAAGTGGATATGAATCAACCCTTTATGAACTGATTTGCTCTGCCCAAATTTGTGACCTTTTAAGTAAATATCACATCGATAGGTACCTTGTGAATAATGCAGATTGAACAAAATGACTTGCACCCTATTTGTTATTGTGTTTATTCCACGTTATCCACATGAAGGAGCTCTCAAAAAATCATATATTTTTGTAAAATTGTCATCACAAAAGAAATATACCTTTTATCATCATCTTTATTTTCATGATTATTGAAAATACCTTCACATCAGCCTCTCGTGTCATGTCGTATTATTTATTATCGGTGTGATTAGAAAGTGGGTATCTTTCTAGACACACCAATGAAACAAAAAATCTATATACACCTGAATTTAAAACCCCTCGCTGGATGGTGGAATCTTAAATTCAAAATTAGGATGAAATTTTAATTGCAATTGATAGCTAGTCTAGGGTTATTATGTAACTAATCATAAGGGGTTAATTCGTAAATAATGATATAATCATTGTTTTAACCTTAAAAATGATTGTACCTTATGCATTGAGAGAAGTTTTTGTTTTTATTTTTAGGGTATCTTAAAATACCCCTCTTAAACTCTTTATACATAGTATAGATAACCATAAAAACCAATATCTAATTATTGATCACACATAATCAATGGCTAATATTAATAGTGACATGATTATAAATATTCTAATGTTTAAATAACAAGATTTAAATAGGTAGGGGTAGTTTAGGTAAAGCTAAAAATTATACTTCTCTCTCCTCTTTACTAATATAGTTTTCTCTTTCATCTCTTTTAATTATTATATTAATATTATATGTATTACATATATGTCTAACTTCATAAATTACATATACGTAGAAGTAAAAAAATAATAGCATTTGAAAATATACACCTATATATATGTAACTTATACCGATACATATACATAACTCGTTAACCAACAAAAACATGAAATACATATACATAACTTATTAGTCAAGAAAACATGAAAGACATACGTGAAATAAAAGAAATACATAAAGTGATATAAATATTTTTACGAAAAGCATAACTTACCCAAGCTTCTATCCCCTGTCTACAGGACGGAAGATACAATCAATTCAAATACATGTGATAATGCCACCAACCATAAGTAAAAATTAAATAAATAAATAGTATTACGTGTACGTAACACACATGTTATGTATATGCACATTAGTGTTATGTATATGTAACACAATGTAACATTAGTGTTACTTATGTGTACATCAGCGTTACGTATACGTAACAGTTGTGTTAATCTTGTTCATGGTGTTCAACTTTCAAAACTAGAGAGACAATAAATTAATTATAGTTAATAAATTTATTGTTTATGAAGATAATTAATGAGTATGTTCAAGGAGATAAGTTAACAATTTCGTTTATCATGAGATTTAGATTGACGTTTTTACGGTTTCTTGATCAAATTTGTAATAATGCTAAATTTAATAGACAATAATGTAATTTGAGTTTGTTACTCTTTAACTCATTTCGAGGGATATATGAAAGCTCATTTATCGTTTGTGACAATGGTATGAACATGTTGTATTATCTTGTAGAAAATATGGTAAATTACATTGGTCATGTAAAAGTTAGATGATAGGCAGTAGTACCATTCCAACAAAGTAGATGTGTTGATCTTTTACGAAGCTTTTTTGTATCTCATCTAGTTGGTGCGGGACCATCCGATGCGTAAGAATGCAATCCTTACTCTTCTTATGATGTCGAACTAGTCCGTCATGTCAGACCCAGATTGATGGCGGAATAATCAGCGCGGACGAATGTGAATCGATTCCTCATAGCACATGCTAGTAAATGCGTTGAAATAATACTAATGTCATTTTTCATTGAATGTAACTAATCAATTAATACATTATAATCAAACAAAAACTCAAGTAAATATAATGCAATTGTCTTTAGTTTTGACTAAGTTCAAGTCCTAAGTGAACATGAAGAAAATTGCATTTCCTGGATCATATGAAAAAGTAACGGGTCAACTAACGAATTATCTGGTGAGTAAACACATATCTGCATACATATATAGATTGATTAAAATTGATTGAAAACAATTCAATTCACATGAAAATATCAAGTCTTATAATGCAATAGTGTACATAAAAACAAACCCACACAATCAAACCTAATTACTAAATTGACTCTGTCCGCAGGCAAAACCTTATATAATGTATGATATATTTTGGTTTTAATCACCACACATATAAATAAATATGGTGGGTTTGTCAAACTAATAGATCTATAGTGTGATACACGAGTTGAATAAATAAAATATTAATATAACAAATTTATTAATTATAAAATGATATTCTAAAATAGGATATGACTGAAATTACGCATAAGAAAGTAATATGAATAATAAGACAGAGATATCAACTTTTTAAAATTTGTTTTTAATTTTTTTAAAAGTATACATTTTGTTCGTCGTATAAAAATGTCATTTTAAAAATTTTCTTATTACAACTCCCAAATTTGATTATCTTTGTTTTTAAAAATTTGACTTTTAAAAAATATCAATTTATTTAGAAATAACCTTAATAAATAGATTTCTTTCTTAATTTATTAAATATTTAAAAAGTCTTAAGATAATATTATTAGTAATTAAGACAACTATTTAATAGGAGTGAGATGTAGGGAACTTTTGGTGAGAATTATTATGATGTTAACATACATCACCATCATTCATCATTTTATTAGAATAAAAAAATTAATTTTTAAATTCCTCAATAAGTAAAAGTACAAACAAAAGGTATTTGAATAACTATTTTAGCATAATAGAAAACTATCTAGACTTTATTGTTTATTAAAAAGGATAGGTTTAAATGTACATATGAATTAAAACACACCGCTTTAATCCTATCTTATTTTTCTATCGACCAATTGTTTATCTAACTCGTATTAACTCCCCTGTCCAAAAACTTTTTATATTTACTATTTGTACCTCATATCTTCATGAACGATGAACTTTACTAAGAAGCTGAGATGCATGTCATAATGTATATCAATTCACAAGGTTCTCATGATCTCAAAGTGATAGACTACATTTAGAATCTCATCCATAAAATTCCAAGATCGATCAACTAATAATGGTGCCAACCTTAGGAATTAGGGTGTTTGAAATAAAGTCCACATAAAAAATGGGAACACCCTCATTTCATCATATTTATAGATATTGCTCTTGTACAAATATTTACAGGTTATAAAATCATATAACAAGTTAGATTATTTTTGTAATATATTATTTTATATATCTTATTTTTTTAATTGAATATAAGGTCAGTGGTCATGGACTCGCAAGGTATTTGTACTTGGCAATGTGAGAATAATAGAGCATGTGCAAGACCGATGCCAAGGCAAAAATCAATATCATCAACATCTGCAAAAAATGTTGGCCGGTTAAGTTAAATATAATACAAAAAACATTAATTCACTTCTTTTAACCTTTCTTTTTAATGTTTTTTTTATTTTTAAACTTTAAAACAAATTTAATCATATTTGTCATCATCATTATTTTTTTCTTATATTCATTTTCTCATCTAAACTATTTATCTTTAGTTAACGTAGTGCTAGCTTACTTTGTAAAACCTTTATCTTCTAAATGGGAGATCTTTGGTTCAAAACAAACATGGTGTAATTTGATGCAACTAATAGTAGGGTAGAAAAATTTGTCATTAAAAAAAACAATTTTATAAGTAAAATTAACTAATTTTTACATTTCTTTTAATTTTTAAGCTTTTCTCATTCTCTCTTATATTATGAATCTAAATCTTTCTTAAATCAATAACTTTTATGAAACATGCTTTCATTAATAAAAAGTGATTATAGATTCACTATTTCAAAAACAAATTTTTTAGAAGTATAAATTTTTTTCTTAAACAACATAAGTGTTTTAAATTATAAAATATTTTAAAATCAATAATTACAAAAAAAAGTTTTATATAAAACTATTTTTTACAAAAAAATAAATTAAAAAAGTCAATCAAAACGTTGAGTATAAACAATGGGATATTGATAAAAATGGAACTAAATCGATAATTGTTTAAAAACAAATGTTTTAAAAATAAAAAATATTTTATCAACTAACCAAAATACTTACTTATATGTAATTTCAAAATAGTACGAGGTTATAATAATAAAATTTAGTATTTTTTCATTTAGCACATTAGTACGAGGTTATAACCTAGTATTATATACCCAGAGATATAAAAGAAAATCAATTTTTAACATGCTAATTTGTAAATAAAGTTCATATTGAAGAAACTATAAAAGTATTGTATTGTTGGATTCAGAATTTTATAACACATTATATAATAAAAATATAAAAAACATACAAATTGTAACCTTGCTTGATTTTAAATAGAATTTATATGAAGTTGTTATTGATCGGAGGACATTGAAACGATATATGTTACATTTAAAAGTAATATAAATAATTAAATAATAAAGTAATTACAAATACAACAAACTGAAATTTATCAAAATATCACGGGGTGTAAATGGAGTATTATCGAAAGGTTGTGAGTAGAATAGTGTCGAAAATTAACCTATATGTTAATAAAGAAAAGGTGAATAGTGTTTTTATGGTTCTGAGCCGTTGATTCTAGATCGAACGATGTAGTTTCACGGTAGTTTTTAATTGAACGAGGGTTTGACAGGTGGCTTGCCACCCACACGTGCCCGGCTTCCCTATCGACGGTGAAGGTAGAAGAATGGAGAGAAAGAAAAGTTGGGGAGTCAGGAAGAAAACAACGACCACCATCCGCCACACAATCACAATCATCATCTTCTCCGTGCAAAGCCAAAGCCTGATACATATATGTGTTCCTCTATTCATAGTCCCAAATCTGTGGTGGGTGGAGGTGGCCTTCACGTAGCTTAGTCGATGGTCATGCGTAGTTGGGGTTTTCTGAGTTCATCACTGGATTTAAGTGTAAGGCTCTGTTCCCGGGACGCTTACAGCTGGTCATTCATCGCATATAAAACATGTATTTTCATTAACTTGAATAAAACGTTGCAGCGGAAACATTAAAAACAACATTTTCATTAAAAATTTATTTTGCAAAATAATACAACATTCGTTACACAATATCATTTGTTCGCATTACAATACAAAAACATTAAACAAAAGAATGACATCCAAAAAAGCCAAGTAGCCGCCCCGTGCCATCCGCAGTAACTTTACCTGCCAACTGGAAAATACATAAAAAGTCAACGTTACTGACTGAGTTCTAGTTTTAAAATAAAACATACTTTACTTTTGTTTAAAACCGTTCTTTACATTTGTATGTGGTCACACATCATACGCACACATAGATAATATCATTATTATCTCCATCATTCATTCGTTAACTTTCATTATTTACTTTCATTTGTACGTCATCTTTACTTCTTTACATTCCATCCAAAACCATGAACTTTACCCTCCGTCACGCATAAAGTAGGTACTGGGCCGAGGTCTATCATAGACCCCCCATCATGGCGCTCAGCAGCCTGACCACAGTACCTAGGGTAAATTCAGGTGTACCATTGTCATGTGCTATACCCTACCGTCACGCATAAAGCGGTAGGGGGCCGAGGTCTATCATAGACCCCCTATCATGGCGCTTAGTAGCCTGACCACAACACCTAGGGTAAGCAACAAAGGTTCCATCCAAATGGTCGGTCATAAAGACGAACCCCGATGTGCATCCTTCTGGAGTAGCTATTCCACACACGTTGGACTAAACTCTTCATTGAGTGTGTTTCTCTATACAGTGCTTGCAAGGCTTTCTTTACCATCTTTTATTCATTAATGCATGCATTCTATCATTATGTTCCTCTTTTCTTTATCTTCCACTTTACATTACATAATGCTTTTCATTCATTAACATTCAACGTAAAGCCATGGGAATAATCAATCATAATAAGGAACATCAACAAGAACATACAAACACCATCATACATGCATAACAAGCATCATACATACCCTCATACATCAATCATACATCATACGTCATCATTATATATCATTCATGCCTATCACATCATCTATGACCTCAAAAGTCAGCTTACATGAACCCTCAGGAACCTCCCAAGTCAAAACCTAAATCTGGATTTTCCCCGAAATTCAAAAAATAAACTAAGTCTTCATCCGCATTTCCTATTGTTCATCCGCATTTCTTATTGTTCATCCGCATTTCTTATTGTTCATCCGCATCATTTCTTATTGTTCATCCGCATTTCTTATTGTTCATCCGCATTTCTTATTATTCATCCGCATTTCTTTTTGTTCATCCACATTTCTTTTTGTTCATCCGCATTTTCTCCAGTCTCACAACTTTCATCCGCATTTCCTCCGGTCACACAACTTTCATCTGCATTTCCTCCGGTCGCATAACTTTCATTCGCATTTCCTCTTGCTCATCCGCATTAGCAAATGTGGATGAGTTAGACTCAAAGGGCCATCCGCATTAGGAACACTTAAGCAATTATTTATCGTTGGGCGTATGAGCTATTGTTTGGGTGCATGAGCAGCCTAGGACACACTTAACATCATAATTCGGTCCCCAAACACCATCTATCATGTTCTAAGCTTAAATCTTACATTTTAAGCCATAGAAACACAACCATAACAACATCAAACACCACATAGCCCAAAATCAAACCCCACCCGCAACATACACACATACATACATATGGGTATAAAACCCAACTTTATAAAAATATTCATACATGTATTTCCAGCCCCAAAATAGTTAAAAACATGTAAACAAGGGTTCTAGAACTCACCTTAGCAGCCTCTTAGGGTAAGACTATCTTCAAAGCCCGATTGCTATAAGTTCTCACCTATAAACCCACTTGAAACACACACATGAACACACACAACAAACATAAGCATACAACCGAGGATGAAACCAGTTAAGAACATCTTAAAAACATGAATTCTTACCTTGGATTCGATCTTTTCAGCTCTTGTTCTTCAAAATTTGAGAGTTTTCAGCTCTCATTCTTCCTCTCTCTAAAATATCCAAATGATATGAGCAAGAGAAAGAGATGGGCGGCCATACCGCCTTTTACACCCACTTTTTTAAACATTTTGTCATTTTGACACTTTTAACCCCTCATCTTGGGTTAAATAGCTTTTCTTTCCTTTTCTTCACTTAATTCCTTCATTTGAGTCTTCTAAAAATAACCGAGTGTTACAAGTCCACCCCCCTTATATAGGTTTCGTCCCCGAAACCTGTTATTCCTCAAACAATCGTGGGTAATGCTGTCTCATCTCCGCTTCAGTCTCCCATGTAGACTCAGATCCCTTCTATGCTTCCACTGTATATGATCAAGAGGAACCACTTTATTCCTTAACCTCTTCTCTTTACAATCATTGATCGCCACTGGTTGCTCCATATAATTGAGCCGTTTATCTACCTCGATATCCTTTAGTGGTACTACCATATCTTCGTCTGCTAAGCACTTTCTCAGATGAGATACATGAAATGTCGGGTGAATTCCACTTAACTCATCTGGTAACTCCAATCTATAGGCCACCTCTCCTACTCGAGAAATTATTCGGAATGGCCTTATGTATCTCGGGCTCAACTTGCCCCGCTTTCTGAACAGAATGATACCTTTCCAAGGTGAGACCTTCAACATAACTTTATCACCCACCTAGAACTCAATCGATCTACGTCTCTTATCAGCATACGACTTTTGCCTATCTTTAACTGCCTTCATGAAGGCCTTGATCCTTTCCAGCTTCTTAGTCGTAGCCTCGACCACTTCGACGCTCCCTAACTCTTTATGGCCGATATCACCCCAACACACGGGTGTTCTGCATCTCCTACCATATAACATCTCATAAGGGGGCATACCAATTCCGGCATGGTAACTGTTGTTATATGAGAACTCAACTAACGGTAAGTGGTCATCCCAACTTCCTCCAAAGTCATTGACGCATGCCCGAAGCATATCTTCCAGCATCCAAATCGTCCTTTCCAACTGACCATTCGTCTGAGGATGATAAGCCATACTAATATGTAACCTCGTCCCTATCGCATCATGGAATTTCTTCTAAAATTTAGATGTAAACTGGGTGTCACGATCAGTCACAATTGACACCGGCACACCATGACAAGTTACAATCTCTTTAATTAAAAGATCTGCCAACCTCTCGGATGAATATGTCTCGCGAATTGGTAGGAAGTGAGCACTCTTCGTCAATTGATCGATTATCACCCATATGGCATCATACCCTCACGCGGTATGCGGCAGCCTTGTTATAAAGTCCATGGTGATGTGCTCCCACTTCCACTCTGGTATATCCAAAGGTTGGATTTCCATACGGCTTCTGATGCTCCACCTTCACTTGAGCTTGACCCCATACAAACTTTACATCCTTACGGTTTAATCTAGTCAATGGAGAAGCTATCTTAGAGAAGTCTTGAATGAATTTTCTGTAGTAGCCCGCCAAACCTAAGAAACTACGAATCTCGAATGGCGTCTTTGGTGACTTCCATTGCATCACCGCCTCCACCTTTGTCGGGTCCACCATTATCCCCTTGAGATTTACCACATGACCTAAAAACTAAATCTCGCACAACCAGAACACGCACTTAGAGTATTTGGCATACAACTTCTCCTTTCTCAATGTCTCCACACCTCTTGAATGTGCCCGACATGCTCTTCCTCGCTCTTCGAATAAATCAGGATATCATCAATAAACACAATCACTGATTTATCTAACATCGGCCGACTCACTCAATTCATCAAGTCCAAAAAAGCAGCTGGCGCGTTGGTCAAACCAAAAGACATAACGAGAAACTCGTAGTGTCCATAACGTGTGCGAGAAGCTGTTTTAGGAATATCTTGCTCCTTAACCTTCAGCTGATGGTAACCAGATCGAAGGTCTATCCTCGAGAACCAACTGGCACCCTGAAGCTGATCAAACAGATCATCAATCCTCGGTAAGGGGTACCGATTCTTCACCGTTAACTTGTTCAGCTTACGGTAGTCTATACACATTCTCATACTACCATCTTTCTTCTCCATGAATAAGACTGGAGCACCCCAAGGCGAGATACTCGGTCTAATGAACCCTTTGTCAAGCAGCTCTTGCAATTGGTCCATCAGTTCCTTCATCTCGGTCGTAACCAACCGATATAGTGCCTTAGCAATAGGTTGGGCACCTGGTATCAAGTCAATTTGAAATTCGATCTCTCGGTGAGGTGGCACTCCTGGTAAGTCTTCGGGAAACACATCTGGAAAGTCACACACCACCGGTACATTGGTCAGTTGTGGTGTTGGCGTATCCACATCCTTTATGTAGGCTAAGTAGGCACTACATCCACGCCTCATGCACTTTCCCGCCACCGCCATCAAAATCACCTTCAGAATCATCGTGTCTCGATCACCATAAACAGTCACCGTACTCTCTTCAGGTGCTGTCAATTGAATCATCTTCTTGCGACACATAATGTTCGCCTCGTAGTCCGCCAACTAATCCATTCCTAGGACTACATCGAACCCGCCTAAGATCATCACGAACGGTCTAACAGAAAACTTATGACCTTCTAATTCTATATCACAACCTTCTATCTGCTTAGAAATCGTGGTAGCCTTACCTATGGCAGTTTCTACATCGAAGGGATCATCAATACTTCTACTCCTAATGGGCAACTTAGCACAAAAGGCAGCAGAAATAAAACTTCTACTAGCACCGGAATCAAACAACACAGAAGCAAGAGTTTGGTTACTAGATACGTACCTGACATGACATCAGGGTCCGTCCTTGTAACACCCGGCCTGTTGCATCAACAATATTGTCTGCTTTGCCCACAAGGAGCTCACGGATTTGCTTTTGGTTGCTCGGGTGAAAACTTCCAAGGGAGGTCACCCATCCTTGGATTGCTCCCACCTGAGCACGCTTAACTGTGGAGTTTTCCTCTCATCCACAACCAATACGCCCAAAATGCGTTGTTGATGTTAGAGGCTAGACATTTCTTATGAACCAGGAATCTCTCCTGTCCACGGCCGGTGTGGGATATGTGTAGGGTGTCACAAGCACCCGCTGTTTGGACACATCATCCTTGATGAGCCTGAGAAGTCACCATCCTTGGTGAGGTATGTCCCACACCCCGAACGACACAGGAGTGGCTCTGATACCATTCTGTAACACCCGGCCTCTTGCATCAACAATATTGTCCACTTTGCCCACAAGGAGATCACGGATTTGCTTTTGGTTGCATGGGTGAAAACTTTCCAAGAAGGTCACCCATCCCTGGAATGCTCCCACCTGAGCACGCTTAACTATAAAGTTCTCCTCTCATCCACAACCAATACGCCTAAAACACGTTGTTGATGTTAGAGGCCAGACATTTCTTATGAACCAGGAATCTCTCCTGTCCACGGCCGGTGTGGGATATGTGTAGGGTGTCACAGTCCTAGCCTCCTCCCTGGTCATCGTGAAGGCTTTGCGCTCCGGTTCCAGTCATCCTCTTTGCCCAAATACTCTCGTCCCTTGGCTTCTTACAGTCTCTACTTTTATGACCCTTTCCGTCACAGTTATAACACCTCTTCACCCCACAATTCTTTGCCAGATGACCGAGCCTTCCACATATGAAGCAGAGGTTTGATCCCCACCTACACTCTCCAGTATGCCGTTTAGCACACTTATCACACTTCCTTGTCTCCGCACCAAGCTACACGCCGGTCATCCGTCCTGGCAACCTTGTTATTTGGAGTGTAACCCCCATGTTCAACCTGCTTTCCGTTCTAATTCTTGTCGCTGCTACTCTTCTTGTTCACTTCACCGCCCTAATTACCTCGGTCACCATAGACGGCAGAATCGCCTGCATGACCTATTTAACTCCCTCGACAACAACCTCTTTCAATGTGGTCCTCAGACTAGCACTATCATCACCGCCTTTCGAGTGATAAATCTTGGGCTCTTCGAGTGCCATTTTAGCAGCCTTAGTCATAATTCTCGTGACACGCGGTCCAGCACCACGTCCACCACAACCTTCATGTGATGAAACCTTCGGAGTTCTACCACCAACCATCCTCAACACACACTAAAAGTTTCAAACACTAACACGGTCATTCAAGGGAACAACTCAGTTTATGTCAAGTATAGTAAATCTCTAATTACAGTGGCCAGTTGTAATTAGTCACTTACTTTACTCTTCATACCCCAAGTATTTCCTATTCTGACTACATTAGTATCTAAATCTACAAGCAGCATATAAATCACATAACATGCGCACGTAATACTGGTTAACATTAAGAAAATACCTGATGGCACGTAGCACTCGGACTGGCATCCCTTCCCTTCCGTCCCATTTTTCAATTTAAGTTAAGGTTTATTTTGGAAATTTACCAGTTTCACTTAAACTTTGGCTCTGATACCAACTTGTAAGGCCCCATTCCCGGGACGCTTACAGCTGATCATTCATCGCACATAAAACATGTATTTTCATTAACTTTAATAAAACGTTGCAGCGAAAACATTAAAAACAACATTTTCATTATAAATTTCCTTTGCAAAATAATACAACATTCGTTACATAATATCATTTGTTCGCATTACAATGCAAAAACATTAAACAAAAGAATGCCATCCAAAAGAGCCAAGTAGCCGCCCTGTGCCATCCTCAGCAACTTTACCTACCAACTGGAAATGCATACAAAGTCAGCGTTGTTGAGTGAGTTCTAGTTTTAAAATAAAACATACTTTACTTTCGCTTAAAACCATTCTTTACATTTGCAGGTCACACATCATACGTACACATAGATAATATAATTATTATCTCCATCATTCATTCATTAACTTTCATAATTTACTTTCATTTGTACATTCATCTTTACTTCTTTACATTCCATCCAAAACCATGAACTTTACCCCATCGTCATGCATAAAGCGGGTACTGGGCGAAGGTCTATCATAGACCTCCCATCATGGGCTCAACAACCTGACCACAACACCTAGGGTAAATTTAGGTGTACAATTGTCATGTGCTATACCCCACCATCACGCATAAAGCAGGTACTGGGCCGAGGTCTATCATAGACCCCCGTCATGGTGCTCAGCAGCCTGACCACAATGTAACATTTGCTATTTTTAGAAATATAGACCTGAACCCGTTTGTCAATTATATAAATCAAGCACCTTAATCAAAAAATTGCACTCATTGTGATGATTTAAAAACCATGAATGTATTAAGTTGTGATTTAAATTCATATTTATTTATTATTATTTTTTTATCATTTAATTAATTTATAAGTCTATAAGATTTATATATTATTTATGAGTTTTAATTAATTTGGACTTATAAAGTTTTATTAGTAACTATAAATTTTAATTATTAGAAATGAATAAACAAATTATAAAATTCACAAGCTTTAAAAAAGTTATAAAGACTTATAATAATTAATTTGATTAGTTTTATAAGTTTAGGGCCTAATTTGTAATTTTTGAAACTTAATATAGAAGTTTCATCCATAAAATAACAAATTTGAATATTTCAGGGACCTAAGTTGTAAATTTTGAAGTTCTTGGAACAAAACCCAAACCTCCGCCCCGTTTTCCAGACCACTTCTCCGGCCACACTTCCGGTAAGGTCCGGCGAGCGTTTTTAACAACAAAACAACCCACTTAGTTTTAATTAAACACTATCGAATCATCTCCTCGACTGTTTCGAATCAAATGCCCAAGTTAATTTGGAATAACTTCCGTTATAGAAATCGAATTCGAAGCCGAAATTCACATTCAAATCATGAACTTAATTGACTTGAAACTAGTTAAATAGAGCTTTAATAATCGGAGTAAACCATCAAACTAATTGACTTGAAACTAATAGCGCTTACAATTACATCTGAAATACAACAACACATCACCATCAATCAACACCTTCATTTAGAACCAACGGCTTAGTCGAACTCCACCTTTCGGGCAACTGAAATCGCAAATGATAAAGGGCTATTACTCTCTATTACCTAAGGATGCTACACACTCAAGGAATTTGATTATGATCAACTCAATCACCACAAACCAACTTCCACCCGCCGCGACTAGTTCTTTATCTTGTAACTTCAATTCGATCATCGTTTTGGTAATTAAATCCTCATACACACTCGGTTTCACAGGGACAATGAAAGCCCTAAGTTTAATTCCATTACCAACATCAATCTGATGTTCAATTTGGATCAAAATCATTCTAGGGTTCATATGAGTTTGGGGGTTTCTTTATAGTTATGTTTTTAAGAATTTAGAACCATTTCCTAACACGGCCTCGGCCCTGGTCTACTGGTTACACACTCACCCTCACAACCTTGAGGTCCCAGGTTCGAACCTGGGCACCCTCAAACTTATTTTTTAAGGCTTTTCAGCGTTTAAAAAACTATAGAAAATTTCTACTAATTATAAAACACCAGTTTTATAAATTTTAATTATTTCTAAAGACATTTAATTATTTAATGTAATTGATTAAATCATATATTTTTATATAAAATTTCTTTAACAAAGGTCATACTTAGTCTTTTTTGTTTAAAAATAGATTTTAAATAATAGTTTAAATCACTAAATTATTATTGGTCAATAGGTTATCTTTAAATATAGTTTAATCATGATAATTATAAAATTTATTTATATTTTATAATTAAATTTCACAAATCATTATAAATTATTTTATTTCCTCTCCATATTAAATTATCAAAATGGTATATATCTTTTCATTGGATTAAAACATATTTGAGTTATTACCTTTGTTTAGTTATTAAAAGACCCAAATTCCTATTGGAAACCCTAGCTCGTGTTTAATCGTTAATGTTACCTTTAAACTTAACCTTGAAATATATATACGTTAGGGTCTTGTAAAAGGGGAATCGTTGAAGCATCGTTAGTTTCTTATCATCACCTTATAAATATCATGTGAGTTTTTCATGCCCCCTTTTTACTATATTTCACACCTTTTGGGGTGAAACATATTAACCTTATAAACTTACACTTGTAAACATCTTGATACTTGTAAATGCACATGCAGTTCATCTTTACCTTTTGTCATGATTATTTGTGTTATTGTAAGTCTTATACGAGATACATATTTTGTTTACAATCATTAACTATTGCTAGCCTGACAACGTATTAGATCTTTGAACCTGACAAGCCTATTTGGTGCTAAAGCCGATGTATTGCCGACTCCTGATGACATATGCTTGTTCATCATGGGAATCAAGTACACTTAGCCAATCTTATAAACTTGTAATCAAGTCGAGGTTTGGTTGTAACTGTATGTGTTCTATAAACTTGCTAACTTATAACCATTGACATGAATTGCTACTTGTAAACCCTTTATATATAGATATATTTATGTATGTGTTTAAACCATGGGAACTCACCAACTTTATAGTTGACCCTTTATTTCTTAACCTGTTTCAGGTTTATTACTTGAAGATCTCTTCTTGCTCATATTGGACTTGGACTTAGATAAATTAAACATTTTATGTTGTTGTTCATATACTTTTGTATTGTATGGACTTATTTGTCTTGTAATGTTCAATGATTAATGGTATTTAATATTATTTCAACTTAATTAGTTCCATGTGCTATGAACAATCGTTTCACATTCGTCCGCCTCAATGATTCCGCCGTCGGTCGGGGTGTGACACACAACACCTAGGGTAAGCGACAAAGGTTCCATCCAAATGGTCGGTCACAAAGACGGACCCTGGTGTGCATCCTTCTGGGGTAGCTATCCCACACACCGTTGAACTAACACTCTTCATTGAGTGTGTTTCTCTATACAGTGCTTACAATGCTTTCTTTACCATCTTTTATTCATTAATGCATGCGTTCTATCATTATATTCCTCTTTTCTTTATCTTCCACTTACGTTACATAATACTTTTCATTCATTAGCATTCAACGTAAAGCCATGGGAAATAATCAATCATAATAAGGAACATCAACAAGAACATACAAACACCATCATACATGCATAACAAGCATCATACATACCCTCATATATCAATCATACATCATAAGTCCTCATCATATATTATTCATGCCCATCACATCATTCATGACCTCAAAAGTTAGCTTACATGAACCCCCAAGAACCTCCGAAGTCAAAACCTACATCTACATTTTCCCCCAAATTCAGAAAATAAACTAAGTATTCATCCACATTTCCTATTGTTCATCCGCATTTCTTGTTGTTCATCCGCATTTCTTGTTGTTCATCCGTATTTCTTATTGTTCATCCGCATTTCTTATTGTTCATCCACATTTCTTATTGTTCTTCCGTATTTCTTTTTGTTTATCCACATTTCTTATTGTTCATCCTCATTTCTTTTTGTGAAGACTGTGAAAATACTTTCATAAGTCAACTTTGAATAAGTTTCTAAAGTTTGTTATATATTCAACATGTTAGAAATCAAGTCGTAAGCAATTCTAACTACAATTTTTTTATTTAAGTCCAAACAACATAAATGATTTTTGTTTGAATTTGTATGATATTCGAATAATTAATCTAGCAACCAAACCAACTCAAAAGTTATAAAGCATTATATCCAGCTATGTAATCGACCAATCTTAAAATTCATAAATCACACAATAAGATTTTGATTCGTAAATCAATCAACAATAGTTTGTTTGTTCATAAAGTTAGAATCGAACAACAATCATTGGTGGTGTTCTTTGCTTATGCTTAAAGTTCCGAAAGTTTGATAACTTCCGAAAATTCTAAAATCGTCATTTGGATACTCAAACCTGTTTATGCAACCCCACCCCAAATGTCTTGGGTTTTAGGTATTCCCATTAGGTTTAGTTTCATTTTCATCCCTAACCTAGGATTATATTATAAAATTTTAAAGAATGGTAAAAAAAGTGAAAAGACAAAATTACCCTTTTGTTTACATGAATATTTAGAAGAAATTAGGATTGTAGGTTAAGAAAGAAAGAGAAATTGAATATTTGGAGACTATGATTTTAGGTTTTAAAGATTAGGGATCAAATCCAAGATTTAAATAAAACTACATAGACTAAAATTCACTCATAAGCTTATTTCACAACATTTAGGTAGTTT
This sequence comes from Flaveria trinervia, assembly GCA_025506515.1. Lineage (NCBI taxonomy): Eukaryota > Viridiplantae > Streptophyta > Magnoliopsida > Asterales > Asteraceae > Flaveria > Flaveria trinervia. The sequence continues at coordinate 83,557,138 of CM046443.1, read as the reverse complement.
TAATACCTATGTAAGAATATGAATATTTATTAAGTATTTAATTATATCATTTTTATTTTTGATTACTGTACAACGACACCATTGTTTATGAGACCGGATCAGACCGGCCGGTCCGACCGGGGATCGGTCAGGTGGCTGGTTCGATCTGTTGCAGTTCGGTTTTGACCGGTTGAATCGGCTGGTTCAGCCCGAACCGGTGGTCGGACCGGGAAACCAGGCCGGTTCGAACTGGAATTTGATTTTTTTAATTTTAATGGGTTAAACGGGGTGTTAAATCATAAATTAGTATGTTGGATATACAAATATAGTTAAATGTGATATATAACTATAAAATACATACATAAATCATGTATAAATTACTTATATTTAATTACACATATAAATATAGTTAAATCCGGTCGGACCGCCAAACTAGTAAGGCGTTTGGTTCAATGTCCGATCCGGTTCTAGAAACATTGAATGACACGCTAGCTCTATTTAAATTTGGGGTGTTACAAATTCACACTTCATAACACAATACAAAAGCAATTTTTAGAATTTAAATATTCCTCAAATCACATCTAGCACTACTTTAGTAATCATTTCATCCCCATATCAACATTGAAATAAATATGTTTGAGTGTGTTAGTATGACCTTTAATCAATAAGAAATTAGGTAATGCAAACATTGACAATGGAAGAACAAAGTGGACGTTAATGAACTCTATCGTTGTTGTCAAAGTAGAGAACTCTCGACTTCATCAAACTTGTTAACAAAATCTAAATAGTTGTATATGTAAGTTGATGTCAATTCTATCGTGAGAGGCAAGGACCAATAGGGACGTCTTAAAATTCTATAACCAGAGATATGATATACATTTTTAGTTTATTTTAAATTTGATATTAACTGTTATTTATTTTCTTGATTTTTGATCTTTATTTAAAGCTATTGTAAACCATAGATGATTATAGATGATATAATGTGAGTTTGAAGAACTTTTTTATTTTCTAGATGATTATAGATGATTTGAAATGAACTAAAGAACCTTCTTATTATCTAAGATTTAGTGCGAGTCATGTGTATTATTCCATTCTCAAAATACATATGTTATATTGTATATATTTCTGCTTGTTATATTTTGTTTTTGATGCATATGTAGTGGGAGTTTACAATCACTGCAAAAGATAAACTCAATTATCATATTGCTAATGAATTAACATATTTTAAGAGGTGGTTCCTTATGGCTGCAAACAATCATTTACCACGCTAGAACAATAACATAACAACCTTTTGTTTTTCTCATCACCTATCAATGGTCAATAAAATCAGTCTCATACGCATCATGTTAAACCATTTTAGTTGTGAGGACCGTGTACTGGACAGAGTACTAATTGATCCACGTGTATACCGAATCAAATAGTGTGGAATCCTATTTGATTGGCGATCCAATCAGTGAGAAAGTTAACTCGATCGATATAAGATTAATCTAAACGTTAAGAATGAATAGCAATCGATCAAGAACGATCTATGAACTTGGACTGGCTTTCTTGGGCGTTCTCGACGGCTAGGGTACGTGTATGAGTCGAATTCTTCAAAGTGTTTCGTTTTTCCATGAATTAAGTGGTATTTATAGGTTAGGGTTACTCATTCGTGCGACTGAAGCATTCGCATGGTTCAGTCGTGTGACTGAGTCATGCGGTTGATCCATTCGCACAACTGAGTGTTCAGTCGTGCGACTGAGTCAATCTCATGTCACAATTGTGCGACTGATCCGGTCTCCTGGTTCAGTCGTGCGACTGGTTCATTAGCGTGAAATTATTCATGCGTATGACCCATTAGCATAGGCCATTCACATGACAACTTCATATGATTAAGTTTGAATATGTTTCACAATCATTATTTGACTTAGATCTATTCAAACAACCACAAACCTATATAGTTAGTTCAATAAGCGTTAATACACAATAACCAATAAAATATTAACATTATAAACATAAACCACACATTATATTTCATTCAACCATCCATTTACATATATGTAAGACATGAAAGACTTTTTACATTAAGCTCATAAACTAAGTACATATGTATCTACAAACTCTCCCTTGGACCTAGTTTAATCTATTGTCTAACATTCTACATCAACTATTCATATTTCTTGTACTTCTCCTCTCTTGTGACTCCTGCATGTATTTCAAAAGCAAAGCAGAGCCGTATCACATTCTGGAATTAGAGAGCTTGTACAATATCCTGCGAGTCATAGAATAGTGGCCACTTGTATAAGGTGTAAACATCATTAGCTAACAAGTTAGTGAGCCATATCGGGTCAAACACCCTGATAGTTTCCATGTTTCCATTTCTGTTCAGAAAAATGACCGCTTCACTCGTTTGCTTGTCATAGTACCACCACTTAAAGTGTGGAGTGAAGTCCTGAGGCATTTCCCTTAGAGGGATTCTCGACATTGTGCGCGGAGGACTCCACTTCAGCACAATCTTGGCTTCCCAGTTATGGTATTAACTTTAGATCTTCTGATATACCTCATTGGTTATTGAGGTTTGAAGTTGACCCACCGGGTGTGGTACTCTCTCTTCAAAGCAGCTTCAAACCAGCCTGACATCTTTCGAGGATCAGCTTATAACAACTTCAACTTGGCCAGCTGGTTAAGCTCAAAACCGGGTAGAGTCTTCAGATCGTGTGGGAATCTGAAGTACTCTATGCCCTTTTCTCTCTTCACGGCATATACATTCAGATCCTCAAAATAAGCCCATGCTATGATTTTGCCCGACACCTTTAAGTGTTTCTTGACTGTGTACAGCTTGGTGTAGACATTTGGCTTTTGTACAGTGCGCATGGCTCGGATCTCAGCAAAACATGCCGCCCATTTAGCCTTTTTGATGTTGACATCGGCGTTTGAGGCTTGGGCTTGATCTTTCTTCTTCTCCGACTCCTGCTCCATCTTATCCAGAGTTTCAAAAGTATCACTAACAAGAGAGGTCACCCAGATTGGGGACTACATTTCCCTCATTGTCAGCATACTCTGGATAATGTTGTGCAGTGACGTCTTCAATCTCAATTTCATCCACATCGTTAAGCTCATCGTCACTATCTATGTCCACAGTAGGAGCATACTTCACAATCTCATCAGGATTCAGTCGGAAAATCTCAACCACTTGCTCATCAGTAAGGTCGTGAATTATTTCTCCTTCTTCATGAGTGTAACTCACAGACCTCCTGATGATCCCTTGCAGATCAAGTATCATTGTGAGTTGTGACTTGATCTGCTGAAGGGGAGCAACGTCATATTCATCTTACTGAGATGTGTGATCTGCTTGATTTAAACATATAAACACATCATGCATCAGTAAATAATCAAGACATTAAACATTAAATATATATACATTAACATTCAAACACATAAGTTTAATACAATATTCAAATTACACATGATTTAAATTACCCAAACTCTATGCATTACTTTTATCTTGGATCATGTGTTCTTCTGCTGTTGGGGCTGATGTCGAGGCACCTAGATCTTGAGTCTTTTTAGTCTGCCTCTTGTTAGCTTCCTATGCACCCGAAGCAGATGACTCACCTCCTCCTTTAGAGTCTCCTCCATCCTCATCATCACCTTTATCATCACCATCATCATCATTATCATCACTATCATCATCATCATCATCACTATCATCACTATCATCACCATCATCTCCATCTCCCTCTCTGATCTTTAGAGGCTCATCCTTAGTGCCCTTAAGTTTGAGCAGGATGGTCCTCTTAGCATCTTCCAACTCCTCAATCTTCTTTGTAGATAGGACGTTTTGCTCCTTGAGTTGGAAATCTCTAGACTCTGAGCAGCCATTTGCTATGCCTGCTGCTCAATCTGCTGTGCCTACTGAGATATTTGCTAAGATTGTGCAGCAGTACGCTCCACTAACTGACGGATCTGAGCAGTCTTCTCGTCATCGGCTGCTAACAGCTTCAGCACCATACGGTTTAGTGCTGAGAACTGTTCCTCTACCTTGCTAGGAGGTAGAGATGATCCTGATGGAAAGGAAGGGTAAGATGATGGTACTGCTTGGTGGCTAGAGGTGGTGGTGGTGGCAGTGGTGTATAAGGGAGGTGGTATGTGTATGGGTGGTGATGGGTAAGCTGAGGTGGTGGTGGATGTGATGTGGGGAAGTGGTGGAGTGGCTGAGGTAGCGGTGGTGTGTATGGTGGCAGTAATGGTGTCAGGTGGTATGGTGGCAGTGGTGATGGGTGGAGAGGTAGATGTAGTGGATGGTGTGGTAGAGTTGGTGGCTGTGGTGGTGGTGGTGATAAAGGTCATCCTCCTCTTCATCGACTTCATCCCATGGGGTTGAGCCATCCTTTTCCTCCTCTTGCCTTTGTAGGTGAATGCTCCCCCTGGGATGCTGCTGGGCTGACCTAGTGAGTAGCTAGGGTCAGCTGTAGTCTCCCCAGATGTGCTAGGGTGTCTTCCAACCTCCCGAATGCCTTGGTCGGTGGCAACCACCCTGCTGCCCACTGTCCTGGTAAGGGGCTCCTCATCACTCTCTTCCTCCTCATCGGAGGACATAAATCTTGGTGAAAACTGGTAGTGGTGGCATCTTTATGAGTAGGGGGTGGGGATGTAGTATATGCAAGGTTGGCCCTAGAAACAGCGGGGCTAGAATCTCCACCCGTGTCTCCGTCATCATCATCAGAGTCATCAGATGGAAGAGCAATCTGCTCAATATCTGAATCACTCTCCTCGTGGCACCACTTACGCCTTCCTGGTGCCACGTACTCCTCCCTGGCTAGATGCCCGACCAGTCTCTTTACAGGGGGTTTGACCTGCTTTCCCCTGTAGACCTTCATGCGGCCTGGTGTCGTGTCATCCATCACCTCGAGTGACACCGTATTCTAGCTGTCCTTAGGCAGGGAGGGCAGCTTCTTATCAATAATCATCTGGAGAAACCTCGGGTACATGCAAAAACCCTATTTGCCTTTAGCCTCCAGATTCTCAATCAGGTATGAGAATATCATGCTCGAGAAGCTGAAGGGTTGGTTCAGCACCAGTGCCACGTAGGCATTTTGAATCTGGTCTGAAAGATCATCAAAGCCACCCCTCCTTGAAGTTAAGCACTTAAGTATCACATGTGCTAAGTACTTGTACTGGGGACACAGGTTGCTCTTGTTGAACACACCTGCATTTATCTCCCTAGAGTACTTAATCCTGAGGAAACACCCTCTCACTGTCAGAGGGTTTAGTCTGGTCGGGTGATCTGCATCGTCACCCAGATCTAGTACTCAATGAATATCAGCAGCTGTCACCTCTATATCCAGCCCAAAATAGTACTCCAGATGCAGTAGGGCTCATGAGAACGATCAACCGATGCCCCCTCCCAAAAGGCCTGCTGTATAGACCTGTAGGGAGTGCACGGTGTAGATATGGCTCTGTGGATCCGTGACCTCTTCAGAAAAGCTATAATGCCAGCAATCCCGGTAGCATTCCGAGTTGTGGCGTCCAGATGAGCACAAATATTGTGCTTGGTGTTTATGGTCCACCTATCAGCCAATAATCTGTAGCACAAAGAGCATACAAGTTAGTTCATCACACAAGAAAAACCATTGATAATTAACCTGCTATAGATCAGTCTGGTTCAATTGTGCGATTGAACCATACGACTAGGTTCAGTCGTTTGACCTAACATGCAACTGGATACAATCGGGCGACTAATCATGCGATTGGGTTCAATCGGGTGATTGAGCCTACGATTGGTTTAGTTAGCCAACTGAGCTCATTCGTATCATTCATTCGGTCGACTGAGTCATTCGTCCAGCTTAGTCGGGCGATTGTAGTTCATCCGGGTGTCCAGTCGCATGACCTACTATTTGTTCGATTGAAATTCGAATTTTGACCAAATCTAAACATTAGACATTGTGTTTTGGTTCAATAGACTCACAATGACCCTACTAAGTATCTTATAACCTTGATTTCAACATTTTACTTAGTTTCATTAGGTTATTCATCCAATTTAACTCTTGGTTCTTGTTAGGGCCGCATGTTGTAATTTTGGAATCAGATCGACTAAAATTTGGTTAGATAGCACCGCATTGTACCTGTGTAAACACCAGAAATCGTCAGAATATGAAATTTGAGGTCAAGAAAGGTCAGAGGAAATATTGGCAGAGTAACGGCTCAAAGTGCGATTTTAGGGCGATTGAGGGGTGGTGAGTCTGTGCGATCGACTATGGCCCTATTTATACTGACTCTAGTTTCAATCGGGCGACTGGATCCATTCGCTTCTTTCATTCTGGCGATTGGAACCCAGTCGGGTGATTGGTTCAGTCGATCACTTTCAGTCGGCCGACTGGGTTTCAGTCGAGCAACTGACTCATTCGGACAACTCCATTCGGGCGACTAGCTTAATCTTGTAAGTCATTCGTGTGAATGGTTCATACTTATGCTCCATTCGGTTTTCTAGTGAATAAGTTGGTCCAATCGGACGACTGGTCCATACTCATGGTCCAGTCGTGCGAATGGATCATACTTATGGTATTGACTTTATGACCATTTGATATTTAACCCCATTTAATAGTAGATTGAACATTACAAGCATTTGATCATCTCAACCATGATCACTTTAACCTTGAAAACTTTTGATCACCTCAGTCCTAATCCTTTTAAACAAAACACATTTTGTCACCTCAGACGTGACCCATTTAACATTTGAAAACACGTTTGGTCACCTCAGACGTGACCCTTTTAAGTGAATAAATCCCAGATTGAATTCCACGACATAGTCCGACATATACCCTAAATTGACAAACTTAAACAAAAGAAACTACTAGAAATTAAGACTTATTTTTATGATTTTGTGTGAGTTGGAAATCCTAAGATTGAAATCTAACATATTTATTTCTTGAACAGGCAGCTTCAATTTATTTTGACCATAAGAGGAACGACTCAATTTGGAATCATACAGGGAATCATACAGGTAATCAAATCATTCGGGATGTGTTACCAAAATCATTTGATGCTAGATTCTTGTTTTCGTTGAGAGTCATTAGCAAATTAAGGAAATCGTACTAGTACCATAAGACACACACTTTGATTTGGACTTTCAAGAATTGCAGCCATGATGATTGTCAGTATACATGTCCACTTAAATCCATACATAGACTTTTGACACAGGTTGGTGATTGTTTAAAGTTGAATTATTTCAACAAGTAGTTGTGGATCCCACGCTTATATGGTAATCAACATTCCTTAGGAGATTTTTGAGCGGGTTATGGGTATTTTGACAAGAAGACACTAGTCTTAGAGCTTTCAAAGAGAAGCCAAGCCTCAGGTTAGTGCCACTGCACAGCAGAGAGGCGGCAAACAACAATGAATTCTAGAATATGTAGGTTATGCTTATCCTCAGGTCAGTGCCACCGCACAGTAGAGAGGCACATAACCTATCTTCTTGTTTGAGCAATTTATTTTGTTGCACATATCGCACCAATAACATAGGTTATCAGTTTGATTGCTTTTTTGCATTTTTCATCATGTGCTTTGCTTATATTTTGGTCACCCCCACACATTTGTGGCGTTTATTTTGGTCGTCACCCCTTATTGGAACTCTGTTGATTGTGTTAACCAGGGATAAGATGATGACCCACAGCTTGTTGAACAACTTAGTTTGATCTTGAGATCACCACAGAAGTCTACTTATATATCGTGTTGAATCTACCGACATACCATCTAATGGTCTAGCAACCTCTAGATCTACTTTCTCTGTGTTACCTTAGTAGTAGCTAGTTTTACTATCATTTTTCCTTTTATTTTTGCTTAGACTTCTGAGACTTATACTTTGAATTTCGCATCTAATTCAATTTAAATCTTTTAAAGTCCCAAATGCTTTGTTCCTGTGTACTATCATTTTCCATAGTCATTGAATCGATATCTCAGATACGATCTCATTTCTATCAGCTTGCCTGTCCTCCTCCCTCGTTTTTTTAATACTTACTTAACCTATTCTCCCCCTAAAATTTTAAAACCGTAAACGATTTGCGTTTTTAGGATTTTAATAGGTGAAAAATTGAAACCAATAAATTAAATAAAATAAACTAGAATAAAAGAAAATAAAAGAAAATGAAAGAAAATAAAAGAAAATAGACTTGATGCATCGGACTAGAGCTGTTCGTCGTCTGGAATTACATCACTTTTCTTTTTAACGCCGTTGACCTCTAACAGATATAGAAAGCGTGGTTTGTCAAAGGCTTTTGTATAGATGTCAGTGCTTTGAAAATACGTATTTATTTTAACAACATCGATTAGATTCTTTTCAAAACAATCACGTATAAAGTGATATTTAATGCCGATGTGTTTGGTCTTAAGATGTTGGACAAGATTTTTAGTAATGGCTATTGCAGCAGAATTATCAACAAATATAGGGGTGTTAGAAAATTTCAAACCGTAGTCCTGCATCTGCTGTTGAATCCAGATGATTTGAGAACAGCAGCTTGCTGCAGCAACATATTCAGCTTCACAAGTTGACAATGCAACTGATGTCTGTTTCTTACACTGCCACGTGACTAATCTTCTCCCAAAGAATTGACAACCTGCTAGGGTGGATTGTAGTTCATCTTGCAGCCGCCATAATCCGAGTCACTGTATGCGGTTAGCTCAAAGTCATCATCATGAGGATACCACAACCCAAGTGTGGGTGTACCCTTCAGATAACGAAATATCCTTTTGACCCCAATAAGATGGTTAACCTTTGGTTTGGCCTGATATCTTGAACAAAGACATGTTGCATACATAATATCATGTCTTAAGGTAGTGAGGTACATGAGGGATCCAATCATTCCTTAGTACATGGTGGCATCAACCAGATCACCATTCTCGTCGGGTGCTACATCATGATTTGTAGCAAGTGGAGTCCCAGATGCAGAAGCATTCTCCATGTCAAACCGACTGAGAATATCCCCTACATACTTGGTCTGATGTAGAAATATTTCCTTTGGGGTTTGATCCACCTGTAACCCAAGAAATAACTTCATCTCTCCCATGGCACTCATTTCAAATTCCGCCTTCATCACTGCTTCAAATTCTTTACATAATTCTTCGTTCTTGGAACCGAAGATTATGTCATCAACGTAAATTGAACCAGTAGCAGATCACCATCCTTTTCTTTGATGAACAGTGTATAGTCAATTACACCTCTGCGAAATCCTTGTTTCACAAGGTGAGTTGAGAGTTTTTCATACCATGCTCTCGGGGCTTGGTGAAGCCCGTAGAGAGCCTTATCTATTTTGTAAACTCTGTCCCGATGATATGGATCCTCAAATCCCTCGGGTTGACTGGCATACACTATTTCTCGGATTTCACCATGAAGAAATGCACTCTTTACATCCAATTGATAGACTTTAATCTTCATGTAAGAGGCATAGGCTAGGAAGATACGGATGGCTTCCGTTCTCGCCACAGGTGCAAATACTTCATTGTATTCAATTCCCTCGACTTGTCAAAACCTTGAACTACAAGTCGAGCCTTGTTCCTGATGATGACACCTTGGTCATCTTTCTTACATTTCAAGACCCACTTGGTGCCAATGACCTTAGCACCTTTAGGTCTATCTACCAGTGTCCATACACCTAACTTCTTGAACTGAAGAAGTTTTTCTTGCATGGAACTCACCCATGTCTCATCATTTAGGGCTTCACTAACGTATTTTGGCTCGAACTGAGACACAAAACAATGATAAGCACCATCGTGAAGGTACCCTTTCTCCATTACCGAGGCATAATCAGCTGAATACAATTGATTTCTTGTCTGAAATCCTGATCTGACATCCCCAATGACATTGTCCAGAGGATGATAGACGTTTAGGCATGATCCAGGAGTGGTGGGAACAACTACTTCAGAATCAAGATTATGAACATTTGGTTCAGTATCTGAGGCAGTAGGAGTGTGAGGTTCCGAAGACTTAGAGGCATCAATGTCAGATGCTTGTGGACTTGCAGTAGGAGGAACCTGTTGCTCCTGAGTGTCCTAATCATTCTTCATGTGTTCATCATCAGAGGAAGAGTCACTTACCTCGAGTGCTCCCCCTAAGTTGGTTGGTGATTCACCTTGTGAGCCAGATGATGTAGATTCCTATGATGGTGTGTTTAGAACATCATACATCATTTTGGCTCCTAACTCATCATCAGACGTGGAGAGAGGGATGTTGAAGGACTTGAAGAATACAACATAGTCGAAAAAGAAAGCGGGTCCTTTTCCAGCAGGAGGGGTGGTGAATCTCTGAACATCGACGTTACACCACACCTCTACTTGACCCATTGAGTTGTTGTAAACTCTCTTATTCGGTATGTTGTATCCTAGAAAGATGCCCTCTTTAGCCTTCTCGCTAAACTTCCCATCCTGAGTTTTCTTCAGCAACGTGCCTAGTACTCTAAACAATTCGAGATACTCCAGATTTGGTTTACGTCGTTGAAGTAACTCATAACACGTCTTGCCATGACGTTTTACTACTAGTACTCGATTTAACGTGTAACACGCATTGGTTACCGCCTCATTCCAAAATTGGATAGGCAGTTTCGAGTCTGCTAGCATTGTGCGTGTTGTCTCTATTAAGCTTAACTTTTTGGTTCCCTACTTCCCCTTGAGCTGTGATGTACCCTCCTTAGTTTCCAACAAAAGAAACATGACCTCCTTTGATTTGTTTGACGTTTGATAGAAGTGCCCGGTTTCCAATCATGTGCCTTGATGCTCCGCTATCTACAATCCAAGTGTTTGTTTCAGCACTATAGCGAACACCCTGCACATTTAATTGAAAACATTAGTTAAGGTGAGGGACCTAAGCCTTAACCGGCTTGGGTGTCCTAGAGGCATCACACATCATAAATTCTACCCATTGTCCATTAGAGGGTGAGGGAAGATCATTTGTCTTATTGTTCTCATTTCCAGACATAGGCTTTTCTTTCCATAAGCCAGCTTTGTGTAAGGCCTGTTTGTGATAAACATACGACTGGCTGATAGGTTGAACTTTAGGTTCACTGACTCCTTTTGGTGGAGTCATGGAGCTTCTTTTGGAAGAGCTTGCCTTAGTGTCATAAAGTTCAATCTTTTTCTTTGGTGTCTAATAATAAGGGCAATAAGATGCTATGTGCCCATACTTTCCATAGTTGTAGCATGATCTGCTTTCAACTTGACGATTTACCTGTTTCTATGGAGAAGTATGTGACACACGAGTGACTTTATTTTGTTTGGGTTTTGACACTTCTTTTTTAGATGTTTTCTCTTGTTTAACAAAATTAATTGTTTGAACATTTTTAACATCTTTTCCCTTTTGTTTATTTGGACTTAGACATGAAGCACGTGATTGGTTAATTTGTTTGTATGTCTTGGTTCAGAAATAGACTTTGTTGAACCGGTCTTTATTTTAACCTTTTCAAATTGTTTGTCAAGATTAACACAAGGCAGTTTACCTTTTGATTTTGAAGTGGCATCCTTTTGTTTAGTGATAGATTCATTTGGTTTACATGCGAAATTTGGATCACTTACAAGAGGAGTGGACACCACATGATCCTTGATTAGGTTATTATTTATTGGTTTACTTTTTACATTCATCAAGGTCTCATGTGGTGGTGGAACCACTTTATATCCCAAACCCTTTCCATTGTTGCGCCCTCTCACTAACTGTTGGACAATGTGAGAAGAACTTGTCTAACTATACAGTTTTTGTTTTAATGAATTTACTTCTACTTCCAAAACTACCTTTTGTCTCTTAGTGTCTTCTAGGGAGTTTAGATAGAACTTAATGTCATTAGCTTGGTTAAAGGCTACAACTTTAGTTTCCCTAAGCTGTTTATTCAAGAGTTCTATCTTTTCTTTATAGCTATGCTCATTTTGTTTTAAGACTCTATTGGCTTTAGTGCATAGTTGTAAGTCCTTTACTAAGTTATCGTTATGGTCTAATAACCTAGAAAATTTCATATCAATGCTTTCCCTAAATTTATTACAATCAAAACAAGCATGATTATTGAAAAGTTGAGTAGTGGTACTTACCTGAGAGGGTGAGGTTGAATCAGCCATCAAAGCAGTGTCTGACTTCTCTGGTTCTGGTGATTTTGGACTTGTTGGACTTGTCCCTTCTTCAGGTAGGTGATCAACTACTATTGTAGATTCTTCAACATTTGTCATCGCGAGCTCCACTGCAATATCACCTTCACTTGCTGAGTCATCATCTAGATCCTCGACACTAGCAATGTTGGATTCTCCCGGAGACACAAAGTGGAAGCTCCAATCTTGTCCTTCGTCATCATGAGCTGTTAAGGCTTTAGGATCCTTGCTCGACGAAGTCGGACTGCTTGTGGGCTTAACCTGACGAGTGAAAGATGAGAATGGATTCCCATTTCCCGTCTTCTTGGGCTTCACACATTCACGTTTGAGGTGCCCCTTTTCCCCATAGTTGAAGCAGGTAACTTTTGTCTTGTCAAAGCCAAAAGTTGTGTCCTTAGTGGCAATCGGATTCTGTCCGGTCTTCTTGAAAAACTTCTTTGCTCTTCGAACAGCACTTGCTAAGGCCCGCATGATGTCCATCCTTTCTAACTCTGTCTCGTCTACCTGCTCGTAGTCCTCGTCTACCAAATGGCAGTTCCTAATTTTCCCAGCAACTAGCCCATCATAGGAGTGAACCATAACTGCTAAGAGATCCATGTGCTCTTTTTCTACCTCCACTATCACATTCCCGAGATTCTTGGTCTTCAGTTTTGTAGGATTTGCCTCAGGTGCTATGTATTGGGTACCAGACGACCCTGACGTGTCAGATCCTGAAGTAGTAGCTTTTGATGAACCAGCTGAACTCGACACAAATGCCATTTGGAGTGGTGCTCTAGACATTTTGGCTTATGGGGTTGAGTTGTACAGTGCCGGATTCTGATCATATGATGACTTCTGGTCCCTGTACTTCATCCTCAACTCTTCCTCCCGCAGTTTAAGAATGAAGTTGTTGATGTCTAACTTCGCTAGCATATCATTCTGTCTGAGGTTGGAAACAAACGAACTCCACTTCTCGGGCAACCCGTTTGCAAAGTTTGAAACTTTGTCTTCCATAGACGTAGTAACTCCATGAGTGTGCAGCTCACTCATTAGATGATAGCAACGACCAATGACATCGTCCAAGATCTCCTTTCCCATTGATGAGAAGTTGCCAAACTCATTCTTCAATGCTTTAGCCTTCAGAGCTTTCAACAATGCATTTCCCTCATAACTCTTTTCCAATGCATCCTATAGCTTTTTAGCTTGCTTGTTCTCAGAAAATTGATGGAATATGTCCTTAGGAATTGACTGATTCAGCAATGCATATACTTTCTTTTCTGCATTGTACTTTAATTTTTGTCCGTCAGTCATACCGCTTAAGGTGAGTTTGACTCCATCTGCACCTACAGACATGCTATATCCTGTCTCTATCGACTCCCACAGATTAGGATCTACTCCATTTAAGTAAATCTCAAACCTTTGCTTCCATTGTGGATAATCATCTAACGTTATTTGCTTAGGGGGCTGGTTATGATTTCCCACTTCATTTTCTAGAAGCAATAAGTTTTGAATCCCAGAATCCCTTCCTTTGGTGAACGCTAAATATTGATCCTCCATTGCTATCAACTTTAAACTTTGGAACAGACTGTTTAACTTGTGCGAATGAAGGTATGCGATTGAACACTTCGTGCGATTGAACAATGCGGTTGACTCAGGCGTGCGAATGAACAAATGCGATGGCTCAATCGTGCGAATGGACAGGTGCGTATGAACAATGCGAATGGGCAATTCAGTCGTACGAATGGATGTACGAATGAGTCCAATCGTGTGTACGAGGGATGCGTATGAATTCAGTTAGCTGCTAAAACTTGAAAATTCGAAAGTTTAAGGTATTTTGATGCAAAAACACGAATTTTTCAAGAACCCTAATTGCCGTATGCTGGAAAAACGTTAACTTTACGATCTGGAGACGTCCAAAACAACGTTTGACACAAAAAGGTTGCGTTTTTGCGTGAAAAACACAATTTTTATATCAAAATCGATTGAATCACACGTAAATCAAGAGCCAAAGCTTTGATACCACTTTTTAGTTGTGAGGACCGTGTACTGGACAGAGTAATAACTGATCCACGTGTATACCAAATCAAATAGTGCGGAATCCTATTTGATTGGCGATCCAATCAGTGGGAAAGTTAACTCGATCGATATAAGATTAATCTAAACGTTAAGAACGAATAGCAATCGATCAAGAATGATCTATGAACTTGGACTGGCTTTCTTGGGCGTTCTCGACGGCTAGGGTACGTGTATGAGTCGAATTCTTCAAAGTGTTCCGTTTTTTTACGAATTAAGTGGTATTTATAGGTTAGGGTTACTCATTCGTGCGACTGAACCATTCGCATGGTTCAGTCATGCGACTGAGTCATGCGGTCGATCCATTCGCACGACTGTGTTTAGTCGTGCGGCTGAGTCAATCTCATGTCACAATTATGCGACTGATCCAGTCTCCTGGTTTAGTCGTGCGACCGGTTCATTAGCATGAAGTTGTTCATGCATATGGTCCATTAGCATGGGCCATTCGCATGAGAACTTCATATGATTAAGTTTGAATATGTTTCACAATTATTATTTGACTTAGATCTATTCAAACAACCACAAACCTATATACTTAGTTCAAATACAAAAAGGGTTACAAACTACAGTTCACTACATTGCAAAATTAACATATACGATAATGACGACACTTATCGGTTAAACCAGGCAAAAACCCTTGAAAATACAAATGAAATTAAAGAAGCAGAGGACATGGTCTCCCGATGTGGAGGTTCAACAACAACCACAACCAAAGCCAGTGTTGTTATAGGGATCATCTGCCAGAGATGGTTGCGTTCTGCCTCATCAATACCTAGAGGTCACTACCATTTTGAAACCCCAAGGGCTTCAAATAGAAAACCAAGCCAACAGACACCCAAACCCTAAAAGATTCAGACCACATAATCGAAGCGAAAGGTTCGAAATTCATGGAAGGGAGGGTGTTAATATAAATTAAAGGCTAGAGTATGTATTGAAACTAATCTGACAATCCAATTGTTGTTTGTAATGAAAATAATATATTAACCACATGAACTCCCAATTATGAAAAAGCTTAAATAGAAAATCAACAAGACACTAGTATCTTATGTATATCGACTTGTACATTAGTGTAGATTCCATTGTCTTTCGTAAGTATATATTGTTACTTTTAATAACCTTCTTTATTTTATATATATATGCATTTATTTATTTTGATCATTATAGAAAAACTCTTTTAGCTTTAATCCTAAATTTTTAGTGGCTTCAAACATTTTTTACTCTCAAATCATTTCACACCTATCATAAGATTTTTTTTTAAAAATAGGGATTTTTCAAACTATAAAGTGGCTTCTAGATAGTTTTTAAAAATATTTTTGTTTTTAGGTGTTCAAATGACGTGTGACTTGTACACTTCCGCTATCTCAACTAGCAAAAGTGAAGACGAAAGATGAAGAGACAACTTTTAAAACCACTTTCGCTATATCAAATAGAGGAAGTGGCCTACACTTCTAGGTTCATGTTAAAACCACCAACCATTTATTATTTTCATTTTTTATTGTCATAAAATATTTTTTTATTTAATAATACAAATCCACCATATTATAAAAATCAAACTTATTACTACCCATTTTTAATCGAAAACTTAACATCCGTTAGTCTTAATACCCATTTTTGTTACAAGATTAAAAATATAATACCCAAACCTGTTATAAAAAATCTTTAGTATCAAAACCTGTTAATTTGAATAAACATAAGGATTATTTATGTAATTAACTCTAGTTATAATAATAATAATACCCAAATATATTAACGTTTAAGACAGGTCGAAAAAAGACTTAATAGCAGTCGCCGTATCACTATATACAAATAAAGAAAATTAAGAGTAGTGAAGTTGTTAAGTTTTATAATGTTACCGCAATATTTTTCTTTTTTTATAAACTAATAAAAAGCCTACTTTGTTTTTTTATAATTTTACATATAAACCTATAAAAATATTTCAAAGCCAACCATAATATTTCTCTATCTTTATTAGTTTTTTTCTAAATGATGCCTACTTATTTTGTATTTTTTAAAATTTTATATTTAAGCCTTTAAGTTATGTCAAATTTACATTTAATCATCTAAAATTATTTTATATTTTATACTTAAGCCTTTGAGTTATGTCATATTTTTTAAAATAAATTTACAATATAGCTCGTTAATTATAATAAAATCACCATTTACACATTCGTTATTTTTTTCTTCTCTGTTTTGAGGTATTTATTTCTTTATACAAATATTCTTTATTACACTTTTTTATCAGTGTTTCACATGTAATCTTTTTTCGAGTGGTTAGTACTAATATATAAATTATCATAATTAAATATTTCAACTTTTATAACCCCCACTGCATAACTCAGTCACACCCGCTAGTATATATTATCTTGCCCTATTGTAGATTAGTTGAATCATTATTGCATGTAAGTCTTACCATCACTTCATGGCGGATAAGTTTCCATGTTGTTTATCTTGCCCTATTGTAGATTAGTTGAATCATTATTGGAAAGTTTGGTTCAAGTTTGGTTTAGGGTTTATGTATTACAATTGTATTGATAACATATTTTTTATGTTTAAACTAGCATAAACACAAAAATATGATGAAAGCGTGATGAAAACTATTTAATTTATTTAAGACAAATAATATACAAGTCACTACAAGGTACGCAAAGCATATGATTGATTTGTCATAAAGTGTGTGCAACTAAGACAAACATCTTGTAGATTTACTTTTTCCGTGCTACTAACATACAAATTACAACCCCTGAGTCTTCGCCAATATGACCACATTACTAGGCAAACAGTTTCCCCGGATACCGGTACTTTGTCTATCTCATTTTGTACTGAGTGTTGCCACTAACTTATACAATATAGAAACCATAAAAAGTAAGACTCAAATTGGACAAAAATCTAATAGATATCACAATGAATACATTATGAATCAAAATAAGTATTTAAATGATATTCATAAGGAAGAATATATAAAGTTGAAGTGTTTTCATACAATCAAGAAAAGATACCAATTTTCATTGACGTCATATATCGGTAAATATACATGAAAAAAATAAATTAATTAGTTTTATAATATTTAAAACATGGTTGTAAAAATCGTTAGGCGCTAGTCGGACGGTTGGGTACTGCGTAGGAATTAATCGAGATTAGTTGGTAATAATTGGATTTGAATTTTATATGTAATTTATATGTATATCTATGTATATGTATACATATATAATTAAATTTAAAAAAATTCAAACATTAACATATTTTGACCAATCATAACCAAAATTTGGCTGATTTTGACAAAATCTGGGCAATTCTAAATTTTTTTTAACTAATTTTGACCGATTAGGTCCGATTTTTTCTGACTAAGACCGATTAGCGATTAACCCTCCGATTATGTGAAATTTCCAAGGTTGGAGGCCGATTTGCGGTTAATCCCCGACTAGGACCGATTTTTACAACACTGATTTAAAATAATCAATATTGATAACTTTATCATATCAATCTCCCACAACGGAGGATATAATATATATTCATCCCATCGTCGTATTTGTCAGCATGAACTAATCCTTCAAATATTAGGTTAAAAAGCATAGAAGGGAGAATTATCCAACGATCATCGCCCGATAACTCTTTAGTTCTTTGTATTTCATTTAACCGCCAAGCAAGAAGTCTGTTTGTTCATGCCCAAACATGCTATAATAATAAATACCAATTACTTCTTGTAATATATTAATAAATCACATGTTTTAATAACTTATAATTAATGCTATATAACTATTTTACAAAAACTTAGAAGTGTGCCATAAAATTCTTTGTCAAGTTCAGTAAAGCGTATGCAGAAAATTATGTAAAATGAGGTATTAATGTTCAACATTTCTAGACTAGTTCTGAACATTCTTGATACACCAAGTATGGTTCTCTACCGATGATGGGGTGAGTTCATTAATGTTCAAATGGCTTTCGTTTTTCGTGTTCGATAGCATCATAAAAAAATATGTTGCAACAAACGTGATATTGTAGGTTGAATGATATATCACATCTTGTTCTATATATAGAATATTAAGTATATAATATGTTTTTTAATAATTATTTATACCAACTTTGTTGTGTGCTTTGTGATCAAATTAAACCTATAGTTACTTCAACTACCTCAAATAGCGTTGTCACCACAAAATGGCAAATCACATCACTTTCATGCAGCTCTAGTCTAATCATTTGTGAAAAATCAATAATTTCATTGAATAATGAATGGAATTAGTGCAACCTCTAAAAGGAATCAATACTTTTACTCATTTCATGAGTGTGCCCTACCGATGTACTTCTGCTAATTGAGATAGAGAAATCATTGATTATCTTTGACCATCAAAACTAACCGTACAAGTCTACAACCATCCTTGATTTATTTTTTATAATCACCTTTTCCTTATAAATCTCACAAATTGTAATTGTCAAAGTTTTTTCAACAACTACTCAAATTCTTACAAAGTGAGCTACCATTTATTCTCAAGCCTCTCATTAAAGATGTTTTGTTTAAAAAAAACACTATGCGTATCGAATGTTTAAAAACGGAACATCAAAGGATCATAAGTCATTATCAATTAGATGTGGTGATCAATAAGTTTGGTGGTATTTTAGTGAGTACGGTCTCCATTACATAGTTAGAGAGCTTGTTGACAATACCAGTTTTGGCAGGGTACTAGACTAGGGATAGTGGACCGGCGACCATGGTCTAATAGAGGTACTCGTCAAGAGATGGCACACGGGGACTCACATTCACCTGTCTATTGGTGAAATCACTGTAACGCTCAAAGATTTTAATGTTTTGTGGGGTTTAATAGTTGAAGGTTTAGTTGTATCTAGTGTTGAACCATCAATGAAAACACAACAACGTTTAGATAAGTGTGAAGCCTTATAAGGTTCTTGCAGGATCGTGAATGGTGTAAGTTACAACACAACAACACAAAAAGGAGATTTACTAGACTTTAATCAAACAGTAAACTGGATTAACCAAGTTGAGATACTAAGAACACAAGTAATGCAAGAGACAGAACACAAAGAACACAAGTGAAAGGTTTTCAAGAATGTAGTATATTGCTTTCTCTATGTTCTATTAAAAGTGTTACAAAGCATAATAGAAAGATACAAAAACATGAGATACTTATACTATATCCTACAGCTGGCTATACTTTGAAAGCCAGCTGGATACAATTGACTAGACACAAACAAAATCAATTGTAGAGTCAAAAGGCAGATTTCCTTTTGACTTGTGACTATGACATGCCATAGCTCACATCCTTATCTATTACAAAAAGGATAAAGTGCATAAAGTAGAAAGTTACAGACTCAAGATCTCAATGTACAGTTACCAAAAGCATGGACCTTTTCACCAACTCATGTAAGTTGGTGACTTGCAGAGATGTAGCGGAAAGGTGTCCAGCTTTATGGAACAGTACATCAGATAAAGCATGTTACTAAAAGTCTTCGGAAGAAATCTGTCTTCATAAACTTAAAGCTTCGAAAGACTTTGTCTCTGAGGCTTCAGAAGACTTAATGTTTGGCTTCGGAAGACATTGGTCTTGGCTTTAGAAGATTTCACACTTAGAGTATTTTTTGTTTCATGTGTGAAACTTCCTAAGCTTTTTCTTTAATATACTTGTGCAGCATGCAGGATGGACTTAAGATATTTAGGTTGCATCAACCTCTTCATTAATCTCTACAAACTCCCCCTAGGCTGATGCTACCAAAACACTTAGAAGACTTCATATATCAACAGTCCTTATTAGGATGATCACCAATCCTTTCTTCATAAGGTGATCAGGATCCTTCAGACTGTCAAAGTGTCTTCTCATATCAAAGAGGTCATGTAGAGGCAACTGAAACATATCTTGCCATGTGTAAATGTCTTCAGTTCCTTGATCACTAATGACATGCCATCTTTCTGGATTTGTGGTGTATGTCCAAGACAAGATGGGTCTTCCTGATGCTGGAGGAGCTGTTTGAATTGGAGTTGATGTAGCATCCTCTGGCTGCACAATCTCAAGATGTTCTGACCTATCCTGGGAT
Organism: Flaveria trinervia; assembly: GCA_025506515.1. NCBI lineage: Eukaryota > Viridiplantae > Streptophyta > Magnoliopsida > Asterales > Asteraceae > Flaveria > Flaveria trinervia. Next base: position 83,536,969 of record CM046443.1, on the reverse strand, counting down.
TTAGAAGAGGGTGCAGTCTTCTTCTTCTTTGGCTTTGGTTTAGAAGCCATCCTCTTCTTTCTCTTAACAGATTTTAACTGAGAAGACTGGCATGCAACACCAGATTGATCTTCACTGTCTTTCTCAGTTGGGACTTCCTCTCTCTCAGGCTTAGAAGGAGAGGGAGGTTGACCTTGCTATGGATCAGAAGATGAAGCTTGCTGAGTTTCAGCAGGAGGTCCAGGTTGTGTTGTCTTTGGTTGTTCAACCTTAACCTCCACTTTAGGTGGGGCTTGACTTGGAGTGGAGTGTAAGTCAATGAGCTCCCCACTTTTGATCTTCTGCTTGATCACCCTAATATGCTCATTTATAGTGGATAGAGACATGGGGCCAAGTCTCATTCTGGAGAATCCATATAGCTTCAAGAAGCTCATCATCCTCTGCCTATGAGCAGACTTCTTCATGCTCTTTTGGATGATGGCTCTTGATTTTGCAGCTTCTTCCCTTAGTTTCTTCTTAGTTGTCTTTCTGTCCTTGATTATCTCAAGTTCAAGCTGTTTAAGTACTCAAACTCAACATAGTCATATGACAAGGGAAGGAGTGCATCTACCTGATAGAAGCCTGTGGCACTCAGGTAGTTGATCATCCTGATCCTCTCTTTTTCTTTGTCTACCTGAGGTTCTTGTTGAACCACATCTTCTTGTGCAGGAATTTCCTGAACTGGGGAGAGGGTAGGCATATCTTTGTATAGTCTTTTTCTTCTTTTCTCTTCTTTGACTTGTACTAGGAGTTCTGCATCTTCTGCCTCCTTCTTCTCCCTTGACCTTTCTAGGTCAACCATTCATTCATCATCTAAGGGAAGAGAATGACATTGTCTATGTCATAGTTCCTAACCTGCAAATATTTATCCTGACTGCCCTTAACTTATCATTCTGAGTATCTGGTCTGGGGGCAGCCCTGATAGCAGACTCTATGAGTCTTGAAGACTCAGCAGAGGAACTTTCTCCCCTTAGCCTCCTTTTCCTCTCTCTCTCTCTCTCTCTCTCCTCCTTATCTCCTCAGTTGTCATTTTTCTTTTCCCTTTGTCACTCACAGACCTTTGTGACTCAGGGTGGAGAGAGCTTTGGCCTTCATTTCTTGTTGCAGCATCTGAGCTCAGGCCAGAGAGAGGTTGAGAAGCACCTTCACCAGCAGGTGTCTCAAAAGGAATGTGGATCTCTGCAGCAGTTGATGATGATGAGACAGGGCTCTCAGGTTCTGCCACTGGGCCTTCAGTAAGGTTTCCCATATGAAACTAATCTTAGGGTCTGCCTCAACATCCAGTTGACTAATGGCATTGCCTGATTGCCTAAGTCCTTCTTAAGCTGAACTCTGCAGTGATCCTGTCTTGGATTCTTTGAGCCGGTCAGTCAGCTTGTCTTGATTGGCTTGGGTTGACAAGTGGCATGTTGACTAGATCCAGACCTTCATAGTAGTCAAGTAGGTCTGAAAATTGAAGACTTCTTGTTGTCCTTGAACTCTTATGATGATTAGGGCTTTCCTGATGTTGTCATACCTCCACCCAATGATGTGATTGGAAGATGGTGAAGGTGACAGATAGCCCTTGGTATCCTATCCTCAAACAAAACTATATGAAGGAGTCTGTGTAGTCCACATCAATGTGAACTTGAGGAGGTTGTTGAGAATGCACAATTTCAAGTGAGGATGGTGAGTCCTCAATGTCCATTCTCTCTGAAGAACTCAGGTTCTATGGCTGTAATGACTTTCTCTCCTTTTTGGTAGAATCACCCACTTGCATAGATGAGCTGAAGATAGGTCAATCATATCCACAGGTTCTTGTGTTCCTGGTTGAGCTCTTCTTAAGGGTCTCCCAGCTAGTTTTTCCTTAAGATATGAAATCTCAAGTTGTTGATCATTGATCCTGTTGTTTAAGGTAGTCACCTGAGATTCAAGGTGATTGACCTTTGAGACTAAGTAAGTGCATGTTTTAGACAGTTTTTGCACCAGTAGTCTCAGATTCCCCTCATCTTCATCAGAAGATCATTGGGGATGAGATGATTGAACCAAAGTTCTTTCTCTCACCACCAGCTTGAGGTTCTTGGGCTGGTTTTCCTCTGCTCACTGGCAATCTCAGTTGAGATGTCAGTGGGTTGAGTTATCATATTTGAGGTCTTAATGATGTAATCCTTTCAGAAGTGAGAGCCTCTTCCATATGGACATCCTAAACAGGTTCAGGAGTGTCCACCTCAGTTGTAGGTGACTGATGTGGGATAGATGTAGGAGACTCAGGAGCATTCATCTCTATTTGAGTAGGGAAAAGAAGAGAGACTCATTATACTCACTGAAACCTAGATCTTCATCAGTATAGAAGTCAAGGTTGGGAATTGGTTGGTTGAGATCTATAGGTCGGGGATGTAACTGTCCCCTGAAGGTTGATCACTTGAGTGTTGAGACTCAGAGTGATGGCTTAAGGCATTTTGGGTAATGAGCCCATCAGGCTGAGCATGAGGAACCTCAGCACTGATTCTTGAAGATATGGGAGTGGTCTGCTCCTCAGGAGAAGTGGGAGCTAGTGTCCACTTCTTCCTGTATGGTGAGATATAGGGGCCTCCACAGACTAAATAGCCTGAGCAGGGGTTGTTGGATTTTCTTTGGTAAGTGATGGTGATTTGAGATATGAGAGTGGTTGGGAGGTAGCAGGTGTGGGCTCAACACTAGCTTGTGCTGCTAGGTTGTCACCTTGAGCAACGAGCTCTAGCATTTTTGGGACTAGGGCTGTTTCTACCCCAGAGAATCCAACAGTGGGCTTTCTCAGAATTTTAAAGATGCTGGGCTTCATCTGTCCCAATTTAAGAGTGTTACATGTTTCCCTCAACTGTGAGCCCAGTTCATAGTTAAGAATGTACTTAACATATCTAGGAAACATATAATACTCTAAGGAGTCTAAATTAGCAAGTAAATTTGTATAAACAAACTGAGAATACCTGAATTTGACCCCCTGAACCATTCCATGGATTATGAAGGAGAGATCCTCAGGAATCTGGTCCCATCCACCATGCTTGTTTGATAAGCTATGGATGACCACATGGGGTAGGAATCTCCATTAGGATGAGACCTTCCCTTTCCTAAAGGTCTTTACAGAGAAATCTCCCTCATATCCTATCTGCTCAAAAGAATGATTGACAGCTTCCTTTGGGAAAAACACCTCACCTTCTTCATCATCCAGCTGAAGATGCCTATTGATGATGGCCGTAGTGATGAAGATTGTTCTCCCCTGCACTGTGGCAGACAGTGCCTTCTCCCCGTCCATAATGACCTCTTGGCAGGTCTTCCAGAATTCAAGCAGCTGATCCTCATAGAGTGGAGGATCAATGGTTAGGGAGGTGAAATAGTTAGACTTAGATAAAAAACGACAAACCTCTGAGAAATGAGGATCTTTCTCAGAGCTTAATAGATCAACCTGATTGTGTTGTCTGTGTAGTTGTATGGTAAAGTTGGGATCATTTTTGTGAGCAAGGTTGGCCATTTTGAGGTAGCTTAAGGATGAAGAAAGAAGAGAGAAAGAAATTTTAGAGAGAAATTTGGGGTTTTAGGTTTGGAGAAGAACAGATGATAGAAAGAGGGGAAACCATTAGGTTTATATGTGAGAAGGATTTCAGATAAAGTTTAATAAAGAGGATAAACTTTGAAATCCGGATGTCGGTCCACCTCTGAAAAAGTAGTTTACTTTTGCTCAAAAAGTAGTTTTCTTGGAAGTCAAAAAGCTTCCGAAGGTTAATTATCTTCGAAAGTTTTAATTAAAAAGCTTCCGAAGCTAAAATGACTTCGGAAGAATTTCTGAGAGTTTTGAGAATTTTGCTTCAGAAGAGAAATTAAAACTTGAGTGCTTTTATATAAAACAACAGCTTCCGAGAGTTAATTTTGCTTCGAAGTAAATGGTCCTTGAAAATAAGTAAGTGTTTGAGACAAGTATTTAAGCTTCGGAAGATAATCTGAAAGCTCTTCCGAAGGTAAATTTCTTAGACAATTATTTATTTTGAAGGCATGATTTGCTTCCGATTTAAAGACTAACTTCCGAAGTACCAGAAATTTTCAAAAATCTAAAGAAAGTCTTCAAAAAGAAATTTTCATCCAAAGAAAACATGAGCTTATGAAAGTGATGAACTAGATAACTTAGGACACACATATTTTTTTAAGAAATAATAAGAATTAGTTTTAAGAAAAGTTTACTCAAAGTTTATCATCCCAATAGCTGATATTAGATATTTAAATCTCTGTTCATCAAAAGCCTTTGTAAACAGATCAGCATATTGTTCATCTGTGTGAACCTTGACTAGTTTAATTAATTTCTTTTCATAGTTATCTTTATTAAATGATACTGGTATTGATGTGCTTTGTCCTTGAGTGCTGCACAGGGTTCTCTGTGATTGAGATAGCACTGTTGTGTCTATGTGAATGGGAGTCTCCTTGAAGTTTAACCCATAGTCCAGCATCTAATTTGAATCCAAAGTACTTGAGCACAGCAGCTTAAAGTAGCAATGTATTCAGCTTCAGCAGTTGATACAAAGACAAAAGATTGTTCTTCATTGCCATGAGCACCCCTTCACCAAGAATTGACATCCCCCAGATGTAGACTTTGCAGTCATATGCAACCACCATAATCACTATCTATATACGCATACAAATTGAAGTCAGAATTCTTGGGATACCATAGGCCAAGTGTTGATGCACCTTTGAGGTATCTTAGAATCCTCTTGACAATGATAAGGTGAGACATCTTAGGGTTGGCTTGATATCTTGCACAGATGCATGTAGCAAACATGATATCAGCCTGCTAGCAGTAAGATACATAAGAGACCCAATCATAGCCATGTATAAGTTTTCATCTACACACTCCCCTCAAGATCAGGACCAAGGGAGTGGTTTCTGGCTAGGTGTGTCTTAGCAATCTTACAGTCAATCATATTGAACCTCTGTATGTCCTGAACATACTTTGACTGACTTATGAAGATGCCATCTTCAACTTGCTTCAATTGAATTCCTAGAAAGAAATTGAGTTCCCCCATGGCACTCATTTCAAATCTGTCTTTCATCAGCTTCTCAAAGTCTTTGCAAAGCTTTGTATTAGTTTACCCAAGATGATGTCATCACATATACTTGAATAGCAATATGTTTTTTCTCTGTCCTTTGATGAAGAGAGTTCCATCTATAGTACCTCTCCTGTATCCATGTTTACAGAGATACTCAGACAGTGTCTCATACCATTTCCTGGGTGCCTGATGTAGCCCATAGAGAGCTTTGTCAAGCTTGCAGACATAATCAAGATGACCAGATCTATAAAACCAGGTGGCTGTTTGACATAAACCTCTTCAGCTATCACTCCATATAAAAAGTCACACTTCACATCAAGTTAAAAGACCTTGAAGTTCTTGGATGTAGCAAATGCCAGGAATATCCTAACAGCTTCTAATCTTGCCACTGGAGCAAAGACATCAGTGTAGTCAATCCCTTCTTCTTGTGTGTATCCTTGAACAACCAGTCTAGCTTTGTTCTTGATGATGATGCCTCTATCATCTTTCTTGTTCCTAAACACCTGGTAGTCTTCCGGAAGGAAGAGGACATAGGTTCCAAACTTTCTACCTTTTGAATTGAAGCAGATCTTGTTGCATAGCTTCAACCCAACTTCCATCCTTTAGAGCTTCATTAACTTTCTTTGGCTCTATCTGGGATAGAAAACAAGAGTGAAGACAAACATTTGCTTCATGGGTTTGTCCTCTGTCTTTACCCTGGAGACAACATCTCCAATGATGTTTGTGGTGGGGTGAGACTTGTGGATACTAAGCTGAGGTCATAGCAAGTTGTTGAGAAAGATCTAAATTTAAGAAATTTAAATCTGGCATAAATGTTTCTCCCCCACCAACATCACACACTTTTCAAGTGAAACTTGATCCAAGCAGTGTGTGACATCATTGATGTTCTCATCTATGGTGTGGTTAGTGCATCAAGAATTCTTGGTCACTGTCACCACCACCTTGTGTTTTTCCCAATTGAGGTGTTCTTACTGGTTTAGAGCCTCTGAGCCGGAATTTGAAGGCATATTAGATGTATCAGCTGATTTTGTCATTTTTGTGCTGATAGAAACTTCATTTGCAGAAGTAGTTCCAACTGGAGCTGAAGATGTATGACTTGAAGGTCTTCCTAGCTCAAATATTGGATCAAGATCACCTGTATTTAAATTTTCTGCAGATCCTGAAACATTCTCACAAGATTTGTTAAAACAGTTGGTAACTAAATCAAGATCAAATAACCAATCTGGACCAGAACCAGCAACACAGGGTGTGTGTTCATTGAAAGTCACATTGGCTGACTCCTTACAATTCTAGTTCTGAGATTGTACACTCTATAAGCCTTAGGTTGGGAAGAGTATCCAATAAAGTGTCCATCATCTGATTTCTCAGCAAACTTGGCAATTTGATCTTTGGTATTCAAGATGGTGCAAAGACATCCAAATGACCTGAGAAAACCAATGAAAGGTTTCCTCTTGTGCCAAGTTCATAAGGAGTCTTGCCATGAGTCTTAACTACTAAAACTCTGTTATGCACATATCAGGTAGTGTTGACTGCCTCTGCCCAGAAGGTGATGGGCAGCTTAGAGTCAGACAACATGGTTCTTGCAGCTTCAATCAGTGTCCTCTTTCTCCTCTCAACAACACCATTTTGCTGAGGAGTCCTGAAGCACTGAATTGTCTTGTAATACCCTTTTAATCACAAAATGTATCAAGAATTTGGTTCTTAATTCAGTTCCTTGATCACATCTTATGACTTTGACCTTGTGATCAGACTGATTCTCAATCTTTAAGATGAAATTCTTTAGAATCTCAGGAGTCTCATCCTTAGTTCTAAGGAAGAAGACCCAAGTGAATCTTGTAAAGTCATCTGTGATCACTAGACAATATAAGGTCCTTCCTAAACTCATTACACTGGTGGGGCCAATAGATCCAATGTAACAGTGTAGGGGTCTAGTGATGGAGTTCTTTTCCTTAGGCTTGTAAGATACCTTATGTTGCTTCCCTTTCAGGCATGCAACACAGTGGTCATCATTGTAAACTCTTTCTTTGGCATTCCAGTTACCAAATCATGCTTAATTAACTGTTCATGTTCTTCAGTTTACATGGAACATTCTTTTATGCCATAGAAAACTCATCAGTATTTGCTTTAGACAAAAAGCATGAAACTTCTCCAGAGGAGAGGTTTCTTGCAAATCCATCTTGTACATTTTCCTTTCCTAGGGGCTCTAAGCAGAATATGCTCATGAGGAATGACCACACCAAGCTTAAGAACAATGCACTCATGATCAGTAAAGAGCATGTTATGACTCTGATTACAAAATTAGATACACTCAGAAGATTGTATCCAAGCTCCTTAACAAAGTTTACCTTTTCTATGCTGAGCTTACCATTTGTGACCTTGCCCCTTAATGTAACCACCTTCATCTCCTCCAAAAGCAATTGGTCCTCCATGAATCCTTTCAAAGTTCTGGAGTAGTGACCTATTGCCTGTCATGTGCTTGAAACAGCCACTGTCTATGATCCAGACATTTTTGTCTGTCTTCAGCTATCCTTGCACAAAGAGAATGATTACTTACATTGGGAAACTAAGCCTTGCTTGTCTTGGGTTCATTTGCAGAAGGTAATTCAACAGTAATAGATCCTATGGTTGTTCTAAGAGGATCTTGAGCTGTTGTTGATGGAGAAATCCTAATCATTTGGTCTTTCTTAGACATCCACACCACCTTTGGAGTCTTGGACTTGACCTTCAAAACTTCGGAAGCTTTTGAACTTCAGAAGTTTTGATGACTGAACCTTGGAAGATTCTGCAAACACTACAGCAGACTTCAATGCTTCGGAAGAACTCCTTTCTTCCGAGACCAACTACTCTTCTGAGGGTAATTTTCCACTTCCCTTCTTCTTAGACTTGGAGCTTCCGAAGGAAACATGTTTTCCTTCCGAAGCTTGAATCTTCTTAGAACTCTTTGAAGCCTTTGTTTTGGTCATATGGACAATACCTTTAGGATTGAAAGGACTATCCTTAGCAATGTGAGTGGTACTTTCACACATGACACAATTCATCTTCTTCACAAGAGCTTTTTCCTTGGAATAGGACTGTCTTTGGTCACATCCCTTCTCCACCTTCATCTTTGCAGATGATGAGACAATCCTCTTGGGCTGAGGACTGTGCTTGGAGTTTGATGGTCCAGGCTGTGTAGCAGTGGTACACAGCAGATCAGTCTTCTTCTTGCTACTGAGATGAGTTGAACAAGAACCAGAACTCTTAGCAGAAGAGTTTGGTTTATGTCTTCAGTCCCTACCACTTTAAACCCTGCAAAGTAAAAACTTGTTTATGCTTAGAGTCAAAAGTAGCCTTGATCTCTTGAGCCTTCCTTGCCTTTCTTTTGCTCTTTCTGATCAAGTTCTTTCTCATGGACTTAGTCATCACAGTCTTCTTTTTCTCCTTAGAAGGATAGTGGCCCTTCTTGAATCCTCCTCTTCACTCTTCTCAAAGGGATTCTTCACTATCTCTTCTTCATCCTCTTCACTCATAGAATCTATGAGAGGAAGCTCATCTTCACAAGTTCCACACCTAGGAGATCTTACTGACAAGATTGTGTATGGAGGAGCTTTCTCATTGGATCCCAGTCCCTGCCTGTTTTGATAGCACACTTTGTTGTGCAGGGATGAGGATATCATGTTCTTGAAGGTCTCCTCTTCAAGAACACTCTTTTCTGCCCTGGCTTTACTGATCACAAGCTCAGCCTGGCACTCAGTTAACTTAGTTATGAGATCTTTGATTTGAGTCCTAAAATCTGTGTGTTCATGTTTTAGAACTGAAATGGTTTTCTCTAAGTCCTCTATCTTCAGTTTATAATCATTTTCAGACTTTCTAAAATCAGATTTTAAAATGTTTAAGGACTCAAGGTCAGATCTCATTTCCAAGTTGTAGGACCTGTATTGTTAACTTTAGCAATGCATTCAGAAGTACAGAGATGTTCCAATACCTTGGTTCATCATGATCTGCCATTAGTGCTTGGTTTGGAGAAGCATCTTCCACCTGAAAGCTCCAGTCAAAGCCTCCTTCTTCAACAGCAATAGCAGCCTGCTGCTTTGACTTCACATTCTGGAGAGCTTTGTCAGTGTAGTTTGGTCTGGATTGTGTTTGGCCACCATTTGTTCTAGGTGCCTTACACTATCCGCAAAGTGGCCATCAAGTTACAGTTGTAACACTTGACTTTGCCTTTGTCCAGTCCAAACTTTCCACTGGTTGCATTGCTTGGAAACTCCCTTCCAGTCCTATTGTAGAACTTCTTGGCTCTGTGAGTGAGAAGAGCCATCTGCTGGACTATTTCCATGTATTCCAGATCATCTGGATGAATACAGTCCAGGTCTTCAAGAGTGAAAAGAGAGTTGCCACAGCTTTCATCAGAAGACACAAATGCTTGAGAAGAGCTTGTCTCTTGGAATGGGCTTCCTTGAGTGTAGTTCTTCCTTGGTGTCTCTAGGAAGGTGATGAAAGGACCCTTTGGTGAGTTGTTAGGGTAGCATATGAGATGATGTTTGGGTTCTCCGCTATCCCTTTCAACCACATGTAGGGCTTAACCCATTTGATTGTTGGAGTTGCCAGATGAACCTTGCATGTTCATCTCCATCTGGTAGCCACTGAGAATCCCATATAACTCTATCAAAGTAAGAGTTTTGATATTTTCAGTTCTCTTGATCACCACACAGTAGTGTGTCCATTTCCTAGTAAGTGAGGACATGAACTTCCTTACAATGTCTCTATTCTCAAGAGAAAATCCTCCATCCACTAGGGTATCCATAATCTCAACATACCTGAAGTACTGCTGAGTCATGGTTTCACTGTTTTGAAGGTGAAGTTTTCAAACTGCTGCTTCAAGAGATCCTTCTTGTTCTCCTTGGCTTCATAAGAACCATCATACATCAGTTTCAGTACATCCCATAGCTGTTGGCTATTTTGCACTTCTTGAAACCTCTGTACACAGAGTTTGGAAGGGCAGCTTGAAGGGCTGTCATGGCTTTTCTGTCAATCTCTACTCTCTTCCTATCTTCATCAGAGTATTTAGCCACATCTTTGGGGATCATACCAACACCAGTAGCAGAAGAGGTGATGAGTATGAAAGGTCCATTTTCAATAGACTCCCATATTCTTGAATCAAGAGACCTGATGAAACCTTCCATTCTCAAACACCAGGTATCAAACTCATCAAGAGTGATTAGTGGGGACTTGTTCATGGTTCCAGTTTCCATATCAGTCTTGGAAATGGCTGCCATTTGAAAAGTTTAGTATTTGTGTGTGTGAGGGATCTTAAGATGGTGAGATCTTATATCAAGAACCTAGAAGCTCTGATACTAAATGTAGGATCGTGAAGGGTGTAAGTTACAACACAGCAACACAAAGAGGAGATTAACTAGACTTTAATCAAACAGTAAACTGGATTAACTAAGTTGAGATACTAAGAACACAAGTAATGCAAGAGACAGAACACAAAGAACACAAGTGAAAGGTTTTCAAGAATGCAGTATATTGCTTTCTCTATGTTCTATTACAAGTGTTACAAAGCATAATAGAAAGATACAAGAACATGAGATACTTATACTACATCCTACAGCCGGCTATACTTTGAAAGCCAGCCGGATACAATTGACTAGACACAAACAAAATCAATTGTAGAGTCAAAAGGCAGATTGCCTTTTGACTTGTGACTATGACATGCCATAGCTCACATCCTTATCTATTACAAAAAGGATAAAGTGCATAAAGTAGAAAGTTACAGACTCAAGACCTCAATGTACAGTTACCAAAAGCATGGACCTTTTCACCAACTCATGTAAGTTGGTGACTTGCAGAGATGTAGCGGAAAGGTGTCCAGCTTTATGGAACAGTACATCAGATAAAGCATGTTACTAAAAGTCTTCGGAAGAAATCTGTCTTCATGAACTTGAAGCTTCGGAAGACTTTGTCTCTGAGGCATCAGAAGACTTAATGTTTGGCTTCGGAAGACATTGGTCTTGGCTTCAGAAGATTTCACACTTAGAGTATTTTTTGTTTCATGTGTGAAACTTCCTAAGCTTTTTCTTTAATGTACTTGTGCAGCATGCAGGATGGACTTAAGATGTTTAGGTTGCATCAGCCTCTTCATTAATCTCTACAGTTCTCAACCTCAAGAATTAGATATGAAGAGCAACACAACGAAGCTAAAATCTATTATGGATTTCATTAGTAGTCCACTTCTTGAAGAAGCAATTGAGTTGCAAGTCACACAATGTGCCCATTATGTCATTCTATATTTATGTGATGGGACGTTGTTTTCAGGTTCTTCAAACAACATGGTTACCCTTTTCTTTCTAAATCACATAGAAGATTTAGCGGAAACAGTCGACTTAGTTGGGGCAGTGTTTTGCAGGCATGGTTATGTAGATGTCTATGCAAAGCAACAACACCCGATGCTAAAAATATAGGTAATTCGATGTTCATATTACAATATGGGCATGGACAAGAATTTTTTATTTCAACTGAGGGTTGATCGTACTAGGTTTGATTGGTCTAACCATTGGTCGTAATATTACCAAAATTTTAAGTATCTTCAAAACACAGTGTCTCAGTTGTTAGAATTGGTAAATAAACATAAAATTGTTTTAACTATCCTTCGTATTTGCAAACAAACCCAGTAACCACAAAATTTACATAAGAGGAAAGAAAAGGTTTCCTGAAATACAATTAGACCCGTAATACAATCAAACCATTGAGGCGGAAGATGTCACCCAATTCATGAACATGTTGTCATTATTCTCCCAAATTCAATCTCAACTCGTACAACTATTTTGTTCTAAATCAAATCTGCAAGTACCTGTAAATTTTCTAATATACCACATATCCATAGACTTGAATCTAAACATGGGTTTTGTTGCTTTGGATGCCACATATCCAAATGCAAATGACACAAAACAACCTGGTAGTAGTTGTGGCTTTTAGTCATGTTATTGTTATTGTAATCTTTTTGTTTTGAATATAATCTATATGAAGTCTCGAAATTTACATAAATTGAAATTTACATAACACCTAACTTTAAAATTATATGACACATATATTAAAATATATTGCATACACTTCAAAATAATAAACTTTTATTGGTTCACATAGACAATGAAATTTTTTATTTTTTAAAATTTACATCTAGCATAAGTAATATTTAACATCCAATATTAGTTTTAAAATAAGTACACTAAATTATATTACATACATATTAAAATACATATGTCAAAAAGACATGTTCTTTTTTATTGTTTTAGTCAATAACAATTAAAATAATTTGATATGTTTTTTTCTTGACATGTGTCCACGTGAAGATCGAATAATTTTTCTTATATATTTTTATTTTTTAAACTTTAAATAAATAGAGTTGGAACTAAAGTAGCAAAGTTGCAATTACTACATTGATTTTTACTAAAAAAATCATCACACCAAATAAGTTGATAAGTAAACTAAACAACAATCAATGTTTTCTGTTAGGACATATATTTCTCTTATCACCATGTTCCCGGCATAGTACACATCTATTGATTCTAGGCTCATCAGTATAATGGACATCTATTTTATTATGAATTCTACGGGCTCGTCCCATGCCTTGTACCACTATGATCCGAGATGGGTCTTCTCGAATTCTCCAACCCGGATCTCTCTAGTAATCTTTATGTGGAGGGTGCAAAAGTGACCACCATATTGTGCATGAATATGTAGAATGAAATAATGTGTGTGACGTCATGAGCTACTTCACCTCTCCAATGATAAGTTGTGATTTCATGTGAAAGTGGAAATATAAAAACTTGTCACTTTTGGCGGCTGCATTTTTTTACGATATTCAACTATATAATAATTTCTACTATCTTTATTTGTTTGCAGCCTTGACTCAACCTTATACCTTGCCTCAATTTGATCAAATATAATAATTTGGTGTTCACATGACCGACTATTGCGATGCTCGAATAGTCCCCACATAGGTGGGGGGTAAAGGTGTGTTGCAACTCTCTACAATCTGAGTGTGATTTACATATTGTGTGACATCTCTTTAAAATGTGAAGTCGATAAAAGCCTTTACAGGCAACAACCTCGCTCCATGTAACAGAATTTTTAAACTCTCTAAGATGATTGTTGTAGGTTACCCCACCAATGATTTCTATGATCATGGACAAGTGTCTACTTACTGTTATCACTACTATGCAAGTATTTCCAAGCTTCTTCATTGATTGCCTTCATTTGATTTACATCATACGTATACTTTCGACATTGTGTTGTGCTACCAATGGCCCAACATAGCTTCTTCAAGCTCAAACTCTTAAACCATTTCATGAAGTTGCTTCTAATATGATGTAGACAAAAATGATGCTAAGCATCATGCTCTATCCAACCTTCAAGATTGTCCATTGCTTCACTATTCCTATATGGCAATAAGAATAACATACAATCTACCCATGGAGTCATTCACAACATGCTTGCGAAACTATTAAAGACCCCAACTCCAGCTCTCATATGTCTCCTTGTCAAGAATTACATATTCCACTAGAAGTATGTAACAAAATGCATTTTTAGTAACCACAATTAACATCTTTCCCCTATATGGTCCCTTGAGATGGGTGCCATCTATAGATATACCAGGCTAGAAAATATATAATGCTTTAATACATAGACCAAATATCCAAAAAAACATATTCGAAGACAACAGAATTAGGTGGCATGTAATCATGTGTTTAAACCGTACAATGGAACCAAGGTCCGAATCATGTAACGCCATAAAATACATGGAGAACTCACTAAAATTTCTCTCCCAACTACCATGTACACTCTTAATAGCCTTTCTACAAGTTGTCCATGCCTTAATATACATGATGTCAACATGTAACTTTTCCTTGATATAAGCCTGAATTTGTTTTACTCGAAAAGTTAGATCAACATGAATTTGTGGGAAGATATATGTAGCTATATATTTGGATCTAAGAGCACGGTTGTTATTATGTATAACAATGGGTAGCAACAATGTTTAAAAGTCCTTGTAGTGATTCACCATGAGTGTTGGTTTCTTTTCTTCAATATCTTTGGATTATCAAAATCCATATTGTAACATTTTATTTTCAAATGCAAGAAACCCCTACATGTAAGTGTTATGGGATAACATACATATGGGGTAATTAAGATTCTCACTTTCTAAATAAGTTTGAGAAAAAAATTTCACAAAACCATTTCTACATACCCTAAAGGATTGTTTCTAAAATGGCCTCTACCCCATATTTCTTGCAATTTGATTTCAAAGTGAGGTTTGCTATCATAAAAACCTAGAAAACTAAGTCCTCGTCATTAGGCTTGTATATTAGATAACATTATCTTGTTAGTTAAGTTTTCCATAGATTATATCAATCTCCTTGAACTGAATGATACCCTCTTTCAACTTTGTCTATACATAATTGACCTCCTTAGAGCACCATAATTGATAATTACTACACTAGCATGCTTTACACTACAGTACTCTAGCATGTGAACAGAAGATGCATGATTCTGATTCTTCACAACTTTAAGGATGAAAAACAATTTAGATGATGGTGTACTCTAGCATGTGAACAAATATGTTAAAGATGATGGTGTATGAAGAACAATTTAAAGAGTGCTCATCTCTAAATTTTTATGAGATTTGTTAAATCTAAAGAGAATAATTTTCTTCTTCTTCTTCTTTTTTCTTTTCATCATGAGTTTGGTTATCTACTCATGCTAAAAACTTCATATTAAAATGAGTTTTACGATTCACAACCAAAACTTTCATTTGATTTATGAAATGTTTTATGAGACCAAATTAAAACTCTTATTTTATTCGTGACATGTTTAATATCAATTTTAATAAAAATTATAAACATTCATAATATTTATTAAAAGACTTGGTCAAAACATAAAACATACATGTTAATCAATACATGGTTTTATTAACATTATGCAAGAAATTGCAACAATTTCCTACTATAATCACCCACGTTTTACTTTCTTCATTCCGACCACTCAACTTCGAGCATTGATATCTAATTCATCTTAACTTCTGTTTGGACACGCTATAGTTCGTTACAAAAGGAGAACTTTAAACCAATAAATACATAACTAATTTATATAAAAATATGTATAAATATAATTATTTTGTGTGTAAAATTTCAACATATTTTATTTAGTGAGCTCAAATGGAACATATTCCAACTCTTAATGTATCAACTCGATGAGTTGTGCAGGACCGTTTGAGGGGTTTGGTCACTTACAATAAAAAACACAATGAGGAGAGATAGATATAGAATACTTAACAGATCAAATAGGGACCTAAAAACCAGTTACAAAAAAGTTAAGAAACACAAGTAACTAAGAGACAGAACAAGAACAAATATCACAAGTATTTGGTTTTCAAGAATGTTGTATATTGTTCTCTAGTCGCTTACAAGTGTTTTTCAAAGCATACATAAGATAGAAGGGACCAGAGATACTTTATACTATGTCCTACAGCTAGTCATACTTTGAAGGCTAGCTAGATACATGATCTAGACAACAACAAAATCAATGTAGAGTCAAAAGACAGATTGCCTTTTGACTTGTAACTATGACATGCCATAGCTCACATCCTAATGTATTACAAAAAGGATAAAAGTACATAAAGTAGAAAGTAACAGAGTCAAGACCTCAATGTCTAGTTTACCAAAAGCATGGAACTTTTCACCAACTTGTGAAAGTTGGTGAGTCAAACAGAGTTGCAGCGAAAAGGTGGTCCAGCCTTTTGGTAAAAGTACATCAGATAATAGCATGTACTCAAAAGTCTTCGGAAGAAATCTGTCTTCATAAACTGGCTTCGGAAGACTTTGTCTCTGAAGCTTTGGAAGACTTCATATTTGGCTTCGAAAGATATTGGTCTTGGCTTCGGAAGATTTCACACTTCGAATGTTTTCTAATAAAGAATGTGAAACTTCCGAAGCATTCTACTTTAGCACTTCGTGCATGCATATAGGACAAATTGTTTGGATGTTTTGGGTTGCATCAGCCTTATATAAAACCTTACAAACTCCCCCTAGGCTGATGCTACCAAAACATTTGAAGATTTCAGATATTGATAGTCCTCATCATGATGATGACCATGCCTTTCTTCATAAGATGGTCAGGATCACTCAGACTCTCATAATGTCTTATCATATCAAAGAGATCATGTAGAGGTAGATTGAAATGTCTTGTCATGTTTAGACATCTTCAACACCTTGATCTATGATAGCATGCCATCTTTCTGGATTAGTAGAGTAGGTCCAGGATAAGATGGGTCTCCTTGATACTAGAGGAGCTACTTTGCAGGATCGGGTTTGTCACTTAAACACTTGGATTTATCTCAAACTCACTTATAAAAACACTCAACTCAGATGAAGTAAAATCTTTTACAAGAGTTGATAATAATATAATAAGTAGTAAAGGAGCACACAAAAATAAATTTTCAAGGCACTTGTATATATTACTTCTCAACTCAAGATATTACAAGACTCTTACAAGTATGATATATGAGTTACAATGAGAGACTATATATACTAGTTCCTACAGCCGGATATACTTTGATACCAGCTGGAAACCTAAGACTAAAGCATATACTACAATGCTAAAGTTAAGGTATCTTAGATAAAGTATTATCTAAGATATGGTAGTCATGACATGTCCATGACTTATCTTTTGTCACCAACTAAAGATGAAACTATTCTAACGTAAAAGGTAAACAGTGGATTAAAGTATGGTCAACTGCATGGCTTTTGAGAAAATGCCATGCCGTGTCTCAGAGATTTGCAGCGGAGTGTCTGGCAGGCCATACTTATGTCCACTGGATAATAGCAGTGATTTCCGAAGGTAAGTTGGCTTCGGAAGAACAAGTTCTTCCGAACCCACTTATACTTCAGAAGTGGCTTCTATACTTCCGAGGCTTGAGGACTTCTGTGCTTCGAAAGTTGACTTCAGATCTTTCTTTCTAAGTCTTGAACTTCGGAAGTAGGTTCTTTGTCTTCGAAAGTTGGAACTTTTCCTTCTGAAGTAAGCTTTACACTTTATCTTCGGAAGAGCTCATCTGTCCTTCGGAAGTTCCACAATTAGCTTCGGAAGTCCTTTATTTGTTGTACTAATATCTTCTAAGTGACTTAGTTTTGGTTGCACCAGCCTTTTTAGATCCAACAAACTCCCCCTAGGCTGATGCTACCAAAACCTCACTTATTCCTGCTTCTCAAAGCTTTCAGCACGAGGGACAAAAGATATTTGTCTGTCTCTTTGTTCTTCCCTGAAGTGGTGCTGAGAAGCTTGTACAAGTCATTGGTGGATAGGAGATACAGTCTATCACTCTGAATGACATGTACCCTTTGTTGTGTCCCCTGAAAAGAGTTAGTTGACGGGAGTTATAGTCATACTCCCATCTAACTATGGATTCTAGTTCAGGGCCTTCAACCATTTGTAAAAAGGCTTTGCCTTGGGTTGCTGGTCCCTTCCTTTCCTCCTCCTCTCTCAGTTTCAACTCTGCTTCAGCCTTGCTTCTAGCAGTTAGTTCGGCCATATGAAGGCTGCCTAGATGACTTCTGATATGGGCAGCTATCTCAGAGTTTGAAGGGTTGGAGAATGTTTTCTGCTAACTCAGCAATATCAAATCTGCTTAAGTGTAGCAAAGATGAGGAACTCAGCATGTTGAGCTCTCCATTCTCTCTTTCAACAACAAAGTTGTGAGATGAGTCTTCGAACCTCCACCGAATGATCTTCTTTCTAGGTGCAAGAGGTTGTCTTGGCACCCTGTCGATTTTCTTCGTATCCAGTAGAGTCACCAGCTTTCTCCTTAACTTCTTTTCTTCCTCATTCAAATTGTCTGAATTGAGGCCAAGGAGATTTGTAGCTTGGTCCAAAGTTTCTCCGGGTAGATCAAGAAATTGATCTCTAGTGAGGGAACTTGAGGATCCGTCAAAATAGGTCAATTGGACAAAATCCTCCTCACAGGAGATATCGCTTAGAGTTCTACATTTTATGAGCCTTGTCTTGACTGCTTTGAATTCTTCTAAGGAGAGATGTTAGAAGGCTGAGGGGATGGTCTAATGGGTTGATGGGTAGGTTGAGGTGGTTGGGTTCTGGCTAGAGTTTTGGGTTGGATGATAGGAAGTTTAGGTGGTTGAGGTGAAGGAGTTGGTAGAAGTGATAGTGTAGGTTCAGGGGTGAATGGTTCAGTGGTTGGTTCAGTTTTGATGGGGAGTGAGAAGGGTATGGTTTCAGGTTGTGGTTGGGTTTGGAGTTTGGGTTGAGTGGTTGCTTTGAAGGTTATCCCCTGTCCCCTTCTGTACATCTCCTTCCTCTTCCCTGTGCGAATGTCAGCCTTAATTTCACTGGCATGTCGTTGGAGAGTCTTTTTTGACATAGGACCCACCTGCCTGCCAGAGAATCCATGAGCTCTGAGATAGCTTTTCATCCAGGCTTTCTCATCTATTTTCTTGGCAGCGGTCAGTCCTGCTTCCTCTTCCTTCTTCTTCTTATTCAAAAGCTTTTCCCTTTCAACTCTCTTTCTTAATTTGATCTCGCTCTTTGTTGAAGAGCCATAAGATCGTATCATTGTTATGTGGAGATAATTCTTCTTGAGAGAAACCTCTAGAGGTTAGGAAAGTTATCCTGTCCCTCCTGAGCTGTAGATCAGCTTCTTTTTCCTTTCTCTCCCTTTCTTCTTCCAGGGCCAACCTTGCAGCTTCTTCTTTTTGTTGTTTTAGGAGAAAGGTTGCCTTTTCCAGCTCTATTAACTCCTCTAATGGTAGCAGGAGTGCATCCTCAGTTACAGCTTCTAGACTAACAAGTCTATCGATAATCTCTACCCTTTTTCGGTTGTTGACTGCCTCCTGGTTGGCTGCAGCTGCTTTGGTACTTCCAGCTAATAGTTTTCCAGTCGTCAGCCCACCTTTTCTTTTGAGTTTCTTCAACCTTTCTTCCTCCTGAAGCTCTTCAGAAGTCATCTTCCTCTTTCCTTTGATGTCTTTGGAAGTACTAGACTTTGGGGGTTCTTGGATAGAAGATTCAGGTTGAGTAGTAGAGATGGGAGCTGGAGTTAATGCAGATGTTGGAGCTAAAGGTTGAGTGAGAAAATCCTCTCTATTAACCTCAGATGCGAGTTCTAGGATTGCATCTGTGACTGTTAGATCATCGAATGAAGAGAATAGTCCTTCCGCAACAACAATCTCAGCTTCGGAAGTTTGAACTTTTTCTTTCGAGGCTTTGAATTGTGCTTCGGAAGTTTGTGAAAATGCACTATCTGTCCCAACAGTTTCAGTTGCTGGACCATCAGTCCTTGTTTCCCCTTCAAAGTTAATCTTAGGTTCCACTTGGACCTTAGGTTGACCAACTTCCTCAAAAGTGGTAGAAGGTGCATTTAACCTCCGAAGCTCTTGAGCTTCGAAGTAGATCACAAACATATCAGGGCTTGGTTGTTCTATGAGAGATTCCAGTAGGAACTTGTTAAAGAACCTATTGTGATCTTGGAGCATCCTTTGATCCATTTGAATAACAGCTGGAGGAGGCTCAGGGAAGATTGAAGCTTGTTGCACTGGATATTTTGATCTCAAGGAAGTGAGAGCTTGACTTTAGGTTTCCTCTTGTCTTTGACTTTGTCTTTGAACACTCTCCCCCTTTTTGGTAGCATCATCCTAAGAGCTTGATGAGCTAGAGGAAGAAGTCAAGGAGACCTGAATTGGTACATGCCTAATAGACCTCTCAATTTGTTTCTCAGCTAGTTTGGCCTTGAGAGTTTCAATCTCAAGTTGCTGAGTGGCAGACCTATCCTCTAAAGTCTTAACCTTGGATTCAAGATTTAAGACTTTAGAAAGTAGGTCTTGGATGGTAAGTTGCATTCTTCCCTCATCTTCTTATGAAGAATCACGGGGAGATAAGGTAACATACCTTGTATGTTCATCCTCACCACCAGATATGGTTTCTGGGCACCCTGGTTTCCCTTGCTCGAAGATGTCTCTTTCAGAGTCATCAAATGGCATGGTTGCCATAGATTCAGTCTCAGTGATGTTACCACTATCCTAAGGATCCACTGAGAATCCTCTAGTAGTGGCAGTTGAATCTACATGAGTCCCCTCCATATTAGTGGGACTCACCTCAGTAGGGCTTTGCTAATGTGGGCTAGAGATAAGAGGTCTCTCTAGGATCTATTGATCCTTGAGAGGGTGTTGTGGATCAACTTCATTGCCCTTAAGAGACATAATTTCTTCATCAGTTTTAATTAAAAGGTCAGTAAAAGATATGGAAGTGAAACTTAATGACCCGGGACGTTGATCAATATCTAAAGGTATTGAGCCTGTGATAGGGCTGTCCTTTTTGGCTGCTCAGGGGAGTATAGAGACTCACCCTGAGGGCTTTCAGCTTGGGTTGTGGGCTCATGGGTATGAGACTGAGGAGACTCAGGATCCATATTGAGGTCAATGGTGAAGGATGGTTGGACCTCAAGCTGAGTGGGAGCCCTTTGTTCCATTCTAGCCTTTTTGGGTTGAACAGGAGGGGCTTGTTCAATTAGAGTGGATTGAACAAGGGTTCATTTGGGGCGTCTTTAATAAGTGATGGTGATGGGTGGAAAAGGTAGTGTTGGCATTGTGGGGGTAGTTGCTGGTGGGGGTTATCACCTGTGGGGTTAACAGGGATGTCACCAGGAGCCGTTGGCTCAGTCATACCTGGAAGAAGTACACATCTCTTCCTGTGAAGTTGGTGGACACTCTCTTCAAAGTCTTGAAGATGGTCGGCCTCATTTGAGAAGTAGACAGAGCAGCTGCACAGACAAGCTTGCTCTGGTCCAGCTCGCACTTGATTATGTGCTGGAGAAACGTGGGATACATGAAGAATGTGTCCTTCTGAAGATTACCCATGAGGTTAGTCACACAAATCTTGAATAGTTGAAGCGGAGACCTTTTACCAATCCATGAACAAGGCACCCAAGTTCATATGGGATTTGATCCCATCCCCCGGATTTATTCGACAAGCAGTGAAGGACCACGTGTAGCAGGAACTTGCATTTGTACGAGAAGTTAAATTTGAAGATAAGAATCGTCCAAGTCTGCTTTGGGGAATTCTGTTGGAGCGCCCTCATCATGAAGCTGTAAATGCTCCCTGATGAGCTGTTCAGAAATGACCAACTCCTGGCCACAGATGCTCGATCGAATGACACGAACCCCGTTTAGGGTTTCAATCTGACTGTTTGCCCAAAATTCAGACATATGGTTTGAGTAAATTGTGGGGTTAACAGTCAGAGCGGTGTAGTAGGAAGATTGGGTTAGAAATGAGACAATATCTGAGAAGTCAGCATCTCTTGTTGAATCAAGTAGTGCGACCTGGTTGTGCTGAGGGTTGAAGGCCATTTGGAAAGTTCAATGGGATGATTTGAGCTGGGTAATGTTGAGTAGGAGAAATTTCTAGGGCTATAAAATTTGCAAGTAAGAGAGTGAAAGTGAATAGTAGGGATTATTTAAAAGATCGTGGAATGGCGGTAATGGGGGTTAGGATAAGGTGATGTGATGGTTTAGTGGATGAAATGACAGTGACAGTAAGGTTAAAATCAGTTAAATAATACGACATCATTTACAAAATCTTTGCTTTTTACAGTGTGGGGCCCAAGAAATTTACGTTACACAGTGAAATCTCTCTTCCGAGTGCAAAACATTTCCGAAGGTAACTTATCTTCCGAAGGAAATTCTTACTTCTGAAGCCAAATCTTTGCTTCCGAAGGTTAGAGTTTCTTCCGAATAGAGAATTTGTAAGTTTCGGAAATAGATCTGATATGAAATCAATCGCTTCTTCCGAGACCAAAAATTCTTCCGAGAAGAAAGTTATCCTTTTAGAAATTTTGCTTCGGAAGATATAAGAATGTCTTCCGAAGGTTAATTTCTCTTCAGAAGGAATTTACACTTAGAAAATTTCAGAGAGAATTTCTTGTAACAGGGCTTAAATAGTATTGACGCAACACTTACATATTGAAAAAGTTTTCAAAAGAGATCAGATTAATCAATGTTTATCATCCCGATAGCTGTTATGAGATACTTAAACCTTTGTTCATCAAAAGCTTTGGTAAACAGATCAACATATTGTTCATTTGAATCAACTTTGATTAACTTGATTAGATTTTTCTCATGAATGTCTCTAATGAAATGATACCTGATGTCAATGTGCTTAGTCTTGGAGTGCTTCATCCGGATTTTCAGTAATGGAGATAGAACTGTTGTTGTCAATATGGATAGGAGTACTCATAAAGTTGAATCCATAGTCTAACATCTGATTTTGAATCCATAGCAGTTGAGCACAACAGCTAGCAGCAGCAATGTATTCAGCTTCAACAGTTGATGTAGAGACACATGATTGTTTCTTGCATTGCCATGAGATGATCCTTCCACCAAGAAATTGACATCCTCCTGATGTGGATTTCTTGTCAATATTGCAGCCTCCATAGTCACTGTTAGAGTATCCATAAAGATTGAAATCCTTGTTTCTGGGATACCAGAGACCTAGTTTAGGTGCTCCTTTGAGGTATCTGAGGATTCTCTTAACAGCAGCCAGGTGAGACACCTTAGGAGCAGCCTGATATCTTGCACAAATGCAAGTAGCAAACATGATATCAGGTCTACTTTATGTTAGATACATTAGAGAACCAATAATTGCCCTATACGATGTTGATCAATATCCTCCCCCTCAAGGTCAGGACAAAGATTATGGTTTCTGGGTATGGGTGTCTTGGCAGGCTTGCAATCCTTCATCTCAAATCTTTCTAAGATGTCAGAGACATATTTAGATTGATTAATAAAGAACCCTTCCTTCAGTTGCTTACCTGAATTCCAAGGAAAAAGTCCATTTTTCCCATGGAGCTCATCTCAAACTTCTTCTTCATAATGCTCTCAAAGTCCTTGCATATTTGGTCATTTGAGGAACCAAATATGATGTCATCAACATGGACTTGTACAAGCAAAATGTCCTTTCCAGACTTTCCGATGAAGAGAGTCTTGTCAATGGTACCTCTAGTATAGCCATTCTTCAGAAGAAACTGAGACAGAGTCTCATACCACAGCCTAGGTGCTTGGTGCAGCCCATATAGAGCTTTATCCAATTTGCACACATAGTTGGGGTGTTGTGGATCTTCAAATCCTGGAGGTTGGCATACATAACTTCCCTGTCTATATCCCCATATAGAAAAACACACTTGACATCAAGTTGGTATACTGTGAAGTCCTTGGATGCAGCATAAGCAAGGAAGATCCTTATTGCCTTAAGTCTTGCAACTGGTGCGAAGACATCAGTATAATCGATTCCTTCCTCTTGAGTGTATCCTTGAACCACAAGTCTTGCCTTATTCTTGATGATCAAGCCTCTATCATCTCTCTTGTTTCTGAAAACCCATTTGGTGCCTATAGGTACTTGACCAGATGGTAGCGGACATAGGTTCCATACCTTCTGTCTCTTGAATTGCAGCAGCTCCTCTTGCATCGATTCAATCCAGCTACTATCTTTCAAGGCATCTTCTACCTTCTTGGGTTCCATCTGAGATAGAAAGCATGAGTACAGGCAAACATTCCCTTGATGAGTCTGTCCTCTTGTTCTCACACCCTCAGAGACATTCCCTATGATGTTCTCAGTTGGATGAGTGTTGTGAATCCTAAGACGAGAAATCACTTCCAGTTGCAGAGATAGATCTAGGTTGGACATATTCTGCTTAGGAACTAGAACACTTTGTCCAGCTGCTGTTTCAAGGTCATTCAATGAGGACTAATTGAATAATAAGAAACATCATCAATAGTTGGCTGTGAAGTAGTATTAACAGTATCCTGTTCCTTCCAAATACTACCTCCTTCTGCCTGGTGTTGTGGTAGATCACCTAAGACTCAGTAGGTGACTCACTTGTTGAAGCTTCACTATTCCTTGATATAGTTAAACTGTCGGATCTGTGAATAGTGGAAGCTTGATGTATTACAGCACTTGGAGAATTTGGTTTAGGCCTGGGAAGCTCAAACAGTTGATCATTAGCAGAAGCATTAGCATCATTTTGAGCACCTATTCCAACTGAAACATTCTCATAAGAGGGTTTAGAATAGTTTGGAAACAATTCTAAATCAAAGATGTGATCAGGTCCATTCCCCCTAACACAAGAAGTGTGCTCATTAACAACTATATTGGATGACTCCTCAAATTGTTGATTCTTAATGTTGTATACTCTGTAGGCTTTGGAACTAGAAGAGTATCCAACAAAGATAGCATCATCTGACTTTTCAGCAAATTTTGCTAAACTGTCCTTTGTGTTAAGTATGGTACACCTGCTACCAAAGGACCTTAGAAAGCCAATGAACGGTGGCCTCTTGTTCCATAGCTCATAAGGGGTTTTTCCATGGGGCTTAACTACAAGAACTCTGTTCTGCATGTCGCATGCAGTGCTGACTGCATCTGCCCAGAATGTTAGAGGTAGCTTTGAATCAGCTAACATAGTTTGAGCAGCCTCAATAAGTGTCCTATTCATCCTCTCAGCAACACCATTTTGTTGAGGAGTTCTGGGAGCACTATATTGTCTGGCAATCCCTTTTGAGTTACAGAATGAGTCAAGAACGAAGTTCTTAAACTCATTCCCTTGATCACTTCTAATTATTTTAACCTTGTGATCAATTGATTTTCTATTTTAAGAATAAAAGATTTTAATGTTTCAGCAGTTTCATCTTTAGTTGTTAAAAAGAATACCCATGTGAATCTTGTAAAATCATCAACTATCACAAGGCAATATGATTTCCTTCCAATGTTCATTATACTTGTGGGACCAAAAAGATCCATGTGCAATAAGTGTAATGGAGTAGTGATAGAGTTAACACATTTGGATTTATGAGATGTCCTGTGTTGTTTCCCTTACAGGCATGCAACACAGTTGTCTTTGCAGAAAAACTCCTTTTTAGGCAAACCATGTACCAAGTTGTTTTTAGCTAATTTATTCATTGTCTTAAAATTTACATGACACATACGTTCATGCCACAGTGTTGACTCATCACTATCAGCTTTGGAAAGAAAGCATGATACTTCACCCATTGGGGAAGCATTGTTCATATCAAGCTTGTACATATCCCCTTTCCCGGGAGATCTAAGAAGCACCAATTCTGGAGGAATTGTCATCCCTGGTTTGAGGGTAATGCACTCATGTTCTGTGAAAAGTATTTGGTGCTTTTGATCACAAAATTGAGAAACATGTAACAGATTGTGTTCAAGCTGTTTGACAAAGTTAACTTTGTCAACTGTTAACTTACCATTGGATATACTCCCTTTGCCAGAAACATATCCTCCGGCCTCACCTCCAAACTGGATAGGACCTCCATCATAGTTCTGAAACTGTTGAAGTAAAGATCTGTTCCCTGTCAAGTGCCTGGAGCATCCACTATCTACAATCCAAATGTTGTTATTTTTGTCATATGAATGTCCCTGCACATAAGATGAGATGATTAGTTTTGATTGGAAACCCAAGCTTTATTGGTCTTGGGTTCTTCCAAAGATAATAACATAATTGAACCAAAATTTATGCATGGGGGTTCAATGGATGTCTTCAAAGAAGAGGTTTGGGCTACAACATCTTCCTTGATCTTTCATTCCATCCCTTGGTTGATCATGGAGGATGAGCTTGTTGAAGCTTTTGTAACTTGGCATTCTTCCAAAGCTTCTTTCTTTTCGGAAGAAGCCTTCACCACCTTTTCTTTTGAAGCAGTCTTCTTCTGGGATGGTTTGAAGGGAACTCTTTTGTTCTTCCGAGTTTTGACAGCTTTAGCTTCCGAAGCCTTTTTCCTTTCGGAAGAAGAATCTTCTTCCGAAAGCAGCCTTGCTTCGGAAATAAGCTTTCCCTTTTTCATCACTTGAACCATTTGATATGGTCCAAATGAGAAACCTTCCCTGACTTCTTCCTTTTTAACATTATTTGCATAATGTGTGCTAGCAGGATTGTAGTAACAATCTTTGGCCATGTGGTTTTGCAGACCACACATTATGCATGCAATGTTAGTCTTTTGGGATTTTGAGGATTGCTATTTCTTGTTCTTTTTATCTTCATCAGCAACTTTTCCCTTTAACTTCTGATCCTTTGGTAGGACAGGAGTGCTGGTATTACACCCCTTTCCTGAATCAGAGTTTCCAACCACCTAGAATCCAACTGAGATGAATATACCCTTTTGATTTAGGTCTATCTTAAGCTTGGACTCAGCCACTTTCCTGGCAGTTTTTCTGGCTGCCTTAGCTCTACTTCTTCTTGCTTTGGTGGTCAGGGTTTGATCATCATTGGTAGGAGAGGGCACAGTTACCTAGTTCTTCCCTGTGATGGTCTCTATAGTTTCATCATTCTTTGACTCATGAGAAGGTGGGCCAGCAGATGGAACCTCTTGCTCTTCAGTATCACACCTTGGTTGTCTTATAGACTCATAAGAGTGTGGTGGAGCAATTTCATTGGTTCCCAACCCTCCTTTGTTTTGGTAGCAAAGTTTTGAGTGAGAGGATGATGCAAGGATGGCTTGGAAGTTTTGCTCGGAAATAGCATACTTCCTGGCTTGAGCCTTAGCTGTGACAAGCTGGGCTTGAGCCTTAGTCAATTTGGATATTAAATCCTTTATCTGAGTCTTATAGTTTATGTGTTCATGTTTTAATAGGGACACAATTTTCTCTAACTCTTCAATTTTTCTTTGGTAGTCAGATTTAGCCCTTTTAAAGTCAGATTTCAAAACATTTAAAGACTCAATATCAGATTTAATCTCCATATTGTAGTCCTGATACAATTTAACCTTAGCAATACAGGCAGGAGTACAGAGATATTCATATACCTTATTTTCATCTGTTCCGGCCATGAGTGCTTGAGCAGGAGTCACATCCTGTACCATGAAGCTCCAGTCAACTTCTTGAGCCATTGCAGCTGTTTCAGTTGACTTTCCGGTGGGCTTTGGTGTAGAGGGATGTGTGGAGGCCTGTGGGGTTCCCAGGTTGGACTTGGGAGCCTTGCATTCCCTTGCAAAATGACCAAGTTGGTTACAGTTGTAACATTTGGCCTTGGTTTTGTCAAACCCAAATTTGCTATTGACTGGATTCTGGGGAAATTACATTCCAGTTCTCTTAAATAACTTCTTTGCTCTGTAGGTTAGAAGAGCCATTTGTTGGACTATGTCCACATATTCCACGTCATCCGGGTTGAAACACTCTAGATCATCAAAGCAGTATTGATAATCACTTGAGTGTCCACTTCCTGAGACAAAAGCACAACTGTCCTGAAAGGAGCTTTGCTGAGCTTGTTGAGACCTTCGAGTCTCAGGAAATGTGATGTATGGCCCAGAAGAACAAGATGGCTACTGGGTGTAAGTCAAGTATTGTTGAGGCCGGGAGATTCCTGAGCCTTCAGCAACCATTAAGGCGTTGCTAGCAGGAAGGCTCAAGGGTCTGCTTGTCTGATGACCCCTCTTACTTTCCATTTCCAAACGGTAACCATCAAGGATCCCATAAAGTTCGGTCATGGTGAGTGTATTCAGATTTTCTGTTCTCTTGATAGAGACATAGTAAAATGTCCACTCATTGGGTAATGCACTCATGAACTTTCTTGTAAGGTCTATGAGTTCATGAGAAATTCCCATAGATTGAAGGGAAGAAATGAGATCCATGTACCTAAAAATTGTTGGCTAAGAGTCTCTCCAGCAACATGGGTGAAGTTCTCGAACTACTGCTTCAGTGAGTCCTTCTGGAGTCATTTGAGCTTGAGTACATTTGAGCAAGCGCATCAAACAATTCCTTTGCAGACTTGCAGTGCTCAAACCCCACCATGATAGAGTTTGGAATTGCAGTCATGAGAACAGTCATGGCGTTGCTGTCAATGTCAAACTTCTTCCTGTCTTTATCAGAATAATCTTCAACAGCTTTCTCGATCATGGCACCGTTTCCACCAACTACTTTTGGCTTATATGGGCCATTGACAATGGATTGTCACATTTTGCTGTCTTGATATCTAATGAATCCCTCCATTCTTCTGCTCCAGGACCTAAAGTTTTCAGGGGTGATGATGGGTGCTTTGGTCATCGTCCCCATCTCTACTTCAGATTTGTTGAGGGCCATTTTGAGTGAGGTATAAGGAGGAGTGAAAAACAGGTTGATTAGGATGGTAAGATATCACAATCAAGAGCCTAAAAAGCTCTGATACCAATTGCAGGATCAGGTTTGTCACTTAAACACTTGGATTTCTCTCAAACTCACTTATAGAAACACTCAATTCAGATGAAGTAAAGTCTTTTACAAGAGTTGATAATAATATAATAAGTAGTAAAGGAGCACATAAAAATACATTTTCAAGGCACTTGTATATATTACTTCTCAACTCAAGATATTACAAGACTATACAAGCATGATAAATGAGAGACTATATATACTAGATCCTACAGCCGGATATACTTTGATACCAGCTGGAAACCTAAGACTAAAGCATATACTACAATGCTAAAGTTAAGGTATCTTAGATAAAGTATTATCTAAGATATGGTAGTCATGACATGTCCATGACTTATCTTTTGTCACCAACTAAAGATGGCAACTGTACTAACATAAAAGGTAAATAGTGGATTAAAGTATGGTCAACTGCATGGCTTTTGAGAAAACGCCATGCAGTGTCTTAGAGATTTGCAGCGGAGTGTCAGGCATGCCATACTTATGTCCACTGGATAATAGCAGTGATTTCCAAAGGTAAGTTGGCTTTGGAAGAACAAGTTTTTCCGAACCCACTTATACTTCAGAAGTGGCTTCTATACTTCCGAGGCTTGAGGACTTCTGTGCTTCGGAAGTAGACTTCAAATCTTTCTTTCTAAGTCTTGAACTTCAGAAGTAGGTTCTTTGTCTTCGGAAGTTGGAACTTTTCCTTCGGAAGTAAGCTTTACACTTTATCTTCGGAAGAGCTCCTCTGTCCTTTGGAAGTTGTACCAAAATCTTCTAAGTGACTTGGTTTTGGTTGCACCAGCCTTTCTAGATCCAACATACTTGGATTGGAGTTGGTAGAGCTTCCTCTTGTTACACATACTCATGATGTTTTGACTCATCCTAAGGTTTGGAGATGGATACCTTTTTATTCTTCTTCTTTGACTTTGGTTTAGAAGTCATCCTTTTTCTCCTCTTTGAATCTTCTAACTGAGAAAACTGGGCTACAACACCTTGTTGATCATCCTTGTCTTTCTCACTTGGGTCTTCTTCTCTCACATGTTCAGATTAAGAGGGGACATAACCATGCTGGGGATCAGAAGTGTTAAGACTCAACAGGAGGTCCAGGTTGTGTTGTCTCAAAAGGTTCAACCTTAACCTCCACTTCTTGAGGGACCTGACTTGGTGGGGAATGTAAGTTAACAAGTTCTCCTCTTTTGATCTTTTGCTTGATCACCCTAATGTTCTCATCCATAGAAGATAGAGACATAGGGGCAACTCTCCTTTTGAAGAATCCATGCAGCTTTAAGAAGCTCATCATCCTCTGCTTATCAGCAGACTTTTTCATGCTTTTTTGGATGATGGATCTTTCCTTTGTATCCTCTTCTCTCATCTTTCTCTTTGTTGACTTTTGAGTACTTCAAGTTCAAGCTGCTTAAGATATTCAAACTCTATGTACACAAAGGATAAGGGAAGAAGTGCATCTGCCTGATGTAGGCTTGTGCCACTCAGGTAGTTGATCATATTGATCCTATCAATTTCTTTGTCTACCTGAGGTTCTTGTGAAGCCACAGCCTCTTATGCAGGACTTTCTTGAATTGGGGAGAGGGTAGGAACATGTTTTTATAGTCTTTCAGTCTCCTTTCCTCTTTGATTTGAAGAAGCAATCTTGCATCCTCTGCTTCTTTCCTCTTCTTTGACAATTCAATGTCAGCCCGTTCATTCAATTCTTCTAAGGGGAGGGGGACGATATTATCAATATCATAGTTCCTGGCCTGTAAGTAGTTTATCCTGATTGCTCTGAACTCATCATCCTGAGTATTTGGCCTGGGGTCAGCCCTAATTGCAGCTTTCATGAAGCCAATAGACCTAGTAGAGGAACTTTATCCCCTTAGCTTCCTTTTACTCTCTTTCTTCTCCTCCTCAATCTCCTTAGGAGTCATTTTCTTTTTCCTTTTGTCACTCATAGACCTTTGTGACTCAAGGTGGAGAGAGCTTTGTCCTTCATTGCTTGGTATAGCCTCCAAGCTCTGACTAGACAGAGGTTGAGATGCACCTTCACCAGTAGGTGTCACATCAAGGGAATGGACTTATAAAGTAGTTGTAGGTGTGACACGGCTCTTAGGTTCAATCACTAGGCCTTCGGTCAAGGTTTTCTCTTTGAAGCTAATCTTAGGGTTTGGCTCAACATCCAGTTGACCAATGACATTTCCTGATTGCCTCTGTCTCCTTCCAAGGCTGAACTCTTCAGTGATCCTGTCTTGAATCCTTTGAGCCAATTTGCTAGCTTGTCTAGATTGCTTGGATTGAAAAGTGACATGTTGACAAGGTCAAGACCTTCATACTAGTTCAAAGTCTAAAAATTTATGAATTCTTGTTTCCCTTGAACTCTTTGAAGAATAAGGGCTTTTCTGTTTGCATCATACATCCCCCTATGATGTAATTGGAAGTTCCTTGTGATGGAGATGACACTGCCCTTGGTATACCTTTCTCAAAAAGACTTTGAATGAAGGAGTCTATAGAGTCCACATTAATATGAACCTGAGGAAGTTGTTGAGCATTAACAATTTCAAGTGAGGATGGTGAGTCCTTAAAGTCCATGCTTTGTGAAGAACTCCCATGTTTTGTGACTGTAATGACTTTCTCCCCCTTTTTGGTAGCATCACCCACTTGAAGAGGTGAGCTTGGAGTTAGGTCAATCACATCCACAAGTTCTTGTGTCATGGTTGAGCTCTTCTTAAAGGTCTCCCAGATAGTTTTTCCTTGAGATAAGAGATCTCAAGTTACTGATCATTGACCCTGTTTTGTAAGGTAGTCAACTGAGATTCTAAGTGACTAGCCTTAGAGACTAGGTAGGTGCATGTGTTAGATAGTTTTTGCACCTTTAGTCTTAGATTCCCCTCCTCTTCATCAAAATATTCATTGGAGGATGGGATAATTGGACCAAAGTCCTCAATCTCACCACCAACATATGTTCTAGGCTGCTAGTTTTCCTCTGCTCACTAATTACTTCAGATGGAGTATCAGTCAGCTGAGTTGCCATGGTTGAGGTCTTAATGATGTAATCACTTGCAAAAGTGAGAGCCTCTTCCATATGGACCTCCTGAACAGGTTCAGGGAGATCCACCTTAGTAGTGGGTAGATGATGTGGGCTAGATAAGGGAGAAGTAGGAGCACTCATCTCTCTTTGAGTAGGGGAAGAGAAAAGAGACTCATGATACTCACTGAATCCCAAGTCCTTATCATCATAGAAGTCAAGGCTGGGAATTGGCTGGTTTAGATCTAAAGGTTGGGGATGGTAACTTTTCCTAGAAGGTTGTTTATTAGATTTTTGAGACTCTGAGTGAAGGCTTAAGGCTATTGGGCTAGTGAGCTCATCAGGCTGAGCATGAGGAACCTCAACACTGATTCTTGAAGGGATAGGAGTGGTTTGCTCCTTAGGAGAAGTAGGAGCTCCAGTGTCTATTTTCTCTTGTGTGGTTAGTGATATGGGGGCCTACATAGACTGAATAGCTTGTGTAGAGGTTCATTTGGATCTTCTTTGGTAGGTGAGGGTGATTTGTGGCTATTTTGAATGTTAAGAGGTAGAAGGTGTGGGTTCAACACTAGCTTGGATTGCTAGGTTGTCACCTTAAGCAATGCGCTCTAACATTTTTGGGACCAGGGCTATTTTTACCCACAGAGAAGCCAACAACTGGCTTCTTCAAGTTCTTAAAGATGTCGGGCTTCATCCGTCCCAATTTAAGAACATTATCTGTTTCCCTCAACTATGAGCCCAGTTCACAGTTGAGAATGTGTTGAACATATCTAGGAAACATATAATATTCTAAGGAGTCCATATTAGCAAGCAAGTTTGTATAAACAAATTGAGAGCACCTAACTTGACCCCTTGGACCATCCCATGCACTATGAATAAGAGATCTTCAGGAATCTGGTCCCAACCCCCATGCTTGTTGGACAAGCTATGGATGACCACATGAAGTAAGTACTTCTATTGGGATGAGACCTTCCCTTCCCGAAGGTCTTTACAGAGAAATTCCCCTTATAGCCCATCTGCTTGAAAGATTGGTTGACAACTTCTTTGGGAAAGGACAACTCACCTTCCTCATCATCCAGCTGAAGATGGGTGTTTATGATGGCTGGAGTGATGAATATTTTTATTGACTACACTGTAGAAGACAATGCCTTCTCCCTATCTAGGATGACCTCTTGACAGGTCTTCTAGAAGTCAAGAAAATGATCCTCATAAAGAACAGGATTAATGGTAAGGGAGGTGTAGTTTGACAGAGTCAATAATTAACAAACCTCTAAGAAATATGGATCTTTCTCAGAGTTTAACATAGTAACTTGATTGTGTTGCATGTGTAACTGCATGAAAAAGTTTGGGTCAATCCTGCGTTGAGGTTGGCCATTTGAGAAAACTTTGCGGTGAAGGAAAATAAGAATAAACGTGGTTTCAGAGAGGATTTTAGGAATTTAGGTCTAGAGTAAGACGAAGATGATAAAGAAAGAGAGGGAAACTGTTGGGTTTATATATGAAAAAGGATTTAAGACAAAGTTAATGAAAGATGATAAACTTTAAAATCCGGATGTCGATCCCAGCTCTAAAAAGGTAGTTTGCCTTTTGCTCAAAAAGTAGTTTTCTTGAAAGTCGAAAATCTTCCTAAGGTAATTTGTTTTTAGAAGTTTTGATAAGAAAAGCTTCCGAAGTCAAAATGACTTCGGAAGATATTCCTGAGAATTTTTGAAAATTTTGCTTCGGAAGAGAATTAAGACTTGAATATTTATTCATCTAAGAATAAAGCTTCCAATAATTAATTTTCTTTAGAAGAAAATTGTACTTGAAAACATATAAGTGCTTAAGAAAAGAATTAAGCTTGGGAAGATATTTCAGAAATTTCTTCCGAAGGCAAATGTTCTTAGGTAGTTATTTGTTTTAAAGGCATAAAGTTCTTCCGAAGATAAAATCATAACTTTTGAAGGACAAAAAGATCAAGATATTCAAAAATCTAAGGAAAATCTTCTAACAAGATTTTCTTCCAGAGAGAACATGAGCTTATGAAATTGATAAAATAAACAAAATAGGACAAACAAATTTCAAGAAATAATATGAATTACTTTTAAATTAAAGCTACTCAAAGTTAATTATCCCAATAGCTGATATAAGATATTTAAATCTCTGCTCATCAAAGGCCTTGGTGAACAGATCAGCATATTGTTCATTTGTGTTAACCTTGACTAGTTTAATTAATCCCTTTTTAAATTTATCTCTAATCAAATGATACCTGATATTGATGTGTTTTGTCCTTGAGTGCTACATAGGATTCTCTGTGATAGAGATCGCACTATTGTTGTGTATGTGAATGGGAGACTCCTTGAAGTTAATCCATAGTCAAACATTTGATTTTTAATCCAAAGCACTTGAGCACAGCAGCTTGCAACAACAATGTATTAAGCTTCAGCAGTTGATACAAAGATACAAGATTGTTTCTTGTATTGCCATGAGACAGCCCTTCCACCAAGAAACTGACATCACCCTGATATAGACTTTACAGTCATGTTCCAGCCACCATAATCACTGTCTGTATATGCATACAGACAAAAGTCAAAAATTTTCATACCAAAGACCAAGTGTTGAGGCACCTTTAAGATGTGACATCTTGGGGTTGGCTTGATATCTTGCATAAACACATATGGAAAACATGATATCAGGCCTGCTAGCTGTAAGATATATAAGAGACCCAATCATAGCCATGTAAAGGTGTTCATCCACACACTTCCCCTCAAGATTAGGCCCAAGAGAGTGCTTTCTTTCTATGGGTGTCTTAGCTACCTTGCAATCAGTCAAGTTGAACCTTTTAAGTATGTCCTAAACATACTTTGAGCAACTTATGAAGATGTCATCTTAAACTTGCTTCACTTGAATTCCCAGAAAGAAATTGAGTTCCCCCATGGCACTGATTTCAAATATGTCCTTCATCAGCTTCTCAAAGTCCTTGTAGAGCCTTGGATTAGTTAAACCAAATATGATGTCATCTACATATACTTGAACTAGCATTAAGTCATTTCCTTGTCCTTTGATGAAGAGAGTTCCATCTATAGTACCTTTTGGTGTCCATGCTTGCATAGATACTAATATAAAGTCTCATACCACTTTCTTGGTGCTTGGTGCAGCCCATAAAGAGCCTTATCAAGCTTGAAGACATAATCCGGATTATTAGGATCTGCAAAACCAGGTGGTTGTTTGACATACATTTCTTTATCAATCACCCCATACAGAAAAACACACTTGACATCAAGTTGATAGACCTCAAAGTTCTTGGATGCAACAAATACCAAGAATATCCTAACAACTTCCAGTCTAGCTACAGGAGCAAAGACATTTGTGTAGTCAATTCCTTCTTCTTATGTGTACCCTTGAACAACTAGTCTAGCTTTTTTTTATGACAAGTCCTCTATCATCCTTCTTATTCCTAAAATACCATTTGGTTCCTATAGTGGTCTTCCTATGAGGAAGAGGACATAGGTTCCAAACCTTCTGCCTTTTGAATTGAAGCAGCTCGTCTATATAGCTTCAACCTAGCTTCCATCCTTCTGAGCCTCATCAATATTTTTAGGCTCTATCTGAGATAAGAAACAAAAGTGAAGACAAACATTTTCATCATGGATTTGTCCTCTTGTTCCTACCCCTGAGTCAACATTTACAATGATGTTTGAGGTGGGATCTTAACTGAGGGATCACAGTAAGTTGCTGAGAGAGATCCAGATTAGAAAAATTTAGATATGGTATTGATAAGTGTCCCACCTCCTCAGCACCCTTATCAAGTGAGACTTGATCCAATGAGTATGTGACATCATTGATGTTGTCTTCTATGGAGTGGTTGTCAACATCAAGAAATTCTTGATCACTTTCACCACCATCGTGAATTTCTACATTTAAAGCTTATTTATCTAGTTGTTTAGCCTCAAAGCTGGAATTTGAAGGCATCACAGATGTATCAGTTGAATTTGTCATTGTTATGCTGATAGAAACTTCATTTATAGGATCAGTTACAACTGGAGCAGAAGATGTATAGCTTGAAGATCTTCTTAGATCAAATCTTAGATCAGGATCACCTATTGGTAAGATATCTATAGTTCCTGAAACATTCTCACAAGAGTTGTTAAAACAGTTTGTAACTACATCAAGATCAAACAGTCAATCAAGACCAAAACCAGTAACAATATATGTGTGTTCATTGAAAGTCATATTGGCTCACTCTTCAACAATTCTGTTTATGAGATTGCATACTCTATATGCCTTAGCCTGGGAAGAGTATCCAATAAAGTATCCATTATCTGATTTTTTAGCGTACTTGGAAATTTGATCTTTGGTATTCAAGATGGTGCAAGGACAACCAAATGACCTAAGAAAACTAATGAAAGGTTTCCTCTTGTGCCAAAGTTCATAAGGAGTTTTACCATGAGTCTTAACCACTAAGACTCTATTTTGCACATAGTAGGTGGTGTTGACTGCCTCTGCCCAGAAGGTAATGGGCAATTTAGAGTCGGACAACATAGTTCTTGTAGCTTCAATAAGTGTCCTATTTCTCCTCTTAGCAACACTATTTTGCTGAGGAGTCCTGGGAGCACTATATTGTCTTGTAATACCCTTTTCATCACAAAATTTATCAAGGATTTGGTTCTTGAATTCAGTTCCTTGATCTTGATCTTGACCTTGTGATCAGATTGATTCTCAATCTTTAAGATGAAGTTCTTCAAAATCTCAGGACTCTCATCCTTAGTTCTAAGGAAAATGACCCAAGTGAATCTTGTAAAGTCATCTGTGATCACTAAACAGTAAGAGGTCCTTTCTAAATGTCACACCCCAACCTTGACGGCGGAAACGTCGAGATGTGAAGGTTACGATTGTTCACAGCCACATAACGCTATTTATTAAATCCAAATATATTAATCATAGATTCAATTGTAACATTACAAGCAAAAGTTTCAACAAGAAATACATCATGTACAAATGCTACCATAATATGAACATCCATTTTATCTCTAGGTCCAAGCCTAGATGTGATAAACTTCAAAGAGTAGAACACATACTTGAGGTATTCCTGAAACATGTTAAAAAATAAAAGGTCAACATAAAAATGTTGGTGAGCATTCCATAGTTTTTAATACATAGATTATATAAAAGATGGCAATTCAAGTCATAAGTTAGTGAATAAAAGTGATTAGGGATGTTATGAACAATGCAACAATCAAACCTCGACAAAGTTTTACAAGTCTCAAACGTTTACAAGATTATACGATCAGCTAAGTGTACTTGGATCAACCAAGCAGGCTTGTCTTGCCCATAGATCTATGACTTCGCTGGGCTAGCAATAGTTAATGATTGTACATATAACGCCATAACATGGTAACCACAAAAGTTCAACTAACCACAACTTTACATGATGAATTACCATAAAGATTACAAGTCTCAAATAAGTTTACAAGTGCAATGATAATAAGTTAACATGTTTCACCCCAAAGTGTGAAAATAAGCAAAAAGGGGTATGGAAATACTCACATTGATATAAGCATTACAAGATGATAAATAAAGATTAGAGGATGATCCAAAGTAATCCCAAGTATTCATTACAAGGCACCTAAAATATGTATTACAAGATGAAGATTAATAATATGATTAACGTTCAAATAATGATTAGGGTATCACTAGTTTTAAGGGGTTTTTGATAAGTAACAATTTACGAAGTAATTATTTACATTTTTAATTCATTAGAAGAATTATATATGTAAATATTTTAGAAATGAATTTAAATATAACAAAGTTGGAGTTCAATATGTAATTAATTCCTTATAGCTTTCTAAGAATAATATAACATTATCACAATTATAAAAGTAAACCTTTAAAGAATAAAAATACTATTGTGCCCATTAGTATTTTAAATGATTATTGCATCAAGTCCATATTCATGTAAATAATTATTCAATTATTTAAAAAAAAACCATTTAATATATAAAAGTTAAATGATCATAGAAAAATAATTAAGCCTTTTTTTAAAGAAAAGCATTTGGATCAATGTTTTATTATTTATTAAAATAAACTAAAACACAAAAAAAAGATCCAATTGTATGTTTGAACATGTAATGTTTTTATAAGATAAATAATATTTAAATTCTATTTAACAAGATATTAACTAATTATATTCTTTGTTTTAACAAAATAACATGTTAGGTTATTATAAAAAAATAAATAAATTTTCAGAAAATAATTGGTTAGCCTTTAAAATAACTAGAATTTATAAGATAGATTTATAGAATTTTTTGAAATTTTTATATCATTTTATATAGGCTGAAAAAGCACTAAAAAATTAATGAGGATACCCGGTTTCGAACCCAGGACCTCAAGGTTGGGAGATGGACATGGAACCGGTGAACCAAGGCATACAGCCGCGGTTATCATCGGTTCGTATTGAATTTAAACACAATCCCAAGGATTCCCCCAAATTCTAAGAACCCTAGAATCAACTTCGATCAAATGGAACCTCAATTCAACAACGATTACTGAAATAAACATGGGGCTTTGATTCCCCAAGTGAAATCGAGTATATAACAACGTTTAATTACCCGTTTTGATTCGAATTGAT
Source organism: Flaveria trinervia (assembly GCA_025506515.1). Lineage (NCBI taxonomy): Eukaryota > Viridiplantae > Streptophyta > Magnoliopsida > Asterales > Asteraceae > Flaveria > Flaveria trinervia. The sequence continues at coordinate 83,499,066 of CM046443.1, read as the reverse complement.
GATATGAACAATCGAAGAACAAGTCACGGTCGAAGATGCACAAAGTATGACCAAACTTCAATGATAATCGAATTAAACTTGTTGGAAGCTTCTTTGGGTGCTAAAGATTATTTCCCCTCAACTAATTTCAGTTTAGACAAACCGAAACAAGCTCCATGGTTGTGTGCAGGTCGCGGTTAATGGAAGGAATCAAAAGAGATGTTTGAGTTAGTTTCAAGTAGAATTGTGAGTTGCATTCGATTTGTGATTGACATATGATCATTCAGATTGCTTTAATTAGATTGTTATTAGGTGTAAATGCTCAAACGGATATACGATTTTAAGGTTTCGGTTATACGTCTGTTTGATGTTAATAATCAGTGTTTAAACGAATTTAAGGTGGCCATTAAAGTTCGAAACGTGTAAACGAACCGGTTGGGATGATTTGGTACTAAAATTTAAGGGTTTCGGGTGGATTAGGGGTTACCGGCGCCGCGTCGGACTTGGCCGGTCGGCGGCCGGAAATACGGGGAGAGAGAAAGGGGTGGGGGTTTGGGTTGATAATTTGCACAAATGGTCCTTGTGGTTTCAACAATTAACAACAAGAACTTAAAGTTTTGTTTTTAGTTTTAGCTAATTTACACTTTAGACCTTGAAGTTTTAAAATGTTATTATTTTATGCTAAAGCTAGTTAAATACAAGTTTTAAATAATAACACTTATATTGTTTCTATTTTTTACAAGATTACTTTAATATGATAATTATTATTAATCTTATTATTATGATTATTATTGTTATTAATATTATTATCATTAATATTATTATTATCAGTGTCATTATTATAATAATAATAATAGTTATTATTTTATTTAAGCTTATTAACACCTTAAATTTTATAATAATAAGCAAACATTATAACACTTATAATGTTATTATTATTATATTAATTTGTTAATCACCAAATTAATTATTAAGTATAACAAACCCCAAAGTTTCAAAATGGCATAAAAGGCCCTTTTAAGATTTAACAAAGTTAACTTCTAAGTTAACAAAATTAAGAGATGTCACACTAAACTCATTACACTAGTGGGGCCAAATAGATCCATATGTAACAAATGTTAGGGAGTAGTGATAGAGTTTCTTTCCTTTGGCTTGTGAGTTACCTTGTTTTGCTTCCCTATGCAACATAATAATCATCACTTGTAAACTCTTTCTTTGGCATTCCAGTTACCAAATCTTTCTTAATAAGCTTATTCATGTTCTTAAAGTTTACATGGCATATTCTTTTATGCCAGAGAAATGACTCATCACTATTTGCCTTAGACATAAAACATGAAACTTCTCCTTAGGAAGATGTTTCTTGTAAATCCATCTTCTATATGTTCCCTCTCCTGGGGGCTCTAAGAAGAATATGCTCATAAGGAATAACCATCCCAGGCTTGAGAACAATGCACTCATGCTTAGTAAAGAGCATGTTATGACTCTGATCACAAAATTAAGATACACTCATAAGATTGTATCCAAGCTCCTTGACAAAGTTTACCTTTTCAATGTTGAGCTTACCATTTGTGACCTTGCCCCTTCCCGAAATGTAACCACCTTAATCTCCTCCAAAGGAAACTGGCCCTCCATCAATTATTTTAAAATTTTAGAGTAGTGACCTATTGCTTGTCATGTGGCTGGAACAACCACTATCAATGATCCAGACATTCTTGTTTGTCTTAAGTTGTTCCTGCACAAAGAAAATGATTATTTACATTTGGAAACCAAGCCTTATTGGTCTTGGGCTCATAAAAAGAAGTTGAAGTTAATGGAACAGTAATAAATCCTATAGTTGTTATTTGAGAATGTTTTGTTGTTGTTGATGAAGAACTTTCAGTCATTTGGTCTTTCTTTGTCTTCCACATCACCTTTGGAAGTTTAGACTTGACCTTCAATCTTCAAAAGCTTTGATGACTTTGGAAGTTTTGATGACTGGACCTTTGGAAGATCTTGCTATCACTACAGCAGGCTTTAGTGCTTCGAAAGTATTCATTTCTTTCGAGACCAAATTTTCTTCCAAAAGCAATTTTCCACCTACCTTCATCTTCAGTTTAGAGCTTCCAAAGGAAACAAATTTCCTTCCGAAGCTAGTTTCTTCTTGGAACTCCTGAAAGTCCCTTCCTTGGTCATGTGAATAGTACCTCTTGGATTGTAAAAACAATCTTTAGCAAGATGAGAAGTACTACCTCACATAACACACTCCATTTTCTTCTTCCTAAGAGCATTCATTTGAGAACAAGACTAACTTAGATCACATTTCCTCTCCACCTTCATCTTTGTAGATGCTGAGACAGTTATTTTAGGGTGAGAACTGCACTTGAAGCTGGATGGTTCAGGTTATGTAGCAGTGGTACACAACTGGTCAACCTTGTTCTTGATGCTGGGATGATTTTAACAAGAACCAAAACTTTTGGTATTAGAGTTCAAGTTGATGTTTTTCAGTCTTAACCACTTCAAATCTTGCAGAGATAAAAACTTCTTTATGCTTATTGTCAAAAGTGGCCTTGATCTCTTAAGCCTTTTTTTTGCCTTTCCTTTGATCTTTCTGATCAAGTTCTTTCTCATAGACTTAGTCATCACAGTTTTTTATTCTCCTCAGAAGGATAGTGACCATTCTTAGAATCCTCTTCTTCACTCTTCTCAGAGACATTCTCACTAGATCCCAATCCCTGCTTATTCTGATAACAAACTTTTGCATGCAAGGATGATGATAGATATTCTTGAAGGTCTCTTCTTAAAAAACACATTTTTGCTGCCCTAGCTTTGCTGATCACAAGCTCAGCCTGGCATTCAGTTAACTTGGTTATGAGATTTTTTATTTGAGTCCTATAATTTATGTGCTCATGTTTAAGAACTGGTTTTCTCTAAGTCTTCTATCTTTAATTTATAGTCATTTTCAACCTTTTTGAAATCAGATTTTAAGATATTCAAGGACTCAAGATCAGATCTCATCTCTAAGTTGTAAGACCAATATTTGTAAACTTTAGTAATACATTCAAGTGTACAAAGATGTTCCAATACCTTTGCTTCATCATGGTCAGTCATTAATGCTTGGTTTGGAGATGCATCTTCCACCTGAAAGCTCCAGTCAAAGCCACCTTCTTCAATAACAACTCCAGCTTGTTGCTTTGGCTTCTCATTTTGGGTGGCTTTATTAGTGTAGTTTGGTCTAGGTTGTGCTTGGCTACCATTTGTTCTTGGTGCCTTGCACTTTCTAGCAAAGTGGGTCATCTGGTTACAGTTGTAACACTTGACTTTGCTTTTATCCAGCCTAACTTTCCACTGGTTGTACTCCTTAGGAACTTCCTTCCAGTCCTCTTATTGAACTTCTTGGCTCTGTGAGTAAGAAGAGCCATCTGCTGGACTATTTCCATGTACTCCAGATCATCCAGATGGATACAGTCAAGGTCTTTAAGGGTGAAAAGAAAGTTGCTAGAACTTTCATCAGAAGACACAAAGGCTTGTGAAGAACTTGTCTCTTGGAATATGCTTCCTTAAGTGTAGCTTTCTATTGGTTTCTCTGGGAAGGTGATGAAGGACCCTTTTGTGAGTTGTCATGGTAGCATATAAGATGATGTTAAGGTTCTATGCTATCCGTTTCAATCGCATGCAGGGCTGAACTTATTTGATTGTTGGAGTTACCAGATGAACCTTGCATGTTCATTTCCATCTGGTATCCATTGAGAATGCCATACAACTCAGTCAGAGTAAGAGTATTAAAGTTCTCAATCCTCTTGATAAAAACACAATAATGTGTCCATTCCTAGGAAGAGAGGGCATGAACTTCCTTACATTGTCCCTATTCTCAAGAGTGACTCCAACATCCACTAGAGTGTCCACAATCTCAACATATCTGAAGTATTTTTGAGTCATGATTTCACCTGTTTTAAAGATGAAGTTTTCAAACTGCTACTTCAGGAGATCCTTCTTGTTTTCCTTGGCTTTAGTAGAAACCTCATACATTAGTTTTTGTGAAGTCGGCTGGATCGGTAAACATCCGAGCGTATTCTTGACGGAAGGATAAACAACAGAAAAAACCAAGAGACAATCAATAACACGAACTATAATAAATGGTTTCATTGATAAAACCTAACTATTACAAGCTCGTTACAACATAAGAATCAAGACTCTTAGCAAGGGGAGATCGAGCATGATCTCCCCTCTCATCCGGCAGCCCTAGGCTCCAGGCAGACTTCCTCTTAATCCTTCATCTCTCTACATATTGAAACTGGTATATATAGGCCTCGGCCCATATTAGATGCGACTGGGCCCATTCGTGCAATTGGACCATGCGTATGGTTCAATCGTACGACTGGACCATGTGTATGGTTCAATCGTGCGACTGGACCATTCTTATGGTTCAGTCTTACGAATGCCCCAATCGCATCTCTCAGTCGCACGACTAGTCCATTAGCATGGCTCAGTCGTATGACTGAGTCTTATTCGCATATGCTCCTGCGAATGACCCAGTTTCATGTGTTTATAACATATCAGGTGTATTACATTAAGCCTAGACTATTCGACAAGCGACGGACACACTATATATGACTATAGATGCTCCAACAAATTCCCCCTTGGACGTTGCTTGCGAATAGTAGATAACACCTCTTACAATCTTTAGTCAATCTTTGCTCTGATTGCCAATAGAATCAAAAGAAAACCATATTAGCCAACGTTGCCGATCCGTCAGGTTGCTACAATATCCCTGAAAATGAATTTAGGCAAAATAGCTTTCGTTTACTTTGCAAAACACCATCATAGCAGCAAGATTCCCCATATAACTGATTTTTCCAGATAATGACATGAACAGTTTTCCATTGCTTCAATCTTCACACATGCGAACTTGATTAACATTAACACCTGCAGATATTCCCCCTCACATTTAGCATATCCCAATATATAAATATTGTGCTCTCTTGGCGTCTTCATACGGTGTATTGGGCAAAAGGTTGAAGGTTCCAATCCACAGCTGACAATATTAAACAAATCAGCATGCATGTAGATTCATCATTAGAAACCTGCTCACATCATCACTTTCTGATTGCGTCTTCAATTTCTCTATACATGGATTCCCCCTGAGAATGGGAACCCTCGTTGTGCAGATAGATATAACTTGATTGGCCCATAAATAGTCAGATGCTCCTGACTACCCCACAAAATCAGCACCGACTGCTGACATCTTCTCTTCTCTCTTTCGTGTTCCAATTACATTTACCTATTCTAGAAGTCCGATGAATAATGGGGTATACATTGAACTTATTTGACAAAAGAACCTCAGGGTGAATATGCTTTGCTCATCCTCAAATCTGTGCAAGAAGCAGTTCTAGACTCCTTTTTTTGGTCTGGAACAAATGCGGATGAGTCAATGCGGATAGCTCATTCGTGCGATTGAACATAAGACTGGTCCAGTCGCACGATTGAACATACGACTGGTCTAGTCGCACGAATGGTCCATTAGCATGGTCCAGTCGTACGAATTGACCATTCGCATGGTCTAGTCGCATGAGCGCATCTACACGCAGATTTTCAGATCTGCAACCATTAGGGCTACCCAAAACCCTAATCTGACAAATTTTACATGAACTAAAAAAAAATAGACATCATCATATTTGAAAGGGTGATGGGAATGTGGTTTCAAGTTCGATTTTAACATAGAAACAACACACGTAACAAGATCTGAGCAAAACATGAAGAACACGAAGTGGGTTTAACGTCAAGATCTAAAATTAGATCCAAAAATCAAGAGCTCGGGTTGCTAGAATGATTGTTAGATCATACTAGCAGTAACCGGCTCTGATACCAATTGTGAAGTTGGCTGGATCGGTAAACATCCGAGCGTATTCTTGACGGAAGGATAAACAACAACAAAAACCAAGAGACAATCAATAACACGAACTATAATAAATGGTTTCATTGATAAAACCTAATGATTACAAGCTCGTTACAACATAAGAATCAAGACTCTTGTCAAGGGGAGATCAAGCATGATCTCCCCTCTCATCCGGCAGCCCTAGGCTCTGGGCAGACTTCCTCTCAATCCTTCATCTCTCTACATATGGAAACTGGTATATATAGGCCTCGGCCCATATTAGATGCAACTGGGCCCATTCGTGCAATTGGACCATGCGTATGGTTTAATCGTACGACTGGACCATGCGTATAGTTCAATCGTGCGACTGGACCATTCTTATGGTCCAGTCTTACAAATGCCCTAATTGCATCTCTCAGTCGCACAACTAGTCCATTAACATGGCTCAGTCGTACAACTAAGTCTCATTTGCATATGCTCCTGCGAATGACCCAGTTTCATGTGTTTACAACATATCAGGTGTATTACATTAAGCCTAGACTATTCGACAAGCGACGAACACACTATATATGACTATAGATGCTCCAACAGTTTCAATGCATCCCACAACTGCTTAGTTCTTTTGCATTTTTTGAAACCTCTGTACACGGAGTTTGGCAGAGCATTCTAAAGGGCTATCATGGGTTTTTGATTAATATCTACTCTCTTTCTATCTTCATCTGAGTAGTCAGCCACAACCTTTGGAATCATACCACCTCCAGCAGCAGCTAAAGAGGTGCTTGGTATGTAAGGTCTTGAGACAACATATTCCCACATCCTAGAGTCTTGAGACTTGATGAAACCACTCTTTGACACCAAGTATCAAAGTCTTCAAGAGTGATCAGTGGGGACTTTGTCATGGTTCCATTTTCCATATCAGCTTTAATGATAGCTACCATTTGAGATGTTAAGTATTTTGTGTGTGTGAGGGATCGTAAGATAGTGAGATCTTACTATCAACAGCCTGGAATGCTCTAATACAAATTGGAGGACCGTTTGAGGGGTTTGGTCACTTACAACACAACACACAATGAGGAAAGGTGGTCCAGCCTTTTGGTAAAAGTACATCAGATAATAGCATGTACTCAAAAGTCTTTGGAAGAAATCTGTCTTCATAAACTGGCTTCGGAAGACTTTGTCTCTGAAGCTTTGGAAGACTTCATATTTGGTTTCGGAAGATATTGGTCTTGGCTTCGGAAGATTTCACACTTAGAATGTTTTCTAATGCAGAATGTGAAACTTCCTAAGCATGTTACTTTAGCACTTTGTGCATGCATGCATGATAGATTGTTTGGATGTTTTGGGTTTTATCAACCTTATATAAAACCTTACAAGTTGTTACTTATATCATTTCTGCTACACTCTTTGTGGGGATTCATATGAAACGAGTATAAACACATTTTAACCACAAGTTCAGTCTCAATGAATATATGGCCAATAATTAATAGTTGGTGCAAGATCCCAAAACTTTTTGCTTTCTCAATAGAAGATATTAGAGAAATATAAATTTCTCCCATGGAATAATTTAAAGAAGAAACTCATGCATGAGGTGATTGTTATCACATGTTAGAGCATTTCAAGGGCAAGGAATTTAATAAGATTTTCAACACAAAGCCTCTCTTGGTGTAAAATATATGTGAAGAGATTAAAATCTTATGTTTTTTATTGTTACAAACCGACTAATCTAATTGGATGGAAGCATTGGTGCTCTTTAACTTTTGATCGAGTAATTTATGTCTTGTTTGTATTATAAGGTGATGTTTTTGTTTGCTTTTCTTAATCTAGTTCCTTCCTTAAACTTTTATTGGGTGTTATGTTATAATAAAATCCCTCATCATTCCCAATAAAATAACGAGTTTTGTGATATATTTAAATTAAAATCCCACTTTGTAAGTCTTCTAACATTAAAACAAAACCTCCTTTGATTGAATCCTAAATTCTCTTTTGATATTACAAGCTTGAACAAAATAATTGTTATTTGTCTAAAGAAAAGTCCAAAACTTGACAAAGAATGAAACGAAGAGGATAACCCAATAAATATGATATGTGTTTGAACATATTACATATCATGTCCCAATCATTGAGTCTTAAAGCTAACTCCGTTGATTACGAACAATATTGAACAATATTGAACAATATGGGGGCTACAAAGAACAATGGAGCTCATTTTTGTGAATAAGATATGTATTATGTGAAGATGATTGATCTAAAAAATCCAATGGGAACAAGGCTACATATAGACCGGGGGTGGGGGGAGCAAGGAAGAGGATCCATCACTTTTAACTTTTCCAATGCGATTAATGATTCGGGAACCAATAACTAAATAGGTGGTCACCTTTCACCTTTGAGAAGACTAAAAGCACACGAACTTAGCAAAACAAAAATACCCAATATGCCCATATGATAAAAAGACTAAACACCAATAATTAAATATAAGTTTAACAATATCCCCCCTGCACACGCACACACTTAAGCCCTAACGATTAAGAATATCTAATTTATCATTAAGGTAGTTGTGTTATAGTGAATAGGGTGTGCAATGGGTCAAACCCGGACCAAACCAGCTCGAACCTAGGACCAAAATGTATGAGATTTAAGGACCAAAGACTGGACCTTATAAAGATGGGTTGGTCTGGTTTGGTTTCGGGCCTAACGGGTCGGTTCTACTAGTTGGAACGGGTTGGTCCGTATGACTTGAAGTTGGCTTAATTTTGTAATAGCATCACACATATGACTTAAATTGGCTTAAATTTGTACAAATATATGACATGAAAAAAATTGTGTAGGTCAACCTTTGTTTGAATCACACTAATATATCACAAAGAGTAAAATTATTTTAAATTTTGAATGGCACCACTTGCTTCTTGATTTGGTTTATTAGTTACGCATGCATGATATAATAGTTAGGATTATATAGTTGGAATATAAACCTGGATTTGCATCTACCATCATGGAAGGTCAAAGGGTTCCTAGTTTTTCTAGATTATGATTCTGCCTGTTAGGACCGTGCACGTATAGAATACTAACTGATTATGCGTGAAACCAGATCAAATAGTGTGGAATCCTATTTTATTGGCGATCCAATCAGTGAGAACGTTAACCCAATCAATATAAGAATGAACTAAATGTTAAGAAGGAGTAGGAATCGATCAAGAACGGACTTTGAAGTTGGAACAGCTTTCTTGGACGTTCTGGATGGCTAGGGTTTGTGAATTATGAAGTATTCTCTAAGTGTTCTCTTAATTCTTATGTTTTTGCATGATTAAGTGGTATTTATAGGTTTGTAGTTTCCATTCATATGACTGAACCATTAGTATGGTTTAGTCGTGCGATTGAATCATGCGACTGAGTCATACACACGACTGAAGGTTCAGTCATGCGACTGAGTCAATCTTTTGTCTCGATCATACGACTGATCTAGTCTCCTGGTTCAGTCGTGCGGCTGGTCCATAAGCATGATGTATTCATGCGTATGGTCCATAAGCATGGTCCATTAGCATGGATAATCACCCAACTAGGTTGAACACATTCGTTAATCATTATTGACTAAGAACCACGTACAACAACCTCAAACCTATATAATATGTTCATACATATAAATCATACTTTAACACAATAATAATATGAAATAAATAAACATGAATAAACATCAATCACATATTATACTTCATTGAACCAATTCATTACATATGTGTAAGACATGAAAGACTTTTACATTTAAGCTCATAAACTAGGAGCAACATGTATCTACAAACTCCCCCTTGGTCCTAGTTTACTCTATTGTCTAACACTCTTCACATGTTCTTCGAATTTCTTGTACTTCTCCTCTTTTGTAACTCCTGCATGTATTTCAAACGCAAAGCAGAGTCTTATGATGTGTTAAAACTGGAGAGCTTGTATAATATCCTGCGTGTCATAGAACAGTGGCCACTTGTATAATGTGTAAACATCTTCAGCTGACAAGTTTGTAAGCTACATCGGGTTAAATACCCTGATAGTATCAATCTTCCCATCTCGGTTCAGAACTATGACAGCTTCTCTGGTCCGTCAATCATAATACCACCATTTGAAGTGTGGAGTGAAGTCCTGAGGCATTTCCCGTAAGGGAATCTTTGACATTGTGCACGGGGGACTCCACTTCAGCATAACTTTAGGTCTTCCAAATATGGGATCCACTTCAGACTTTTGGATGTACCTCTTCGGTTGTTGAGGTATGAAGTTTACCCACCTGGTGTGGTATTCTTTCTTTAATTCAGCTTTAAACCATCCTGACATCTTCCTTGGATTTGCATATAGAAGATCTAAACACGCCAGACGGTTGAGCTCAAAACCAGGAAGAGTCTTCAGATCATGAGGATATCTGAAGTACTCGATTCCTTTCTCTCTTTTAACAGCATAGACCTCCAGGTCTTCAAAATATGCCCACGCAATAATCTTGCCGGACACTTTCTGAAGTTGTTTAACTTTGAGCTTTGTGTAGGCATTCTGCTTTGGCGGCGTGCGTTGGGTTTTCATCTCTACTAAACAAGCTGCCCATTCAGCTTTCTTTATGTCAATATTTGCATCTGAAGCTTGGGCTGTGCTTTCTTCTTTCTCATTTTCTTTCTCTACTTCATCCAACTTCTCAAAAGTACCACTGTCAAATGTTTCACCCAAGTTGGGGATAACATGTCCTTCTAGATCAGTGTACTATGGATAGTGCTCAGCAGTGACATCTTCTATCTCAATTTCATCCACATCATTCAGCTCATCATCACTCTCGACATCAACCTTTGGAGCATCTTTAACCAGCTTGTCAGGATTTAGCCTGAATATTTCAGCAAGTTGTTCGTCCATTAGGTCATGTATAATCTCTCCCTCTTCTGGAGTGTAGCTCACAGATCTCCTGACTATCCCTTGCAAGTCCAGAATCATGGTTAATTGAGTCTTGACTTGCTGAAGGGGTTCGACATCATACTCGTCTGTCTGTTGAGCTTCATCTTTTTGATTTAAACACTAAGCACATCACACATAAGTCATTAGATAAAACATTAAAGCATAAACAAACATAAATGATCATTAATTACATTAATGTAATATATAAATCAAGTACAAAAGTTCTTTAAATACAAAGACATCTAGTAATTACTTTTGTCTTGATCTTTTGGTTCTTCAGCTGGAGGAGTAAAGGACGAGGCTCCTTGATCTTGGCTACGTTTAGTGCACCTCTCCTGAGCTTGAGTAGAGGCTGATGCAGCAGCATCACCTTCCTGATCATCATCATCCTCTTGATCTTTTCGGCTCGGTCCTCCTTCCTTAATGTCATCCTCAGAATCATCTTTATTCTCATTATCATCATCATCATCATCATCATCATCACCATCCTTGACCTTTAATGGCTCATTCCTTGATCCCTTTAGCTTTAGGAGTATCTTCTTGTTCTTCGTCTCAAGCTCTTTAATCCTCTTTATCAAAGCCAACACCAGCTCATTTTGACTTGTAAGTTCTTTGTGGGCTTGGCCTAGAGCTCTCTCATATTGAGCACTCTTCTCGCTAAGCTGCACGATCTGCTTAGCCTGGGCTACATTCACTTCCATCATCTTGTTTAGCTGAGTAGCCTTGGCAAGTAGCCTTAGCACAATGCTGTTGAGGTTAGAAAGTTGTTCCTCTAACCCGATGTGGGTAGAGTGGGTCTAGTTGTGAATGTAAAATGGGTGGAGGGACCTGCTTGGTGACTGGGGGTGGTAGTAGTGGATGTGGTGAATATGGGAGGTGGAATGTGAGTGGGATGTGATGGAGTGGCTGTGGTAGTGATGGTGGATGGAGTGCTAGTGGTAGTGGGAGGAGTGGTGGTGGAAGTGGTAGCTGTGGTGGTGGTGGTGATTGTGGCAGTAGATGTAATCACTGTAAACCTTGGCCTTTTACTCTTTTTGCCATTGGGTTGAGCCATTCTCTTCTTCCTGGAGCCCTTTCCAATAGGCGCTCCCCCTTGGCTACTTGGCTGGTCAGGGGTGTAAGTAGGATCAGTAACATCAGTAGCATCACCCCTCGACTCAGCCTGGCGTCCACCAACCGCCTTGATCCCCTTGTCGGTGGCCACGACCCGGCTCCCGACGGTCCTTACCAGAGGCTCATCATCCGACTTTTCTTCTTCATCTATCAGAAAGTCCCAGTGGATAGCAGCCTGCTCAGATCCACTTGGAGCAGAAGAAGTACTAGGTGGAGGTGGTGAAGATATAGTAGAAGTGTCGGTGGCCTGTGAAGAACTAGGACCTGCATCTCCCCCACCTTGACTGTCATCGTAGTCATCATCGTCGTCGTCGCCTTCGTCTGTAGCTGCCATGATGGGCTCAATATCAGAATCACTGTCATCATGACGCCACTTCTTACAAGAGGGCGCCACGTAATCCTCATAGGCCAGATGGCCAAACAGTCTCCTGACCAGGCGCTTCACTTGCTTCCTCCGGTACACCTTCATCCGACCCAGTGTCGTATTATCCATCACTTCTAACGTAACCGCATCATCCTTCTCCTTAGGCAGTAGAGTAAGCTTCTCATCGATGATCATTTGCAGAAACCGTGGATACATGCAGAAGCCTTCCTTGCCTTTGGCCTCTATGCTCTCTATCAGATACGAGAAGAGCATGCGGAAGAAACTGAATGCGTGATTCAGTACCAGTGCAACGTATGCATTCTGGATTTGGTCAGGCATCTCATCAAATCCTCCATGCCTGGAGGCTATGCACTTGAGGATCACATATGCCAAATACTTGAACTAAGGGCACATGTTGCTCTTATTCATTAGTCGGTGTTGATGTCACCAGCGTACTTGATCCTCAGAAAGCATCCACGAATAGTTAGTGGATGTAGCTTGGTTGGATGTGCTCCATCTTCCCCCAGATCCAAGACCCTCCTCAGGTCGTCTTCAGTGATCTCAATGTCTTGTCCAAAGATAGAGCTTCGGATACGGTAAGGCTCAGCCGATCACTCAACTGAGGCACCTTCCTTGAAAGCCTGCTGAATAGATCTGTATGGAGTGCATGGGGTAGAAATGGCCTTGTAGATCCTTGATCTATGTAGGAAGGCAATAATCCCAGTGAAATTAGAAGCATTCCAAGTGGTGGCATCCAAGTGAGCATAGATGTTATGCTTGGGGCTCATTGTCCACCTACCAGCCATGTTGCTATAACACAAGAAACATAAACATTAGATTTGTGCATAAGAGATGATAGTTGGAAATTAAACTATTTTTGGTCTATCTGGTTCAATCGTGCGACTGAACCATACGACTGAGTTTAGTCGTGCGATTGAGCCTGCGACTGAGTTCAGTCGTGCGATTGAGCTTGCGACTGAACTTAGTCGTATATTAAGCCATGTAGTTGAGTCAGTCATGCGACTGAGTCACCGAATGATTCATTCGTGCGATTGAGTTGCACGCCTGGCTCAATCGTGCGACTGGAGTTCATTCGGAGTGCCCATTCGCATATGACTCTGTTTGACACTCCAACCTTGAATCATGGTCAAAAATTGATGTTAGACATCATCTTTAGACTCATTAGATTCGCAGGGACTCTAAATATCACTTAATGTCCTTTATTTAAACGATTATGTACATTTAAGTGGTCTATTTGAGGAGTTTTACACATTTCTTGATTTTAATCAATTCGGTCATTTAGGGTTTGATGTCACCGGTGATTATGATCGATTTCAGTCTCACAATACCTGTAGATGATTAGCACAACCGTTAGAATCAAAATTAGCAAGTAATCAAGGTAAAACAAAATCTGGGTAGAGTTTCTACGTATGAGATAAGTTTGAAAGCTTTGACGGGTGGTCAGAAATACAACCGACTCACCCCTATATTTATACTGTTTTAATGTTCAGTCGTGCGACTGGACCCATACGCATGGTCCATTCATGCGACTGAAGTTCAGTCGTGCGACTGAATTAGACTTCATCATCTAGTCGTGCAATTGGTTCATTCTTATGGTCCAATCGCATGGATGCCCCATACTCATGGTCGAGTCGTGTGACTGGGTCTATAATTATGGTCCAATCGTGCGATTGCCTCATTCTTATGAGTTTGACCTTATACACTTTCACACCCTTAAACTTTTACCTTTTGATATATAACATTATGAACACTGATCATCTCAGACATGACCTTTTCAATTGAAAATAGTTTGATCACCTCAGACGTGATCCTTTTAATTTAAAACCGTTTGATCATCTCAGACGTGATTTTTTAATTTAAACCGTTTGGTCACCTCATACATGACCACTTTTAGTGAGTGATTCATAGATTTCATCTAGATGCATAGTCCGACTTTTACATAACAAAAGACTAGATAAATAGAAAAGAAAAAACAAATTGAAATTAAATCAAACAAGACATATTTTTTGAGTTTTTAGGATTGAGACAGATTGAAACCTTTTAGAAGACATCTAACAGATTTTTCTTCCTAAGCCGAACAGCTTCAAGGTAATTTGATCATTTCTGGAGAGATTTATTATGGAATCGTACAGGTATAACAGAATCATTTGGGACATTTTAATAAAACAGTTTTGATGCTTGATTCTTGTTTTGACCGAGAGTTAATAGCAATTTTAGGAAATCATACTAGAGCTATAAGATGCACACAATGATTTTGATTGTCAAAAGTTGGAGCTCACGATGATTGTTAGTATATTTTTCTACTTAAATCCATACACAGACTTTTGACACACAAAGGTAAAGAGCTAAGTTTGATTATTTCAACAAGCATTTTTGGATCCTACACTTATATGGTAATCAACATTCCTCAAGAGATTTTTGAGCGGTCTACGGGTATTTGACAAGAAGAAACTATTCTAAGAGCTTTCAAAGAGATGCCAAGCCTCAGGTCAGTGCCATCGCATAGCAGAGAGGTAAAAACATCAATGAATTCTAGAATATTTAGGTTATGCTTATCCTCAAGTCAGTGTCACCGCATAGCAAAGAGGCACACAACCTATCTTCTTGTTAGAGCATTTATTATTTTTTCTTTTGCACATATTTCAGGACCGTGTACATACGGAATACTAACTGATAATGCGTGAAACTAGATCAAATAGTGCAAAATCCTATTTGATTGGAGATCCAATCATTGAGAATGTTAACCCGATCGATATAAGAATGAACTAAACGTGTAGAATGAGTAGGAATCGATCAAGAACGAACTTTGAAGTTGGATTGGCTGTCATGGATGTTCTGGACGGCCAGGGTTCGTGTATTCGAAGTGTTTTCTCAATTGTTATGTTTTTTCACGAATTAAGTGGTATTTATAGATTTGTAGTTTTCATTCGTATGACTGAACCATTAGCATGGTTCAGTCGTGCGACTGAATCATGCGACTAAGTCATACGCATGACTGAAGCTTCAATCATGCGACTGAGTCAATCTAATGTCTCAATCGTACGACTGATCCAGTCTCCTGGTCCAGTCGTGCGACTGGTCCATAAGCATGACATATTCATACGTATGGTCCATAAGCATGGTCCATTAGCATGGATAATCACCCGACTATGTTGAACACATTTCTCAATCATTATTGATTAAGAACCATGTACAACAACCCCAAACCTATATAGTAAGTTCATACATAAGACATTTTACTCAACAGAATAATAATATGAAATAGATAAACATTAATAAGCAACAACCACATATTATATATCATTGAATCAATTCATTACTTATGTGTAAGACATGAAAGACTTTTACATTAAAGCTCATAAACTAGGAACATGATGTATCTACAACATAACGCACCAACAACAATAGTCATTAGCTTCCTTGATTGCTTTTAGCAATATCTTTGTGGCGCTTATTTTGCTCGTCACCCCTTATTGGAAATGTGTTGATTGTGTTAACCAGGGATAAAATAGGAACCCACAGCAAGTTGAACAACTTAGTTTGAATTTAAATCATGAGGTCTACTTATCTATTGTGTTGAATCAAGTGGCATATCATATAATAAAGTAGCAACCTCTAGGTCTACTTTCTCTATGTTACCTCAGTAGCATACTAGTTTTACTATCATTTTTCCTTTTATTTTGCTTAGACTTCTCAGACTTATACTTTGAATTTTGCATCTTAATTAGTTAAAACCATTTAAAGACCCAAACAATGTGTTCCCTGTGTACTATTATTTTCAATAAGCGTTGAATCAGACTCACAGATCTGATTTTATTTCTTTTAGCTAAGCTGCCCTCCTCCCTTGTTTTTTTTTATTTTTATTTTTTATATAACTAAATACTGCAATTAAATACTAAACTAAATTATTCTCCCCCTAAAATTCTAAAACCGAAAATCTTTTTGTGTTTTGAATTTTAATAGACAGGAAAATAAAATAAAATAAAAAGAAACTAAAAACGTGCCGGACTACGCACTTTCTTCTTCTAGAATCACGTCACTTTTCTTTTCACGCCATTAACCTCTAATAGATATAAAAAAAACTTGGTTTATCAAATACTTTTGTGTAGAGGTCAGCATGTTGAAAATCTGTATTAATTTTAACAACATCGATTAATTGCTTTTCAAAATAGTCACGTATAAAATGATATTTAATACCGATGTGTTTTGTTTTTGGGTGTTGGATCGGATTTTTGGTGACAACAATAGCAGTAGAATTATCAACAAAAATAGGGGTGTTAGAAAATTGCAAACCCTAGTCGTGCATTTGCTATTAAATCCAAATGATTTGAGAATAGCAAGTTGCAACAGCAACATATTCAGCTTCACAAGTTGACAGAGCAACTGATGTCTGCTTCTTACACTGCCAGGTGACTAACCGTCTACCCAAGAACTGACATCCCGCAGATGTTGACTTGTAATTCATCTTGCAACCACCATAGTCCGAGTCACTATACGCTGTAAGCTCAAATCATCATCATGAGGATACCACAACCCGAGTGTTGGAGTACCCTTCAGATATTGAAAAATCCGTTTAACCCCGATGAGATGATTTACTTTTGGTTTGGCCTGATATCTTGAACAAAGACACATGGTGTACATAATATCCAGACGAGAGGTTGTGAGGTACATAAGGGATCCGATCATTCCTCTGTACATGGTAGCATCAACCGGATCACCATTTTCGTCGGGTGCCACGTCATGGTTCGTGGCAAGTGGAGTTCTAGCAATTGAGGCATTCTCCATGTTGAACCGACTGAGGATATCAGCTATATATTTGAACTGATGCAGAAAAATTCCTTTTGGTGTCTGATCCACTTGTAATCCAAGAAAGAACTTAATCTCCCACATTACACTCATCTCAAACTCTGCTTTCATTACAAATTTCAAATTCTTTACATAATTCTTCATTCTTGGAACCGAAGATTATGTCGTCCACATATATATTACCAGCAGTAGATCACCATCTTTTTCTTTAATGAATAACGTACAGTCAATCACCCCTCTGTGAAAGCCATGTTTCACTAGATGAGTTGAGAGTTTTTCATACCAGGCTCTAGGGGCTTGATGGAGCCCGTAGAGAGCCTTGTCTAGTTTATAAACTCTATCCCGATGATAAGGATCCTCGAATCCTTCGAGTTGACTGACGTAGACAGTCTCACGGATTTCACCATGAAGGAATGCACTTTTTACATCTAGTTGATAGACTTTAATCTTCATGTAAGATGCAAAGGCTAGAAAGATACGGATTGCTTCCATCTGAGCCACAGGTGCAAACACTTCATTGTAGTCAATGCCTTCGACTTGTCTAAACCCTTGAACCACAAGTCGAGCCTTGTTTCTGATTATGACCCCCTGGGTATCTTTCTTACACTTCAAGACCCATTTAGTGCCAATCACCTTAGCACCTTTTGGTCTGTCCACAAGGGTCTATACTCCTAACTTCTTGAACTGTAGGAGTACTTCTGGCATGGCACTGACCCATGCCTCATCGTTTAAGGCTTCACTTACATATTTTGGCTCAAATTAAGACACAAAACATTGATAAGTACCATCATGAAGATAACGTTTTTCCATTACCCAGGCATAATCAGCTAAGTATAGTTGATTTTGTGCCTGTACTCCCGATCGAACATCCCCATGACATTGTCTAAAGGATGATAAACATTTATTCGAGATTCGAGAGTGGGGGGAACAGCTACCTCATTATCCAGATTGTTAAACACAGGTTCAGTATCTGTAGTTGTTGGAGTGTGAGGTTCCGAAATGTCAAAGGCATCAGGATTTGATGCTTGTGTACTTTCATTTGTGGGAACCTGTTCCTCTTGGTCCATATTTGCAGTCCGAACTGCTTTATCATCCGAGGAAGAATCACTTTATTCAAGTTCTCCCCCCGAAGGGCTAGAAGTATCATCTAATGGACCAGTTGATGTTGAATCTGGTGAAGGAGTGTTTAAAACATCGTACATCATCCTAGCAGAAAGCTCGTCATCAGTATGAGAAGGTGGCAAATTAAAGGATTTAAAGAATCCATCATAGTCAAAGAAGAATGAGGGTACTTTCCCAGCAGGGGGGTGGTGTATCTTTGAACGCCAACATTGCACCACACTTCTACCAGACCTGTTGAGTTGTTATAAACTCTCTTGTCTAGTATGCTGTATTCGAGAAAGATACCTTCTTCTGCCTTCTCACTGAACTTCCCAGTCTGAGTTTTCTTCAATAATATGCATGGTGCGCCAAACGGTTCTAGATACTCCAAGTTAGGTTTACGTCACTGGAGTAGTTCATAACACGTTTTCCCATGTCGTTTCACCACTAAGACCCGATTGAGTGTATAGCAAACATTTGCTACTGCCTCATTCCAGAATTGAATAGGCAGTTTCGAGTCGGCTAGCATTGTACTAGCAATCTCTATCAAGCTCATATTTTTCCTTTCAGCAACGCCATTCATCTGTGGAGTGTAGGCAAACGTGAATTGATGCACAATTCCTTTCTCTCTACAAAACGCCTCCATCCACTGATTCTTGAAACTCTGTTCCGTTGTCTGATCAAATTTGTCTTACTTTCATCTTGTAGAGTGATTCCAATGTAGTTACTAGTGTTTTGAATGATTCAAATGTTTCTGATTTGGATTTCAGAAACATCACCCAAGAGAATCTTGAGTAATCATCAGTTACCACATAACAGTACAGATCTCCAGCAATGCTCTTTGTGCTGACTGGGTCAAATAGATCCATGTGTAGAAGCTCGAGAGGTAGGTCAATTGAATTAACTTTCTTTGCTTTATGAGACTTCTTGGTCTGTTTTCCTTTCTCACATGCTACGCAGAAATCCGAAGTTGGAATCTTGACAGTTACTCCATTTACTAAATCATTCTGTACCAAATTATTCATCTTCCGTGGATTCATGTGTCCCATTATCCTATGCCAGGAGACTAAGTCCCTCTTAATTGCCTTTGATAAGAAACATTGAACAGTGTGATCAGTTGTGGAGGCTTTTGATAGATCCAAAACATACAAGTCGTTATATCTTAAAGCTGACATAAGAACCTTATGCTCCTCAATCACATACTCCTTGTAAAGCCCCGTTCCCGGGAAGCCTCACAGACGGTTAATCATAGCATAAAATCAGTTTAATAACAAAACATTGCAGTGGAAATAATTAGACATTCATTTAAAACTTAGAAACCATGTCGTACTCATCATTTGCCCTTTAACTAAAACAAAACATAATAATTGTTCTTAAATTACAATGAAGATTTCATAAGCAGGAATGCCATCCACAGTTCCCCAAGTAGCTCCCTGGTGCCATCCTTAGCATCAACACTTATCTGCCAACTATTAAGCATAAAAGTCAGCTTTGCTGAGTGAGTTCTAGTTTTAGGTAAATAAGAAAATATAGCTTTATCCTTCATATAATGACCACACATACATAATACATAACATTTTGATCATAATAAGCATGTTCATTATCTTTCATTCTTTCATAGCTTTCACTTCATCATAAACGAGGTTTCACAAAGCAAGAGCTCCATGTTGATCGACAACAAATGTCGATCCCTGTTGGTACACATGAAAACGGTAGCTAACCCTCGACAGTTGTTCCACACTGCAAGGCACATAGCCCGCTCATGAATATGGATCCATCATAAATCAGACTCACATAAGTGAAGTCTATCATAGTGCTTACAAGACTTTCCACCATCAAATGGGCTTGGGGGTAACATTCATTAAGTTTCGCTTTTCATTAATATCATCTTCCATTTTAATATATAATACTTAACTTATTAAGTACAAAACATGGCAAGTACAAGTCATCATAAAACATAACCGATCCTCAGCGGGACAGCGGGGGTTCGGGGGCGGCAGCCCCTGACAGCGGGGTCCTAGGGGCAGCAGCCCCTAGTGGGGTCCAAGGGGCAACACCTTCTAGTTTTAGGCAGAGTTGTAAATCATTTTCCATGTTTTATTTTTAAACATTTATATAACACATTTCCTTATAGAAAAGTCTATCTTTTTGTTAAAACCTCATAACATCTCCGTCATTTAAAAAACGTATATTTAGCATGCACAATAACCCCAAAACATGGAAAACTTATAAATAAGGGGATCTAGAACTCACCTAGTTTCCAAGACCAACCTCTAAACTAAGCTTACAAGGCTAGGATCTCACTACACAGCCTGTAGATGAGTTGACACTTAAAAGGGTTAATTTCTGCCTAAATTCGCTGCTAATTTCGCTGCAAGATCAACAATTTCGCTGCTAGATTTGCCAACAGTTTCGCTGCTAGTTTCACTAGCAGTTTCACTGGCATCGTCGCTGCCAGTTTCGCCCAACTTCCATTGGAAAACTATGTCTGCGAAACTACCTGTGAAACTATAGTTTCACAGGAAGTCCTCATGGTGTCACTGATTGAATATGCAAATTGGCTGGATGCATGTACAGTTTCACAGATCGCATAAAAATTACGAACCAGCTCGTTTTTAACCCAAAATCATAACTTTTTACGTCCAATATCTTAGTTTATCATCCATGAGGCCAAATCTAAGCTTTATACATGTTTTCATATGTAAAATGTGACCTTTATGTGATGCTTTGCTACTTTTCAAAACCCTAAAATCCGGGTTTGATCTACAGAAGGGTTTAGAGGTCGATTCTTACCTGGATTTGTTGCTCCTTTCTTGTGTTTTGATGCTCCAACACCCAGATCTTCAATCCCTTGACCTTTGAAGCTCCAAATCTTGAGTTTCCTTCACTTTCTCTCTCTACTTTCTCTCTACGAATTTGGTGGCTAGGGTTGCAAATGATGCAGATGGAGGCTGATGTGGGTGGGTTAAAGGGCTGATTATGGGCCTTAATCGCTTAGGCTCTTGCCCATGAACCCAATTTAGCCCATAACCCTTTTCATTCCTTTATTAAATACCCATTAATTAAGCTCCTTATCCTTAATGACTCGTTTTGACTTTTCGGGGTGTTACACTCCTTCTTCAACATGTAGCACATTTTGTTGTCAAATACAACTTTGAATCCTTTATCACAGATTTGGGAAACAGAAAGTAAGTTGTTCTGTAATTGTTGAACGTAGTTGACCTTGTCAAACTTAGCTTTCTCGTTTCCTACTTCACCTTGTGCGGTGGTGTAGCCTCCTTTATTCCCAGCAAATGATACGTGTCCTCCTTTAATTTGTTTGACATTGAAAAGGAGAGACGAGTTCTCGGTCATGTACCTAGACGCCCCACTATCAACAATCCAGGTATTTATGATAGCACTGCAGCGGACACCCTGCACATTGATCAGTTCAGGTTAGGGACCCAAGCCTTAACTAGCTTGGGTGAGCTAGAGAAATCACACATCATGAACTCAACCCCTGTCCATTGGAGGTTAAGGGCACATCATTCTTCTTCTTGTTCTCATTATCAGACAAATCACTTGATTTTTCTTTCCATAAACTAGGTTTGTGTAAGGCTTGTTTATGATAAACAGACGACTGGCTTATAGTTTGAACTTTAGGTTCACTAATACTCTTAGGTGGAGTAATAGATCTCCTTTTAGAAAAACTTGGCTTTGTATCATAAAGTTCAATTTTCTATTTGGGAGTCTGATAATGACGACAATTAGAAGAAATATGTCATCTTTTTCCACAACTATAGCATTATCTCCCTTCTACAGGTTTAGAAAATGTTTATTTGGGGTTGAGTTGGGTACGGGTGAGAGGTGTGTTTGGTTGGGTTGTATCACTTCTATTTTTTATGTTTCAGCCACTTTAACAAAATTAATTTTTTTAACGTTTTGAACATCTTTATCTTTCATTTTATTTGGACTTTGACGTTTAACACGTGTTTCGTTAACTGGTTTAGTCATTTTGGGTTCAGAAGTAGACATGTATGAACCTGACTTTACATTAACCTTTTCAATTTTTCATCCAAATTTTCTATAGGCATCTTTTCTTTTGATTTCAAGTAGACTTTTTCTGTTTAGTGATAGAGTTCACCGGTTTACCCGTGGAATCAGGATCACTAACCAAAGGAGTGGACATCACATGATCCTTAACTGGGTTGTTATTGATAGGTGTACATTTGTATTTAAAAGCATCTCATGTGGTGGCGGTATTACTTTGTAACCCAAACCTTCCTATTGTTTTGTTCTTTCACTAAGTTTTGAACTATTTGAGAAGAACTAGCCCAACTATACAGTTTTTTTTTAAGAATTCACTTCGACTTCTAAAACTGCTTTTTCCTTTTTGGTTCTTCTAAAGAATTTAAATGAAACTTTATATCATTGGATTGATTTAGGGCAACAATCTCATGTTTCCCTTAGTTGTTTCCCTAAAAGTTCTATCTTTTCTTTAAAACTGCACTCATTTTGTTTTAATATACGATTTGCTTCAGTGCAGAGTTGTAAATCATTCACTAAGTTATCATTGTGTTCTAATAACCTAGCAAATTTCAGATCAACACTATCTCTAAATTTTTCACATTCAGGACAAGCATGTTTTGCAAATAATTGATCTAGATAACTTACCTGTGATGAATCTGTTGAATCAGCCATCAAAGCAGAGTTAGACCCTTCGGTGACTGGAGATTCTGAACTTGTTGCTTGGAGTTCTACTTCAATCAAGTGGTTTACCATGTTCACAGGTTCTTCTGTATCTGACATCGCTTGCTCAGCTGTGAGTTCACCTTCACTTACAGATCCATCATCCAATGCCTCAACACAGGCAATGTTTGATTCACCCAAAGATACAAAGTGGAAGGACCAGTCTTGCCCTTCATCACCTTGAGCAGCCAAGGCCTTTGTCTCTTTGCTTGAAGAAGCAGTTCCAATCACGTCCTTGTCTTGACGGTTGAATATGGGAAATGGGTTTCCATTTCCTGTTTTCTTGGGCTTTACGCATTCACGTTTAAAATGCCCCTATTCACCACAGTTGAAGCACGTGACTTTGGTTTTGTCGAAACCAAAAGTCGTATCTTTCGTGGCTACTAGATTTTTCCCCGTCTTCTTGACAAATTTGTTAGCTCTTCTGACTGCACTTGCTAGAGCCCACATGATGTCCATTCTCTCTAGCTCATTCTTGTCAACTTGCTCGTGGTCTTCATATGCAAGATGACAATTTCCAATCTTCCCAGCACTAAGCCATCATAGGATTGAACCACTGCTGCAAGAAGATCCATATGCTCCTTAGCTACTTCCACTGTGATATTACTGAGATTCTTAGTCTTCAACTTCGTAGTATTGGCTTCAGGCACTATATATTAGGTAGAAGATGACCCTGACGTTTCTGGTCCTGAAGCAGTGGTTTGGGAAGGAGCCGATGAACTATACACGAAAGTAGTTTGCAATAGTGCTCCTGAACCAGTTGGAGTGGGGACTGAGTTGTAGAGTGAAGGATTCTGAACGTAGGATCCTTTCTTTGACTTGTACTTCATCTGCAGTTCCTCCTCCCTTAACTTCAAAATGAAGTCATTTATGTCTAACGTTGCAAGAATGTCATTCTGTCTCAAATTAGACACAAATAAATCCTATTTCTCAGGCAGCCCATCAGCAAAACTTAAAACTTTATCTTCTATTGATGTGGTTACACCATGAGTGTGCAGCTCACTCATTAGATGATAGAATCTGTCAATAATATCATCTAGGCTCTCATTTCCTATCGAAGAAAAATTATCGAACTCCTTATTTAGAGCCTTAGCCTTCAGCGCCTTCAACGTCATGTTTCCTTCATACTTCTTCTTCAGGCCTCCCATAGCTTTTTGGCCTGCTTGTTCTCAAAAAACTGGTGAAAGATGTCTTCCAGTATTGACTGAGTCAACAGGGCATAAACTTTCTTCTCAGCATTGAAGAGTATCTTCTGAGCCTCACTCATTCCTCCCAAAGTTAACTTGACTCCATTTGCGCTGACTGGTATCGTATAACCAGTCTCTATGGATGTCCAAAGATTAGGATCAACTCCATTTAAATAGATCTCGAACCGTTGTTTCCATTGTGGACGATCATCTAACACTATAAGCTTAGGCGGTTTATTATGATTACCAATCTCATTCTCCTGAAACAGTAGATCCTGGATACATGAGTCCTTCCCGGTAGAAAATACAGCAAATTGATCTTCCATTGTTGTAAACTTGGTACTTTTGAAATAGGACAGTTTCACTCGTGCGAATGGACTATGAGTATGGTTCACTCGTGCGAATGAATTCAATCGTGCAATTGCACGATTGAATTCAGTCGTGCGTATGAACAAGGTGATTGGAATCAGGCGACTGGAATTGTTCAGCGGTGCAAATGAGCTATGCGATTGGGTTCAGTTGTGCGAATGAAGTATACGTGTGAGTTCAATCGTGCGACTGGAGCTGCTGTTTTTGTAAAATCGCAGTTTTTGACACTTAGACACAAAAACACGATTTTCCTAGAAACCCTAATCTGCCGTATGACGAAAAACACAACCTTTAAGCATGCAAACATTGAAAACACCTTTAGAACCAACATGGTGACTCTTTTGAATTAAAACATGAATTTTAACACCAAAAACTAATTGAATCCATGCAAAATCAAGAGTCAAAGCTCTGATACCACTTTGTCAGGACCATGTACGTACAGAATACTAACTGATTATGCGTGAAACCAGATCAAATAGTGCAAAATCCTATTTGATTGGCAATCCAATCAGTGAGAACGTTAACCCGATCGATATAAGAATGAACTAAATTTTAAGAACGAGTAGGAATCGATCAAGAACAGACTTTGAAGTTGGATTGGCTTTCTTGGACGTCCTGGACGGCTAGGGTTCGTGAATTATGAAGTATTCTCTAAGTGTTCTCTTATTTCTTATGTTTTTCCATGATTAAGTTGTATTTATAGGTTTGTAGTTTCCATTTGTACGACTGAACCATTAGCATGGTTCAGTCGTGCGACTGAGTCATACGCACGACTGAAGGTTTAGTCGTTCGACTGAGTCAATCTTATGTCTCAATCATACGACTGATCCAGTCTCCTGGTTCAATCGTACGACTGGTCCACAAGCATGATGTATTCATGTGTATGGTCTATAAGCATGGTCCATTAGCATGGATAATCACCCGACTAGGTTGAACACATTCCTTAATCATTATTGACTAAGAACTTCGTACAACAACCTTAAACCTATATAATTTGTGCATACATATAAATCATACTTTAACACAATAATAATATGAAATAAATAAACATGAATAAACATCAATCACATATTATACTTCATTGAACCAATTCATTACGTATGTGTAAGACATGAAAGACTTTTACATTTAAGCTCATAAACTAGGAGCAACATGTATCTACACTACCACATACCAAAACAGTACTCCATATTAAGGTAGGTAATCGACTAACATAAGGTTGGTTGGTTGGTCTCAGTTGGCTTTCTTTTACATTAATCATGTAATTTAGGTCTTGTGTTGCTGGTGATATTTGGTGGTGTTTTTTGTTTGCTTTCTTCATCTAGCTTCTTGCTAGATTTTGTTGTTTGGTGTTTTTGTTATAAAAATCCCCCACTATTCCATAAAGTTGTTAACAAGTCTTGTGTTGGATCGAGTAGAACAAGACTACTAGATACAAAATCTCTATTAACTACTTATTATAAGCAAATAGTTTCAATACTTAGAAACAAAAATAACATAAGAGAATTCTTTCAAAATATTCACTTAAATACAATTCAATAACTACAAGAGAATACAAGTATGCAAAACTGTTAACCTTGAAACTATACAAGTTTAAGGTACTTATACTATGAAATCTAAACAATAGGAAAAATATTAAACATCTATTCTAGGGCGATTGTAGGGACTGAACCTCCTCAAGATCCACTGTTCTACTGCTAGTTCCTTCCATAAGGAACTTAGCTTCTAAGAACTCAGCCTTCTTGGCAACAAACTCCTTTTGTTCCAATGGATCATAGAAATAATATCCCATAGAATCTCTAGGATATCTAATGAAGATACACTTAGTGGAACGGATTTCTAACTTGATTGTGGTGGGAGTCTTAACATAAGCCTCACAACCACATACCTTTAAATATGTTAGTGATGGAACCCTTCCATGCCATATTTCAAAAGGTGTCTTTTTTCACTTTCTTGGTTGGGGCCATCGATCGAACCATATCCAATAGAGTTTGATTTCTCCTCTCGAACACACCATTGTGTTGTAGTGTTCCAGGTGGAGATAGTTGTGAGACAATACCATAACTTCTAAGATGATCTCTAAAAGCATCACTTAGGTATTCACCTCCTCTATCGGTGCGAAGAATTTTTATTTTCTTGTTGAGTTGATTTTCTACTTCATTCTAGAAGATTTTGAACATTTCAAAAGCTTCATCTTTGTGTCTTGACAAGTACACATAACCATATCGACTATAGTCGTCGGTAAAGGTAATGAAGTATCTTTCGTTGTACCTATTCATTGGCTTAAAAGGACCACATACATCCAAATGTATGATGCCTAATAAATCTTTTGCCCTTTCGGATTTGCCACTAAAAGGTGCCTTAGTCATTTTACCTTGTAAAAAATATTCACATACATCAAATGAATCATATTCATTTGCTTTTAAAAGACCGTTCTTTTGAAGTGTTTGTATGCGCTTCTTGTTTATATGACCAAGATGGCAATGCCAAAGATAGGTGTCACTCAAATCTAATTTGAGCTTCTTGGTGGTGGTTTGGTACAATGAGCTATCATATAATGTGTTTTCACGAACCAATTCATAAATACCATTAATAGGAATAGCCTTAAAATAAAATATGTCATTTAAAGAAACATGAATTTCATTTTCAATAAATGTTAAAACACAACCATATTGTCTTAATTAGGCAACAAAAATAATGTTCCTAGTCAAACTAGGAGCATACAAAACGTTTTTTAAAATTGCTTCCAAACCATTTGGAGGCTTCAAGATGTAGTCTCCTTGGTCTTCAACTTGAACTTTTTCCCCATTCCCCATGTAGAGGCTAACATCCCCTTTCTTGAAGTCCTTACTTCTTTTGAACCCCTGTTGGATTAAGAAGAAGGCTAGTGCAACCAAAACCAAATCACTTAGACAAATTTTGGTGCTGCTTACAAAGGCTTCCGAAGCCAATTGTGGAACTTCTGAAGGAAATAGAGTTCTTCCGAAGACAAAGTAAAAGTTCCACTTCTGAAGGAAAAGCTCTACTTCCGAAGATAAAGTATTCACTTCCGAAGATGAGGTCTCAAAAGAAGAAATCAGAAGACTACTTCCGAAGTATGAAGAAAGAAGAAGTTCTCAAGCCTCAGAAGAAGCAGCCTCTTCCGAAGTATAAGTGGCTTCGGAAGTACTTGTTCTTCTGAAGCCATTTAACCTTCGGACGACACTGCTATGAACCAGTGGACATAAGTACGGTCTCTGACACTCCGCTGCAGACCTCTGATACTGCATGGCGTTTTCTCAAAGAGCCATGTAGTTGACCATACTTTAGTCCAATGTTCACCTTTTTATGTTAGTACAAGTTACCAACTTTAGTTGGTGACGAAAGGTAAGTCAGGGACATGTCCTGACTACCATATCTCAGATAAAGTCTTATATAGAGATACCTTAAACTATAGCTTTGTAGTATTTGCTTTAGTTAGAGGATTCCAGATGGTATCATAGTATATCCGGTTGTAAGTAGTATTATATATAGTTTCTCATTGTAACTCATAAACATATGCTTGTAAGAGTCTTGTAATATTTGGTTGAGAAGCAATATATGCAAGTACCTTGAAAATTACTTCTTGTATTTGATGATTACTTATTATATTGTTATCAACTCCTAAAGACTTTGCTTTCATCGAGAGTGTTGTTTAAGTGAGTTTGAGAGAAAACCAAGTGTTTAGTGACACAAACCGATCCCGCAACCCCTGTAATAAGTTGCAAATATGAGTTCCACATCCGGTATCCAATACCCATGTGTTAGAGGATATTAAATTGAGATCAATATGAATCTTGAAAATTGTTCCTGAGGTTTTCCTGGCATCCCTCTTAGCTTGCAACGCTTTGAGATGGACAGGGCAATTTCTCGCCCAATGTCCAATCTCCCTAAACTTAAAGCATGGGTCATTTGAAGTAACCTTTTGCTTCTTCTCCGTTGTTTTTTGTGGTGGCGCTCTTACCACTCCATTTCCCTTTCCCCTAACGTGCCCTTTACCTTTGGAAATATTTGCCTTGGGTGCGGGGTGAGGCCTCTTCTTGTTCCCACCTTCATTGATGGTGAGAACGGGTAAAACCTTTTTACCCATGGCCGCTTTAGCAGTTTTGAGCATAGAGTGAAGCTCACTTATGTTCTTGTCCCACCCATTCATGTTATAATTTATAAAAAAGTTGTCAAACCTTTTTGACAAAGAGTTGAGGATTAAATTCATAGCCAACTCTTTCGAGACGGGACAATTCAGCCTTTCGAGGCAGTCAATGTGGCTTTTCATCTTAAGTACATAAGATGAAACTAATTGGGTGTCATCCATACGACATGCATGGAGTGCTCAAACCGTTTTGAAGCGCTCTACCCTTGCTTGTTGTTGGAACGTTTCCTTCAACTAGGTAATCATGTTGTACGCTCCATGATGTTCATACTCTTTTTGGAGATCCGGGGTCATACTTGCCAACATGAGGCAAGACACTTGGACCGAGTCCTCGGTGTATTTCACCCAATTATTATAGGCCTCCTCATCATCCTCATTAGGTTGATCAGGAATCAGATCGTCTAAAATATACGATCGTTTCTCTTGCTTGAGAAAAATTCTCAAGTTTCGAAACCAATCCGTAAAGTTATTATGGTTTAGACGCTCCTTTTGGAGATTGGTCCTTAGTGATAGTGAGTGAGCGGAAGGGATATTATTATTTTCATTGTTGTTGGTGGCCATCTACAAAATTTAGCAAAGTTCAATTTTATTATTTTTGATATTATCATATTTTAATAATTAAAGCCTTTTAGTGTCTTACACAATTTTAAAATTCTAGAATCCAACGTTACATTTAAATAATGGTTAAGTGACCTTTATCCCATTATTTAAATTAACAAGGTAGCCAATATTTTGACAATTGCAACCCTTTGCAACTTCTAGAAGTATGGGATCGACTTTGAAAAACATATGTATAATCGGCATGTTTATCCCATCAACACCCTTTGTAAACCACATTGTAGATGATCCATTTAACATGGTTTGCAAATCAAGTCACCCTACTTACACACACATGTGGGTTTACCAACACAAGTGGTTAGGTGGCCTTTATCCCACAAATAATGTATTCCCACCTTAAATCACAAGTTCCCTCAAAATGGTTACGTGACCTTTATCCCATTAAGAGTTTCCAAGTGACTCAAGTGTTGTGAAAAAGGATGATGTTAAACTTGTTTTCAAAAGAAAAGTTTTCAAAAAACTAGTTTAGAAAACTCTGTGTACCTTGTATTTGCATGCTTTCAAATACATGGTACCCTATGGTTCAGTTTTTAATAAACCCCTTTTATTAAAATCATATTCTTTTTAATAACCTTTTATTAATCACTTAATGATAAAGAACCATCAATTTTCAGCTTGTTATGTTTATTAATAAGTTTGTTATGCATATCCAAATACAAACAACAACCATAGAACAAACAACCAAATAAGCATAATCATACAAACACAAGTGCATAACCATAGCCACTAAGTTGACTACACTTGTTTGCCATCACAAATGTTGTCATTGGGTCTTTCCTAAGGGTTAACAATGACACATCAAAATGTGTCCATGAACTCCCACTTGAATCCACATCCAATGCTTCAAGTGTCCATGTCTTTTGTGTCCTTCTTTGGGTCTTCATCTTGTGCATCTTCTTTTATAAAATCATATCCTAATACATTTTTCTATTAAAAGAAATGCACCTAATCTATTTATTACATAACCAATGAATGAATAAATTACAACCCAAAATACAAACACAAATATTACAACCCTTTTAAGAACAAAACCAACATGACAAAATCACAACCAACCAAATCCAAAACACATGAGGTCAAGGCTATGTTATGCACCAAAATATGTATCATATACAATATACAATAACAACCATGAACCCCTTTTTAACCTTAAAGTTTCGGCCAACATGAACCAAAACTTTAGGGTTTTGTCCAAAGAAAATTAATCAATCATTTGATGTTAATCTTTCAAGATTTATACTAAAGCATGTAAGATAAAACCTTGAAACATAAGGGATTCATTCATCCATGAAAAAACAGCCCCTAATGGGTTGAAAAAGTCCATGAAAACTAACTTTTCAAGGACTTTTGAAGCAAATATTCCACATAACCTGCTCTAGATGCCATTGTTGGGTTTTGTTACATGTTTATCAAAGCAAGTTTAACCATTTAAACTACAAAATGTAGCGGATATAAGGTGTTAAACTTGTTGTTAACAATCTGAAAATATGAACCATTTTTAGTCCAAAACAAAACCCATGAACAAGGATCATATGTATGTGAAATGAAATGCTATCAAAACAAAAAGAACAACCAAAGGGTGTTCTTGAAACTACCTTTCAAGAACAAGAGGATGTTGTATGGATGAGAAGAAGGTGATGCTGCTTCTTGAATACCTAGCCTCTAAAAGAGAAGTCCTCAAGCTTGTATATCCACAAGCTCTTGCAAACACCTAACTTGTTAAGGAGTGCAACACCAAAACCCTCTTCCTATGCCTCCTTCAAAAACAAAATTTCAGCAAGTTCTTTGTCTTAGATCTGAAAATTCAGCTTGAAAGAAGATGGTTCTTGCAATTGTGTGTGTGAGAGAGAGTGTGACTTTGGTTGAGTACAAGAATGGATTAATGTCTTGTATTAAAACAAGACATGTAATCACAAGGAGAACTTGTCACACCCCCGCTAAGAGCGGAAACACGGGGATGTAACGAGATGGGAATCGTCATAACACATGGTAAGCGATCGAGATGCAATAATAATAATGATGACAAGCGTGTCATGACAACACCCGACAACAAGGGGACTTGTGTCGTGTTTAGTCAGTATTCACGACAACATAGCCATAAGCATAAATATGATATAAGATAAACATAGATAATAATATTGTATGCAATTCCCACAACCCGGAACAAGTTACAAAGTGTAATGTTGTTTGAAACAATTACAACAATTGTTTTCAAAATGACAAGTTTAGCCCGGAAATACATCCTAGGGTCTCCACTAAGGCAGCACACCTAGAACCTCAGCTAGCATGATCACCTGAAAAGATATGCTCAAAATGGTCAACAAAATTTTTGGTGAGCTCGCAGGTTTAAAAGTAAATAAGTAATGATGCTTTATAAAGTTGTTGCAGAATACCGTGCATACAGTTATAAGCAAGCAAAATCACATGACAAGAGCTTTACAACCAAACCTAATGACGTACACAGAGAATCTTGTCAGAATATATTCACCCAAGGCCCGTTCCTGGCTTTTGTTGGTACTAACTAGTATACTAACACGAGGGTGGGGGTGTCAACCCAGTAGTACTACCAATACCTATCCGTCAGTTCCCACACTGGAATTAAATGGTTGTAAGAAAAACCACAAAGCAGACTCAAGCATGTATCAGATAAGTACCCACAAAACACTAGCACGTTGATTCTAAGTATGTAAATTGTATGTATGTTGTACAGCATAGAAAACGGGCGAGCATACTTTTCCCCCATGTTTGTAAATGTTTGTAAAGTAGTATAAGCATAAAAAGGGGCCACGAGACTCACATGTTTAGTGGTAGGTATGAATGATCAAGATTTCCAAAAGTTGAATGCAATGATCGGTCAAACACCTATTTGATAGTTATTGTTAAGCATTAATGACGTGTATAAAGCGTATAGTAATGTTTGGTCGGTTCGGGTTGTATCGGTTCGGTCATGGGTAGCACACACACAAGCGGACACACGCATCAGATCTTATGTAGATCCAAGTACTAAGAGTAGTCGTCATTGCTTATGGCATCCTTGTAAAGATCTCATTGTTATGAAAGATGGCACTTGTTAAGTATTTGTAGTTCCAAATGGTTGTCGATAATTGTAAAATGTTAGGTTGATTTCAATTGAAATAGTATGTGCATGTTGATAGCGTGGACTTTAATCTTTGTGGTCAAGCAATGACACTTTTACTGATGTTACCTTATCATCATCAGACGTTCAAGAGGAAATCACACTCAACATCATCAGTCACACAACAGGACCAGACGCTTGACTCAATGCTCCATTCGTACGAATCAACCTTCAATCATACAAATCAGCTTCATTGGCGCGATTGAACCTTCATTCGTACGACTGGCATTCAGTCGTACCACACAACACTCAATCGCACGACTTAACCTCCATACGCACGAATCAACATTCATTCGTACGAATCAGCTTCATTCATACGACTGAACCTTCATTCGTACGATTGGCCTTCAGTCGTGCGATACACGCACAGTCGCATGCATTCATTCACCCGCATTGACTCAATCGCACACACACTCATCCGCATTGACTCAATCGCACGCACATTCATTCGATCGCACAACTCAATCGCATGACATTCCTAGTCGCACGATTCAGTCGCCCGAAAGACATAATCGCATGACTCAGTCGCACGACTCACCCAGTCGCACGACTCACCCAGTCGCACGACTCACCCAGTCGCACGGCTCAGTCGCATGACCGACCCAGTCGCCTGAACTGGAGGTTCGCGACTGCAGAAGTGCAGAGCAGCCTTCGGCTGCTCCGAGCACGGGTTTTACACAACAAGGACCTCCAGAAACACTCTACAAACATACACAAACATGAAACACAAACAGAAAAACCTCACACGCACCCACACGACCTCATGTGTTCGGGTTGAACCCGATCACCCGAAACCCTAGTTTGGATAGCCGTGAATAAGCAAGAAAAGGGACAACCAAGTTCGTCTACCTGCTAGAATAGAGTAGACTAGGCTGTAGATGGAGTCTAGACGACGAGAACAAGACCAAGCGGGTTTGATTTGGTGCTAGAATGAAGAAGATGTGAAGAAGAAGGTGAAGAGGATGAAGAAGATGAAGATGAAATGAGATTAAGGGCTGGAATATGGTTTATATACCCAGCCCCAGTTTGCAAAATGGCAAGTTTAGTCCCTGCACTTAACCCCCGAGTTCCCCAAAATTTGCTTCAGTTGAAAACGACTTTAAAATGTTCGTTGTATTAAGGTTAAAAGCGTGTTTAATGGTAATTGATAGCTTAAAATGGTTTTATTAATGACAATGGTTATAATTAAAATGATACATTTGGTGATAATGGTGATGAAATATATAAAAAGGGTTTATGCTTAGCACAAGTTCACGGAGGAAGTATAGGCACAAGGGTAATAAAGCAGACATGATTCCTTAAAGCAGGAGTTCATGAAGAAGAGGAAGAATAATTAAAATAATTCTATGCTTAATTATGTCGTTTGATGGACTTAAGGTGACGGATGTCACAGAAGTAGCCCATGGGGCGGCCAAAAAGTTTGAAAATGGGTTCCCCCCATTTCAATTTTTTTATAAAAAACTTACACTCTTAACCCATAAGTTTATAAAATTAAAACCTCTTTTAATTTTATAACATTAACATACTTTTATTTATTATTATTTAACTCACTTAAATAATGAAGCAAATAATTTCTCATGAACAAATTATTCATATAATGTTGTTCTATTACAAAAGCAACGTTTTAGAAAAACCATTTTTGTAAATTGGTGTCAATATTTATTTGCATGATCTCATCAACAAATAAGTATTTATTGGTGTTTGATTAGCTTGTTATTGGTATGACCCCGCTTGGATCATAACGTACTAATCACATCAATCTTGTATGTGTCTTGGGCACACAAGATCCAACATTTTCAACTCAACAACCACCACATCTTGTCTCTTCGAAGGATGTTACATGTCAGATCTGTGCTAAAACCGGTCATAAGGCTTCAACATGTTAGTTTCGATACTCAGCCTATGATTCGCAACATTCAACTTGCAGTGGTGGTACCTCGAATTGGAGAGGCAATAGGTCTCGTGGTGCTGGTGGATGATTTGGCAGTGGTCGCGGTGGCTCACGATGGCCATCCAATGGCCGGTTCTCGGCTTATTTAGCCTTAATGTATGGTTTTGATGATGAGTCACATGGTGTTGGTGTTTCCCCTGCCTATTTAGGGCATGGTTCTGGTTTATTGGGTCCTGGGCCAAGTCCTTCCCACTCGTCAGGGCCTGGTTCTTTTGCCCAAACCTCATGGCCTTCCTCTAGGCCTACTTCATTTGGGCTTTCAATTGGCAGCGGACCTTAATTTCTTTCTACAGATAGTTCTCATGTTGGATCTAGTATGTCAGGTTTTGGGCCTGATAATTTGTAGACTTGGGATGCCTCTATGTCCAACACCACCTCTCCTCATTATGGGTTTTATGCTCATTTATCTCATACCTGCAACAAGTTGAGTCTTGGATTCCTAACTCTAGTGCTACTACACATATGACATCCGACACTTCTATTGTTTTTGGCACTAGTCCATATATAGGCTCTGAGCATGTGGTGGTTGGTAATGGTACATCTCTTACCATTTCTCATATTAACTTTTCTTATCTTCGATTATCTCATTGTGTTTTACTTCTTCGTAATGTTCTTGTTGTTCCTGGTCTTTCCAAGAACCTTTTATCAATAACCCAACTTGTGATTGATCATCCTATATCTATGTTATTCTCATGCTTTGGTTTGTCTATATATACTCACACAGGATAGGTCCTCCACCACATGCGAACTAGTCCTCATCATCTTTACTCACTGTCTGCCACATTCTCTACATCTCGGGAGCTTTGGCATTCGAGATTGGGGCATCCTTCTCATCCTGTCTTGTCTAGGCTTTTATTTTTACCATTATCTTGGATAAATCTTGTAATTCTTGTTGTATTTCTAAATCTAGTCACTTATCATTTCAGTCTACTGTTTCGCATTCCACTATTCCCTTATATGTTACACTGTGATATATGGGGGCCTTTGTCTGTTTTGTCTTGTTCTGGTTATTGTTATTTTATCACCTTTATTGATGATTTTTGTCAATTTACATGGATGTATCCTTTATCTAGGCGTTCTCAAGCAATTGATTTTTTTCAACATTTTCGACCCATGGTCAAAAATTTGTTCTCATGCACCATCAAACATCTTCAATGTGATGGTGCTCCTGAGTTGATTTGTGGTGATATGGCTTGTTATCTTTCTGAGCCTGGTATTGCCTATCAGATTTCTTGCCCATATACACCCCAACAAAATAGGGTTGTTGAGCAAGAATCATCACCTTTCTAAGGTAGCCTGTGCATTATTGCTTCATGCAAATTTACCAAAGAAATTTTGTTGTGATGCTTATGCTACTTTTGCCTTCTTTTATTAATCAGCTTTCTACACCGGTTCCTCATTATTCTTCACCTTATGAGGTTCTGTTTGGCTCTCGTCCCGATTATTCTCTTATTCGTACCTTTAGGTGTTTGTGTTATCCGTTTCTTAGCGATACTCGCCGGATAAACTTTCCCCAAAGTCTACTCCGTGCATCTTTCTTGGATATGCTCCTAGTCATATTGGCTATCTGTGTTATGATCCTTGTACCTCTCAAACTATGAGATCTCATCATGTGATATTTCAGGAGACGGTATTTGAGATTCCTGGTTCTATTTCTTCTGTTAATGCTTCTGATTTTGCTTCCGTTGTTGACTTTGTTATCCCTCCTCCTTATTATTCCACTACCTCTCCTATTCCTTCCTCTTCCTCCTCTCCTTCGTCTTCTCCTTTGGATTCCTCTTCTTCCCTTTCTGCTCCTACTCCTTCTACTCTTTCCACTGATCCTATGATCACTCGTTTGCGTGATCATATTCGTCAGCCTAGACAATTCCCTGATCAAGTCCTTTTTCATACTATCACTACTACGACTACTGAGCCCTCATCCTTCTCTCAACTCAGTACCACTCTGTTTGGTGGGATGTCATGCGTACTGAGATGGATGCTTTGCATTCTAATCATACTTGCGAACTTGTGCCTTTACCTACTGATGCTAATGTTATTGGTTGTAAGTGGGTTTACAGGATCAAACACAATCCTGATGGTTCTATGAGTCGTTATAAAGCCCGGCTGGTTGCTAAAGGCTTTCATCAGAGGGAGTTGATTACACTAAGACGTTTAGTCCCGTGGTTAAACCGACCACTCTACATCTTGTCCTGACTGTTGCTTCTCTCGTGGCTGGTCTATCCAACAGGTTGATGTCAATAATACCTTTCTTCATGGTGCTTTGTCTAAGACTGTGTATATGTCTCAACCACCAGGTTTTGTTGACTCTTTAAGACCTCATCATGTATGTCTTCTTTGGAAGGCTCTCTATGACCTTAAGCAGGCTCCTCGTGCTTGGTTTTCCTAGCTCTCATCTGCTCTTTTGGCTACCAGCTTCTCTCAGTGTTTTTCTGATTCTTTTCTATTTGTCTTTCAGCATGGTGGTGATATTTGTTATGTTTAAGTCTATGTTGAGGACATTATTATTACTGGGAGTTCTTCTAAGTTTGTTACTTCATTGATTACTCGATTACACTCTTAGTTTGCACTTAAGGATTTGGGGACTTTATCCTAATTTTTGGGTGTTCAGACAACCTTTTCTGATGACTGTCTTCATCTGTCCCACTAGCGTTACTTACTTAATTTGTTACAATGCACAAGCACAGTGTAAACCACTATCTACTCATGTCGCGTCTGGTTGACAGTTATCTCGTTATTCTGGAGTTCCCTTAGCTGATCCAGTGTTGTATCTTAGTACTATTGGTGCTTTATAGTATTTGGTCTTAACTCGCCCTGAGATTGCTTATTCGGTTAGTAAGGTGTCTCAGTTTTTACAGACTCCTACTAATCTTCACTGGATTGTGGTTAAGCATATTTTGAGATATCTTTGTGGCACTATCTCCTATGGCCTGACTCTTCACCGCTCTTCCAGTTTTGATCTTCATGCTTATTCTGATGCAGACTAGGTTGGTTGTCCTGATGATCGTCGATCTACTACTGGCTATTGTAGCTTTCTTGGACCCAACCTCATTAGTTGGAGTTCTAAGAAGCAACACACTGTTGCTCGTTCTAGTACAGAGGCTGGGTATCATGCACTTGCTCACATTGCTGTTGAGATTCGCTGGATTATGTCTTTACTCAACGAATTGCATATCTCTCCATCATGTCCACCTACACTCTGGTGTAATAACATTGGTGTTACTTATCTTGTTAATCTTGTGTTTCATCAGTGTACAAATCACATTGAGATTGATTTACACTTTATACGTGATATGGTTCTCTCTCGGCCTCTTTGTGTTCGGTATGTCTCAACGGCCTCTCAGATTGTTGATTTGTTGACTAAAGGGCTTTCTTTCTCTCGCTTTGATGCATTGACATCCAAGTTTCACGTCATGACTTTCCGCTCAGCTTGAGGGGGCATGTTAATGAGTTAGTTAAGGATGTTATGTTTGTTAAGATAGTTAGTTAAAGGTTGTTAGATTCTTGTTATAGAATCTTCTTCTAGATACTTCTTGAGGTATCCATATATAGTCTCCTCTTGTATCACTCATAATAATAATAATGAAAACACAATCTTTTTTTTTCATTTGTCTTTACTTTTATATATATTTCTCTTTTAACTGGTTGAAACAAGGATACGAGATTGATATTTTATTAACCATGATCATAGTCTATATTTTTATACTTGAGTTTTTTAACAAAAATGTTAAAATAAGTATATGCTTTATGATTTATTTAAATATATTTCATTACTTAAAGTTATAAAAACTTTACTGTTGGAATTTATACCATCATGAGTCGATTTCAATTCTAAACGTAACTTGACCTCCACCATAGGTCATCTTGAAATTTTAATGATAAAATCATTTTGACCTCTACTAAAAGTCATCCTGTGAGAAAACAAAGATGTCATATTCATGGAAAATTGATGGTGACCGGTATTTATCAATGTTTTTGTTTTTTAGCTTTTAATTGACAAATGTGCGACACTGATTCGGAAAATAAGTGTTTAATCGGGCACACATATTCGTGTCCGGTCGAGACCGTACCCCCAACTCTTTCAGTAGGAAACCCATTGCTGGGAAAAACACATGGCTCAACTCTAAGCATATTACTTAGAGTGAGAATTAAACTCATAATCTCTTTTATATTTACATGTCATAGGTAACTCAACTTAACCAGAAATTGTTATCGTTTAAAAATAAGATATAATTAGTTGGAAACTTGGAAAAAAAATACTGGCTATATCTACAATTAATGATAATGGAAATATGATAATATAGCTAAGATAAATAAGATATTAATACTTAAATTTGTGTGCTTGAAATTAAAGAACTTTAAAAAATACGGGAACTTGTTGCACATAAGCGGGTTGTACATGGAAATATAAATTGATACATAGGTGAGAGTAATCTAATGATATTGTTTTCTTAGCCATACGAATATAGTGAGGACCCAAAAGTTGTGAAACGCCCCCAACTTCACTCTTTACTCACATATAACATGAATGATTGCATAATACGATTTTTTGATGTCCATTTTGCACTTCGCACACATGTATAACTTTGAATCCATTTATGGATAACAACTTACTTGCTGCTACTTGCAGAACCGTTAAACAATACTGCTCGTGTTCTACTAAATTCCAGGGGTGAGTCCCCATCGATGCATTACTAACGAGGCACCAGTTACTACATACTTCTATTGATTTTGGGACCAGAGCAATAAGAAGTTTTTATCACTCGTTCCCACTGATGTCGTTTGTCTCTTTGTTTATGACGCTCAGTCGATAAAAAGTTGCTACTATTGCATCGTTAATGTTGAATGGTTATGAACCAAATCATGAATGAATACAACAATTTTGAGTAGAATCATAAATTTAGTTCTTGTGTTTATAAGTAAATAAAAGATGTATGTTGGTTGGTTTTCCTTTTTTTCTTGCAATAAAAAATAAGCTTTTTAGTTCATTGTGAATGGATGGAAAAACACTTACAATCA
This sequence comes from Flaveria trinervia, assembly GCA_025506515.1. NCBI lineage: Eukaryota > Viridiplantae > Streptophyta > Magnoliopsida > Asterales > Asteraceae > Flaveria > Flaveria trinervia. The sequence continues at coordinate 83,459,741 of CM046443.1, read as the reverse complement.
TAGAAATCGAGAGAGGGGGCTAACAAAATCATCCGTGCATGTCATAACTTTCTTTTCTTTTCTTTCTTTTTTTTCTTTTAAATATTAAAACATCGTTGCTTTTTAGGTGTATGAGTCATCTTTAACGATACACTGCTACTAGAATAAGCAGCATCTCCGATGGAATTTTACCGACAAAATGCACCGAAATTCAATTTTTTAAACTTACAATCATAGAAATCTAGTCTTTAACTATATTATTTTTGTTCATAACCGGACTTAAACCTTCATCAAAGTAAATTGAAGATTTCTATACCTACACATCAGCGTGAGATAACTACATCACGCGCAGGATAACTTCGTCACGTGCGGGTACTGAACCATATGAAAAGCTTGGGTGAGAACATATTTGGACATATGTTTATTAATATACATGTAAAGGTAGAAAAATATCTAGATGTCATGAAAATGAAATCTATACCGGACGTATGGGCCAAAACTAGTAAATTCTATAATAAATATTATAGGTGGTAAAATGAACGGGTTGGATTGAGTTCGGTGGCGGGTCAAGATGAGTTTAAGTTAGGATGAATTTAGGTCTGAATAAGTTGATTGAAAAAACGGTCAAGATAGATACGAATCTAGATATGTATGTGTTATGATGGGTACGGTCAAAATGATGGGGTAAAACACTTTTCAATAAAATAGTCAATTAGGTGCAATAAATTAGTAGCAATGAGCTTCCAAAAACAATACTCTGGCAAAATATGATTCTAATTATGTTTTAATTCTAGATTCACTTGCCAATTCCAATAATCTTTAATTACATTAATCTTGTTCTTAATTGTACCCTTGCTAATTGAAATCACAACACACCATGTGTTACTTGTTTGAAGCAGCAATCTAAGCTACCTTGGGTTTCATGACTATTACAGGCAAGTGTTTCATAATCTCTTTGTTCTTGATCTTCGTCTTTTCCGGCAATTCTAACACCACTTTCACCGATTCCGATAACCCTATAATCCAACCCAAATTGCAAATCTATAGAATCAACATGTATCTCAATCAGGTAAGCTCGATGGAATCAATGGGTACTAGTCAAACCGATGGGCAATCACGATAAAAACGATGTTTTTTCAACGACGGTTGTGATTCACGCATTAGCTGCAACATGCTTCGAATCCCGTTATGTTCCTTTCACACATTATTCACTCAATCCACCCAACCATTTTTTTTGACCCAATTTTGAGTTTGTCATAACGCCCAAATTAACTTGACATCCCAAAACTTATTACATGGGTCTCTTTTGCCGGGCCTAGGCCTAATATATACACACAATTAAGAATATCTACAACCAAACACCACTTGTTCTCGGATCCCCTTGCTCATCATGACATCCATTTACTATTTCACTTCCTATAAATGTTAACTTTCTTCCTTTGAACATTAAACATACCAAACGCAACCAAACATAGCATGTATCAACAAAACTGTGTTCTAATACGTGTGTTAATCTTTATGGTTTTCGTGTTTTGCGCTTCCATCGACACCATCACGCTCACTCGACCACTTAAAGATAGCGACATCTTGGTATCTAATGGTGAAAATTTCGCTCTTGGATTCTTTAGCCCCTCAAACTCGAGCAACCGATACGTGGGCATATGGTATAACAAGGTATCCGAGCAAATTGTAGTTTGGGTTTCCAATAGAGATCGCCCGATCGCCAACTCGTCAGGTGTCTTATCCGTTGCCGACACGGGGAACCTCGTGCTACAAGAAAGAGATCAAGTTTTGTGCTTTGGTCAACCAATGTTTCTAGCACACAAGTTAAAGATGTTTTCATGGCTCAGTTGTTGGATTCGGGGAATTTAGTGTTGTTTCGCAGCGTAAACAAAGATGTTTATTCGTGGCAAAGCTTCGATCACCCTTCGAATACGTTTCTTCCGGGTATGAAGCTCGGGTAAGATCGAAAGACGGGCTTAAACAGGGTGTTCACATCTTGGAGATCTATAGGGAACCCAGGTGTTGGGGATTATTCATATAGAATGGAGTTTGTTGGCTCAACTCAATTGTTCCTATTTAAAGGTGTGACATAAATTTGGTGGGACAGGTCATGGACGGTTTGGGGATGGAGTGGGGTGCCCGGGATGTCGAGAGATGACATCTTTAACACGACTTACATAGACAACGACCACGAGGTGGATGTCGTTTACTATATGCGCAACTCGTCTATTTTCTCTAGATTAGGGGCGAAGCTTTTAAGGGGCCGGAGCGGCCGCCGCCCCTCCTATTTTTTCATCCGTAGTGTTAAATTTTAGTCCGATATTGTAAATTTTTGGCCAAGTAGTGTAAATTTTTATATAAATATCGAGTTCGCCCCTGCCCCTCCTACCAAGTTGGTTAAGCTCCGCCACTGCTCTAGATTAGTCGTTACCGAGTCAGGAACCATGAATAGGCTAACGTGGAACGACGTAAACCACGAGTGGATCGGGTATTGGTCCCACCCAAAAGACCAGTGTGATGGGTATAATCAATGTGGTCCTGTTAGTTTATGTGATCTGAATAAGTCAGTCACATTTGAGTGTGACTGCCTTCCTAGGTACAAACCCAAGTCCCCAAAGGACTGGTACCTAAGGGACGGTTCGAAAGGGTGTAAGAGAAAGGTCGCGTCACGGGTGTGTGAGATGGGAGAGGGGTTCGTTGAGTTGGCACCGGTGAAGGTGCCCAATATAAACACATCAACAACTAACTAACTCTCCTCTGCATGTTGTATTCGATAGATAGATATTAATATTCAAATGTATAGATAAACAATTCAAATAACTAGATAGGGCATGTAACAAACTCTGTGATCTATTGGGTGTACAATGGCTATTTAAACAAGCCATCTCTTGAAGGAATTCAATGAAGCTTTTCTAAACTAGCCTACCTTTTTATATGGTATCAAGAGCCGCCTATACTCCACCGAGTCAAACCCTCTCTCTGCTGCCCACACCATGGCCGAATCAACAACCACCTCTTCCAACCCTCCCATACTCACCACCATCACCCACATCACCGCCACCACCCACTTCCCCATCAAACTCATCGCCTCCAACTTTCCGGTTTGGAGAAAGCAAATCCAAGCCATCCTCATTGGTCTTGATCTCAAGTCCTTCATCAATGGCTCCAGCGATCCACCCTCTCCCTTCCTTGATACTACCAATACTAAACCAAATCCTGCCTACACCCCATGGTACCTCCAAGATCAAACCATTCTTAGCGCCCTACTCGGAAGTTGCTCCGACCTCATCCAACCACTTGTATCCTCCGCTGAACCGTCTCGAGAGGCCTGGAATAGTCTAATCTCCAGCTATGCAAGTGCGTCGCGATCCCGGGTCATCTCCCTCAAGGCAAAGCTTGCCAAAAATCCTCGAGGCACTCGCTCCATAGCAGATTTTCTCCAAGACATGAAGTCCATCACGGATGAACTTGTGTTGGCTCAAAGTCCCGTCGATGATGAGGACCTCCTGGTTCACATCCTAAGCCAACTCGGAGACGAATACAATCCTATCGTCGCCGCTCTCAAGGTTCGCGATTCGAGTTTATCATATGCCGATCTGTATGAAAAACTCATGGACTATGAACGAGTCCTGCGAGACTCTAACCGCTCACCCACAAGTCTGCTTGCCACCATCAACAACACCCAGAAACATTCCCACCGGCCTTCCTCTAAAACCGGGCCTGATTCTCCGCACACCTCTCGGCCTTATCGCGTCACCAACCCCGGACAGCCTCGCCCAAACTGGCCCCCCTCTGGCCAACCTCCTGGTCACACTCGCTCCCCTCGGTCTCACCTTTATTGTCAATTTTGCAATTTTGCAGGTCATGACACAAAAGAATGTCGCAAATTGGCACGGTTCCTGAAAGACAACAACATCCACGTGCTTGGTCAATCTCCAAACCCCATGGTCAATGCCACTTCGGCGAGCCCCACTCACCCCTCTCCTCCTTGGCTGCTTAACAGTGGCGCCTCGCACCATGTCACGTCGGCCCACGCTCACCTTCAAGCCTTCGCCGAGTACGGCGGTCCCGATGAAATCATCCTCGGCGACGGTATGTCTTTGCCTATCACACACGTTGGTAAAACAACTTTACCTTCCTTTACGAGACCTGTTGCACTCTCCAATGTTCTATGTGTACCCAACTTACGTAACAATTTAATTTCGGTCTCTCAATTATGCAAAACTAACAACACTTCGGTTGAATGTTTTCCCTCTTATTTTGTTGTGAAGGATCTAAGCACGGGGGCGCATCTACTATAGGAGGAGAACGTTGACGATGTCTACTATCTTCCATCCTCCTCACCTCATCCATAAATCAACTCAACAAATAAATGTTCACTCCTGGACTGGCATCACAAACTGGGCCACCCGTCACTCCGGATTCTCAAGTCTATTACTACTAGGTTAGGAGTTCATGTTCCTTCTAAGTCTACTTTTCATTGTGTTTCATGCTCTTTGAATAAAAGTCACAAATTACCGTTTGGGCCGACTTCGTTTCATGCAAATAAACCATTACAATTAATCTATACGGATGTTTGGGGTCCGGTTCAACAATACGGATGTTTGGGGTCCGGTTCAACAATCAATTGATGGTTTTTCATATTATCTTATCTTTGTTGATTACTTTTCTAAATATGTATGTCTATACCTGATGAAAGGAAATTGGAGGTTCACTCCTTATTTCCCCAATTTAAAAACTTGGTCAAAAACTACTTTCACCACCCCATTGTTTCAATCTTCTCTGACAATGGCGGCGAATATCAACGCCTCACCCCCCTCCTAAACTCACTGGGCATATCCCATTTCACCACCCCACCACCCCACCACACACCCCCGAGCAAAATGGGACGGCGGACCGACGACATCGTCACATAGTGGAAACCGGACTTGCCCTAATACATTATGCAGGTCTTTCTGCCAAGTTTTGGACCCACGCTTTTCAAACTGCGGTCCATCTCATCAACCGCCTCCCAACCCCGGTCCTCTAACATCAAACCCCATTACAAACGCTACATGATCACCCACCTACATACGCAAAACTACAACCGTTTGGTTGCCTCTTATTGGATCAAGAAGAAGGCTAATGCAACCAAAACTATATCACTTAAGTTATTTTGGTGCTGCATGCAAAGGCTTCCAAAGCTTATCATGGAACTTCCGAAGAAAAATGCATACTTCCGAAGTTCAAGACTTAGACGAATAAAGTAAAGAACACTTCCGAAGTATGATGAAAAGAAGAAGTCTCCAAGTCTTGGAAGAAGCAGCCTCTTCCGAAGTATAAAGTGGCTTCAGAAGTACTTACTCTTCCGAAGCCATTTAACCTTCGGAAGACACTGCTATAACCAGTGGACACAAGTATGGTCTCTGACACTCCGCTGCAAACTTCTGATACAACATGGCTTCTTCCCAAAGAGTCATGTTGTTGACCATACTTTATTCCACTGTTTACCTTTTCATGATAGTATATGTTACCAACTTTAGTTGGTGACAAAAGGTAAGTCAGGGACATGTCCTGACTACCAAATCTCAGATAAGACTTTATCCGAGATACCTTAAACTATAGTCTTGTAGTATAGGCTTTAGCTAGAGGATCCCAACTGGTATCAAAGTATATCCAGCTGTAGATAGTATTATATATAGGTTCTCTTTGAAACTCATTGTAACCAAGTGATAAGATCATCTTCTGCTTGTAAGAGTCTTTGTATTTTGAGTTGAGAATCAATATATAAAGTATCTTGAAAATTATCTTTCTGTGTTCTTAGTTACTTTTTATATTGTGATCAACTCTTATTGATTCTTACCTGAGTGTGATTCTAGGTGAGTTCGAGAGAAAAACATTGTGTTTAAGTGACAAACACCGATCCTGCACCTCTGTTACCCCTGGCTTCACCCCTACTCCACCTCCAACTCCAACCACGCTCCTCCGCGTGTGTTTTCCTTGGTTATTCTACCTCCAAGTCCGCATACAAATGCCTCGACATCCAAACTCAATTGCATGATCCTGCCATTGGTATCAGAGCTTCTCAGGCTCTTGATTGCATGATCTAACCATCCAAATCAACCTGTTTTTCACTCCTCCCTACCAACCACTCACTCAAATGGCCCTTAACAAATCCGAGGTAGAGATGGAAACAATGACAAAAGCTCCCATCATTACTCCTGAAAACTTCAGGTCTTGGAGTAGAAGAATGGAAGGCTTCATTAGATACCAAGACAGCAAAATGTGGAACTCTATTGTCAATGGACCGTACAAGCCAAAGGTTGCTTCACCTGGTGGAAACGGTGCCATGATAGAGAAAGTTGTCGAGGACTATTCTGATGAAGACAGGAAGAAGATAGATATCGACAGCAATGCTATGACAATTCTCATGACTGCAATACCGAACTCTATCATGGTGGGGTTCGAGCATTGCAAGACTGCCAAAGAATTGTTTGATGCACTTGCCCAGATGTACTCTAACTCCAACGACTCAAAGAAGGACTCACTGAAGCAGCAGTTCGAGAACTTCACTCATATTGCTGGAAAGACCCTCAGCCAGCAGTACTTCAGGTACATGGATCTTATCTCTTCCCTTCAGTCTGTGAAGATCACTCCTGAACTTAGAGATCTCAACAGAAAGTTATGAGTGCTCTTCCAAATGAGTGGACATTCTACTGTGTCTCTATCAAGAGAACAGACTTGAACACTCTTTCCATGATTGAGCTCTATGGCATCCTTGATGGATATCGCCTAGAGATGAAGAGTAAGAAGGGCCACCAAACAAGCAGACCCATGAGTCTTCCTGCTAGCAACGCTTTAATGGTTGCTGAAGGCTCATTAACCCCACAACCTCAACATACCTAACATATTAGCAGCCCTCCTGCTCTTCTGGTCCTTACATCACTTATCCTGAGACTCCAAGGTCTCAACAGGCTCAACACAATCCCTCCAGGAAAGTTGTGCCTTTGTTTCAGGAGGTGGACACTCTAAAGATTTTCAATACTGCTTTGATGATCTTGAGTGTTTTAGCCCAGATGATATAGAGTACGTGGACATTGTCCAGCAGATGACTCTCTTAACTTATAGAGCAAAGAAGTTCTTTAAGAAACTGGAAGGCATTTCCCTCAAAACCCAACCACCAGCAAGTTCGGGTTGACAAGACCAAGGCAAAGTGTTACAACTGTAACCAACTGGGTCACTTTGCAAGGGAATGCAAGGCTCCAAAGACCAATCCGGAACCCCACAGGCCTCCACACATCCCTCAACCTCAAAGCCCACTGAGGATTCAACTGAAACAGCCGCAATGGCTCAAGAAGTTGACTGGAGCTTCATGGTACAGGATGTGACTCCTGCTCAACTCTCATGGCCAGAACAGATGATGCCCAGGTATATGAACATCTCTGCACTCCAGCCTGTATAGCTAAAGTTAAAATCTATTAGGACTACAATATGGAAATCAGATCTGATATTGAGTCTATAAATATTTTAAAATCTGATTTTAAAAGAGCTGAATCTGACTATCAAAAGAAAATTGATGAGTTAGAGAAAAATGTATCTCTTTTGAATCATGACACCACCAACTACAAGACTCAAATCAAGGATCTGATATCCAAATGTCTGAGGCTCAAGTCCAGCTTGTCACTGCTGAGGCTCAGGCCAGGAAGCATGCTATCTCTGAGCAGAACTTCCAAGCTATTCTTGCATCATCCTCCCATTCCAAAACTGTGTTATCAGAACAAAGGAGGGTGGGAACCAATGAAATTGCTCCACCATATTCCTATGAGTCTATTGACAGCCTAGATGTGGTACTGAAGAGCAAGAGGTTCCAACTACTGACCCTTTCTTTCCAGAGTTGAAGGATGAGGCACCAATAGTGGCCACCATAGGGAAGGAACAGGTAGATGTACCCATCACCTCCTGTGAAGATCAAATCCTAACCACTAAAGCCAGAAGAAGCAGCTAAAGCTGCTAGGAAAACTGCTAAGAAAGTGGCTAAAAGCAAACTGAAAATTGACCCCAAGCAGAAGGGTGTCTTTATCAGTTGGATTCCAAGTGTTGAGTACTTCTAACTCAGGAAAGGAATGTAATACCAGCATTCCTGTCCTACTAAAGGATCAGAAGTTAAAAGGAAAATTTGCTGATGAAGAAAGGAAAACCAAAAAATAGCAACCTTCACTTTCCTAAAAGACTAACATTGCATGCATCATGTGTGGCCTGCAAAATCACATAGCAAAAGATTGTTACTACAATCCTGCAAGCACACATTATACAAATAATGTTAGAAAAGAAGGAGTCAGGGAGGGTTTCACATTTGGACCCTTCCATACGGTTCAAGTGTTGAAGAAGGGAAAGCTAGTTTCCAAAGCCAAGTTGCTTTCAGAAGAAACTCCTTCTTCCGAAGGAAAATGGCTTCGGAAGCAACAGCTACAAAGGTTTGGAAGAACAGAAAGCTCCTTGAAACCATCCCAAAAGAAGACTGCTTCGGAAGAAAAGGTGGTGAGGACTTCTTCCGAAAAGAAAGAAGCTTCGGAAGAAGACCATGCTGCAAAAGCTTCAACAAGCTTATCCTCCAAGATCAGCCAAAGGGTGGACTGGAAGATCAAGGAAGATGATGCAGCCCAAACCTCTTCTTCAAAGACCTCTATTGAACCCCCATGCATATCATTTGGTTCACTCATGTCATTATCCTTGGAAGAGCCCAAGACCAGCAAGGCTTGGGTATCCAAACAAAAATGAAATCTCATCTTATGTGCAGGAACATCCATTTGACAAGAACAACAACGTATGGATTGTAGATAGTGGATGCTCCATGCACATGACAAGGAACAGATCTCTACTTCAACAATTTCAGAACTATGATGGAGGTCCTGTCCAGTTTGGAGGTGAGGCCGGAGGATATATTTCTGGCAGAGGGAGTATATCCAATGGTAAGTTAACAGTTGACAAAGTTAACTTTGTCAAACAGCTTGAACACAATCCGTTAAGTTTTCTCAATTCTGTGATCAAAAGCACCAAATGCTTTTCACAGAACATGAGTGCATTACCCTCAAACCAGGGATGACAATTCCTCCAGAATTGGTGCTTCTTAGATCTCCCAGGAAAGGGGATATGTACAAGCTTGATATGAACAATGCTTCCCCAATGCGTGAACTATCATGTTTTCTTCCTAAAGCTGATAGTGATGAGTCAACACTGTGGCATAAACGTATGTGTCATGTAAATTTTAAGACAATGAATAAATTGGCTAAAAACAACTTGGTACATGGTTTGCCTAAAAAGGAGTTTTTCTGCAAAGACAACTATGTTGCATGCCTGAAAGGGAAACAACACAGGACATCTCATAAATCCAAATGTGTTAACTCTATCACTACTCCATTGCACTTATTGCACATGGATCTTTTTGGTCCCACAAGTATAATGAGCATTGGAAGGAAATCATATTGCCTTGTGATAGTTGATGATTTTACAAGATTCACATGGGTATTCTTTTAAGAACTAAAGATGAAACTGTTGAAACATTAAAATCTTTTATTCTTAAAACAGAAAATCAAATTGATCACAAGGTTAAAACTATTAGAAGTGATCAAGGGACTGAGTTTAAGACTTCATTCTTGACTCATTCTGTAACTCAAAAGGGATTGTCAAGACAATATAGTGCTCCCAGAACTCCTCAACAAAACGGTGTTGCTGAGAGGAGGAATAGGACACTTATTGAGGCTGCTCGAACTATGTTGGTGATTCAAAGCTACCTCTAACATTCTGGGCAGAGACAGTCAGCACTGCATGCTATGTGCAGAACAGAGTTCTTGTAGTTAAGCCCCATGGAAAAACCCCTTATGAGTTATGGAACAAGAGGCCACCGTTCATTGGCTTTCTAAGGTCCTTTGTGAGTAGGTGTACCATACTTAACACAAAGGACAATTTAGCAAAATTTGCTGAAAAGTCGAATGATGCTATCTTTGTTGGATACTCTTCTAGCTCCAAAGCTTACAGAGTATACAACATTAAGAATCAACAATTTGAGGAGTCATCCAATATAGTTGTTAATGAGCACATCCTTGTGTTAGGGGGAATGGACCTGATCACATCTTTGATTTAGAATTGTTTCCAAACTATCTAAACCCTCTTATAAGAATGTTTTAGTTGGAATAGGTGCTCAAAAAAATGCTCTGATGCTGCTAATGATCAATTGTTGAGCTTCCCAGGCCTAGACCAAATTCTCCAAGTGCTACAATACACAAGCTTCCACTATTCACAGATCCAATAGTTTAACTATATCAGGAATAGTGAAGCTTTAACAAGTGAGTCACCTACTAAGCCTCAAAACTCATCAGGTGATCCACCACAACACCAGGCAGAAGGAGGTAGTATTTTCAAGGAACGGGCAACTATTAATACTACTTCACAGCCAACTATTGATGATGTTTCTCATTCATTCAATCAGTCCTCATTGAATTACTTTGAAACTGCAGCTGGACAGAGTGTTCTAGTTCATGAGCAGAATATGACTAACCTGGATCTATCTCTGCAAGTGGAAGTGATTCCTCGTCTTAGGATTCACAACACTCATCCAACTGAGAACATCATAGGGAATGTCTCTGAGGGTATGAGAACAAGAGGACAGACTCATCAAGGGAATGTATGCTTGTACTCATGCTTTCTATCTCAGATGGAACCCAAGAAGGTAGAATATGCCTTGAAAGATAGTAGCTAGATTGAATCGATGCAAGAGGAGTTGCTTCAATTCAAGAGACAGAAAGTATGGAACCTATGTCCGCTACCATCTGGTCAAGTACCTATAGGCACCAAATGGGTTTTCAGAAACAAGAGAGATGATAGAGGCTTGATCATCAAGAATAAGGCAAGACTTGTGGTTCAAGGATACACTCAAGAGGAAGGAATCGATTATACTGATGTTTGCACCAGTTGCAAGACTTGAGGCAGTTAGGATCTTCCTTGCTTATGTTGCATCCAGGACTTCACAGTATACCAACTTGATGTCAAGTGTGCTTTTCTATATGGGGATATAGATAGGAAAGTCTATGTATGCCAACCTCCAGGATTTGAAGATCCACAGCACCCCAACTATGTGTGCAAATTGGATAAAGCTATATGGGCTGCACCAAGCACCTAGGCTGTGGTATGAGACTTGTCTTAGTTTATCCTGAAGAATGGCTATACTAGAGGTACCATTGATAAGACTCTCTTCATTAGAAAGTCTGGAAAGGACATTTTGCTTGTACAAGTCTATGTTGATGACATCATATTTGGTTCCTCAAATGACCAAATGTGCAAGGACTTTGAGAGCATTATGAAGAAGAAGTTTGAGATGAGCTCCATGGGAAAAATGGACTTTTTCCTTGGAACTCAGGTAAAGCAACTGAAGGAAGGTTCTTCATTAATCAATCTAAATATGTCTCTGACATCTTAGAAAGATTTGAGATGAAGGATTGCAAGCCTGCCAAGACACCCATACCCAGAAACCATAATCTTTGTCCTGACCTTAGGGGAGGATACTGATCAACATCAGTATAGGGCAATTATTGGTTCTCTGATGTATCTAACAGCCAGTAGACCTGATATCATGTTTGCTACTTGCATTTGTGCAAGATATCATGCTGCTCCAAAGGTGTCTCACCTAGCTGCTGTAAAAGAATCCTCAGATACCTCAAAGGAGCACCTAAACTAGGTCTCTAGTATCCTAGAAACAAGGATTTCAACCTTTATGGATACTCTGACAGTGACTATGGAGGTTGCAATATTGACAAGAAATCAACATCAGGAGGATGTCAATTTCTTGGTGGAAGGATCATCTCATGGCAATGCAAGAAACAATCATGTGTCTCTACATCAACTGCTGAGGCTGAATACATTATTGCTGCTAGCTGCTGTGCTCAACTGCTATGGATTCAAAATCAGATGATAGACTATGGATTTAACTTTATGAGTACTCCTATCCATATTGACAACAACAGTGCTATCTCCATTACTGAAAATCCGGTGAGAAGCACTCCAAGACTAAGCACATTGACATCATGTGTCATTTCATTAGAAACATTCATGAGAAAAATCTAATCAAGTAATCAAAGTTGATTCAAATGAACAATATGTGATCTGTTTACCAAAGCTTTTGATGAACAAAGGTTCAAGTATCTCATAACAGCTATGGGATGAATAAACATGATTAATTGATCCTTTTGAAAACCTTTTTAATATGTAAGTCTTGTGTCAATGTAATTTAAGCCCTATTACAAGAATTCTCTTTGAAATTTTCTAAGTGTAAATTCCTTCCGAAGAGAAATTAACCTTCGGAAGACATTCTCATATCTTTCGAAGCAAAATTTCTCAAAGGATAACTTTCTTCTCGGAAGAATTTTTGCCTCGGAAGAAGCGATTGATTGTATATCAGATCTACTTTCGAAACTTACAAATTCTCCATTTCGGAAGCAACTCTAACCTTCGGAAGCAAAGTTTTGGCTTCGGAAGTAAGAATTGCCTTCAAAAGACAAGTTACCTTCGAAAATGTTTTACACTCGGAAGAGAGATTTCATTGTGTAACGTAATTTCTTGGGCCCCACACTGTAAAAAGCAAAGATTTTGTAATGATGTCGGATTATTTAACTGATTTTAACCTTACCGCCACTGTCATTTCATCCACTAAACAAACCATCACATCACCTTATCTTAACCCCCATTACCGCCATTCCACAATCTTTTAAATAATCTCGACTACTCAATTTCATTTTCTTACTTGAAAATTTTACTGCCCTAGAAATTCTCCTCTCCAACTTTACCCCAGCTCAAATCATCCACATTCATCTTCCAAATGGCACTCAACCCTCAGCACAACCAAGTCGCACTTCTTGATTCTTCAAGAGATGCTGACTTCTCTGAAATCATCTCCTTTCTCACCCAATCAACCTACTACACTGCCCTTACCGTTAACCCCACTGTTTACTCCAACCAAATGGGAGAATATTGGGAAAATGGTCAAGTCGAAACCCTAAATGGGATTCGTGTACTGCGGTCCAGCATCTGTGGACAGGAGTGATCATCATTGAACAAATCATCAGGGAGCACCTTGAGCTTCATGATGAAGGAGCTCCTACTGAATTCCCAAAGGAAGATTTGGATAGCACCTATATCCTAATAGGATATGGTGGAGACATCAGTAGGTCGACTGTTTACAAGTTCAACTTCTCCTACAATTGGAAGTTCCTTCTGCATGTTGTTCTTCATTGCTTGTCCAACAAATCCGGAGGATGGGATCAAATCCCTTATGAACTAGGATGCTTTGTTCATGGATTGGTGAGAGGCCTGCGCTTCAACTACTCACGATTTGTGTTCTCAAATCTGATTGGGAATCTGCAAAGGGAAACATTCTTCATGTATCCCAGATTCCTTCAACACATAATCAACTATGAGTTGGACTAGAGCATGCTTGTCTGTGCAGCTGCTCTGACTGTTCCCCAAATGCGGCCTTCCATCTTCAAGACCGAAGAAGATGTCCACCAACTTCACTGGAAGTCACACTGCTCTGCTTCCAGGTATGATTGAGCGCATAGCTCCTGGTGACATCCCTGTTCACCCCACAGGTGATGAACCCACACCAGCAACCTCCACCACAATGCCAACACTCCCTTCTCCACCATCACCATCACTTATCAAAGATGCCCCAAACGAACCTTATTCAATCTACTCTGATTGAACAACCCCTCTGTTCAATCCAAAAAGACTAGAGTGGAAACATGGGCTCCCACTCAGTCAGAGGTCTCTCCATCCTTCTCTTTTGACCTTAATTTGGGTTTTGAGTCTCCTCAGTCTCAAACCCATGAGCCTGACACCCAAACCAACAGCCCTCAGAATGAGTATTTACACTCTTCTGAGATGCCAACAAGGGACAGTCCCACTAGAGGCTCAATGCCTGTAGACATTAACCAAAGTCCCGGGTCAGTAGGTTACCCTTCCTATCTTTCACTGACCTTCTGTTTTAAACTGATAAAGAGATAACATCTCTCCATGGCAATGAAGTTGATCTACAACATCCTCTCCAAGATCAACAGAGCCCGGAGAAATCCCTTATCTCTAGCCCACATCAGCAACCAACAACTGAGGTGAGTCCACTGATGTGGAGGGGACTCATGTAGATTCAGCTGCCACTACAGAAGGTGCCTCAATGGACCTTGTGGACAGTGGTAATATTTCTCAGACTGAATCTACGGCAACCGAGCCCTTTGATGACTCTAAAAGAGATATCATTGAGCATGGGAAACCAGGGTGCCAAGAAACCACATCTGGTGGTGGCTGAACATACTAGGTGTTACCTCATCTCCTCGTGATTCTTCGAAAGAAGATGAGGGAAGCATGCAACTCCTCATTCAAGATCTCTTCTAAAGTCTCAAACTTGGAATCTTTGGTTAGGACTTTAGAGGCAAGGTTGGCCACTCAGCAACTTGAGATTGACAATCTCAAGGCTCAACTAGCTGAAAAACAGACAGAGAGGTCTATTAGGCATGTACCTGTTCAGGTCTCACTGACTTCCTCCTCTAGCTCATCTAGCTCTCAAGATGAAGCTACCAAAAAGGGAGGATGTTCAAAGACAAACACATGAGGAACCACAGAGCTGGCCTTCTACTTCAACATCTAGTTCTCCCATCTTCTCTGTGCATGAAACATCTCAAGTCACTCTTCAGATTGATCCAAGGATGCTCAGTGATCTCTACAGACTCTTCACCGAGTTTCTGTTAAGATCTTCCTTTGAGCAGCCAAGCCATGATGCTGCAATGATCTACTTTGGAGCAGAAGAGCTTCAAAGGCTGACTGCACCTTCTACCACTGTGGAAGAAGTTGGTCAACCTAAGGTCCTCATGGAACCTAAGATTCAATTCGAAGGGGAAATGGGAGCTGATGGCCCAGCAACAGAAAAAGTTGGGACAGAATCCGCATCTCCTTTAACTTCTGAAGCTAAAGTTAAAGCCTCGGAAGAACAAGCTGAATCTTCCGAAGCTAAAATGGAAGCTGCGAAAGGATTGTTCAAAATGTCCGAGGAACTGATCATCACAGATGTTATCCTGGAAATGGCACCTGAGGTGAGCAGTGAGGACTTTCCAATTGCACCTCCATCTCAGACACCATCTCTGACTCTCTCGCAATCAGAAACCCTCTCCAAGAACCACCACAGTCAGGATCTTCAAAAGACAAAGGAAAAGGAAGATGACTGCGGAAGAGCTTCAGGAGAGGAGAGATTGAGAAACTTAAGAAGAAAGGAAGACTTCACACTGAGAAGTTGCTAGCTGCCAGTACAAAAGCAGTTGCTTCCAATCAGGAGGTTGTCATCAATAAAAGAAGAGAGCAGATCATTGACCAACTCATTAAAATGGGAGCTGCCAATGAAGAAACACTCCTGCTACCATTAGAGGATTTGGTGGATCTGGAGAAGGCAACCAGGCTGAGACTTGAAGAAGAAGCCAGGTTGGCCTTGGAGGTAGAGGAAGAGATAAAGTATGAGGCTGAATTTCAGCTAAGGAGAGACAGGATAAACTTCCTATTCTCCAGAGGCTTTGATCTTCAAAAACTCTCTCCACACAATGATGATACGATCCTCTGGCTCTACAACAAAGAGCAGGATCAAATGGAGAAAGAATGGAAGAAGGCTGCAAAAGAAAAGGCCAGAGAGAAGAAGAAGAAGGAAGAAGAGGCTAGGGTCACTGCCTCCAAGAAGCTCACTGAGAAAGCCTGGATGAAGAACTATCCGGGCTCATGGCTTCTCTGGTAGGCAGGTGGGTCCTATGTCTGAAAGGACACTCCAACGGATTGTCAGTGAAATTAAGGCTGACATCCGGATGGGGAAAAGGAAAGAGATGTATAGAAGGGTAAAAGGGATGACCTTCACTGCTTCTACCCAACCACAACCTAAACCTTCACCCTCACCATTCACCATTAAACCTGAACCTTTCACCCCTGAACCCACATCACTACCCACAACTACTCCCTCACCTCAACCACCTAAACTTCCTATTATCCAACCCAAAACACTAGCCAGAACCTTGAACCTAAACCTGCCCAATTACCATCCAACCATCCTTCAGCCTTCAACATCTCTCCCTTGAGGAGTTTAAGGCAATCAAGATGAAGCTCACTAATTGCACTACTTTGAGCGAAGTCTTGTGTAGAAGACTCTGTTACATCACCTATGTAAAAGGATCTTCAAGTTCCCTCAGAGACAGGTTCCTTGATTTGCCTAGAGGAACTTTGGACCAGGCTGCAAGACTTTTGGGCCTCAATTCAAACTCTTTAAATGAGGAAGAAAAGAAGCTCAGAAAGAAACTGGTGACTCTGCTGGATACAAGAAAAGAGGACAAGATTCCTAGTCAGTCTCTTGTACCTAGAAGGAAGATAATCCAGTGGAGGTTCGATGAACCTTCTCACAACTTTGTTGTGGAAAGAGAGAATGGTGAAATCAACAGACTCAATGCAACCTCTCTGTTACACTCCAGCAGATTCGATATGTGAGTTAGCAGAGAAGCCATTCTCCACCCCTCCAACTCTGAAACTGTTGCACTCATCAGAAATCATCTCAACAGTCTTCATTTAGCTGAGTTAACTGCAAAGGCAAAGATTGAAGAAGAGTTGAAGTTGAGAAGACAGGAAGACAAGGAAATATCTCCCACCAAAGGTGCTACCTTATTACAGATGGTGGAAGGTCCTGAATTGGAACCTATAGTTCGATGGGAATATGATTACAGTTCCCATCAACTAACTTTTTTTCAGAGGGCAACAACAAAGGGTACATGTTATCCAAGGTGACAGACTGGATTTCCTGTCTACCAAGGATCTGTACAAGCTTCTCAGCACCACATCAGGGAACAACAATGAGACAGACAAATACTTGCTCTTTTGGTGTTGAAAGCTTTAAGAAGTCGAGAAAAGTGAAGTTTTGGTAGCATCAGCCTAGGGGGAGTTTGTTGGATCAAGAAGAAGACTAACGCAACCAAAACTATATCACTTAAGTTATTTTGGTGCTGCATGCAAAGGCTTCCGAAGCTTATCATGGAACTTCCGAAGACAAATGCAAACTTCCGAAGTTCAAGACTTAGAAGAATAAAGTAAAGACCATTTCCGAAGTATGATGAAAAGAAGAAGTCTCCAAGTCTGGAAGAAGTAGCTCTTCCGAAGTATAAAGTGGCTTCGGAAGTATTACTCTTCGAAGCCATTTAACCTTCAGAAGACACTGCTATAACCAGTGGACACAAGTATGGTCTCTGACACTCCGCTGCAGACTTCTGATACAACATGGCTTCTCCCAAAGAGTCATGTTGTTGACCATACTTTATTCCACTGTTTACCTTTTCATGATAGTATATGTTACCAACTTTAGTTGGTGACAAAAGGTAAGTCAGGGACATGTCCTGACTACCAAATCTCAGATAAGATTTATCCGAGATACCTTAAACTATAGTCTTGTAGTATAGGCTTTAGCTAGAGGATCCCAGCTGGTATCAAAGTATATCTAGCTGTAGATAGTATTATATATAGGTTCTCTTTGAAACTCATTGTAACAAGTGATAAGATCATCTTCTGCTTGTAAGAGTCTTGTATTTTGAGTTGAGAATCAATATATAAAAGTATCTTGAAAATTATCTTCTGTTTCTTAGTTACTTTTTATATTGTGATCAACTCTTATTGATTCTTACCCGAGTGTGATTCTAGGAAAGTTTGAGAGAAAAACATTGTGTTAAGTGACAAACACCGATCCTGCACCTCTGTTACCCCTGGCTTCGCCCCTACTCCACTCCAACTCCAACCACGCTCCTCCGCGTGTGTTTTCTTGGTTATTCTACCTCCAAGTCCGCATACAAATGCCTCGACATCCAAACTCAACGTCTTTATCACTCTCGTCATGTTCAATTCATCCCGCATCACTTCCCTTACCACTCTAACCCTCCCTCGACCTTGGCTACCACCGAGTTCCTTCATCACACCACCTTAGATACTACATCCACCCCAACCCCAGCTCCACATCCCACGCCTCCGATCCACACAACCCAATCTCCTGCCCCTTGTCAACCGATCGATCCACACCCGACCCTTCCTCCTTCTTCATCTCCAGCCCCTACACCACCTCCCCTCCACCTTCTGCCTCGCCACCCGTTACCTCCCCACTCTCCACCAATCCAAGCCCATTCTCATCCCCATGCCGCCTACGACCCCAACAATCCCACCCTTCAACCCCTGCCCCTCGTCCCCTCGTCGCACTCGAAAACCAAAACCCCCGTTACTTTAACCCTATGTTCGTGAACAGACCACTCTACACCCATACCCACTACAATCGAACCCACAACACATAACCAGGCCCTTACGGACCCACACTGGGGACGGGCTATGGACGATGAGTTTAATGCTCTTCTCCGGAATGGTACGTGGGAACTCGTCCCTCCCTCTACCCATATCCCCATTGGCTGCAAATGGATTTTTCGTATCAAGCGCAACCCGAACGGCTCGGTTGCCAAATATAAAGCAAGGCAAGTTGCGAAAGGTTTCTTACAACATACGGTAAAGACTACTTTGACACTTTTAGCCTGTCACCAAACCGGTCACCATAGCACGTTCTCTCAATCGCTCTCTCTCGCCATTGGCCACTCCGCCAATTGGATATCAACAACGCATTCCTTCATGGTCACTTGCAGAAGGATGTTTACATGACGCAACCCCCCGGCTCCCGCATCCACAGTTTCCCAACCACATCAGCAAACTAAAAGAATCGCTTTATGGCTTTAAACAAGCGCCACGTGCATGGTACATTGAACTCACTAACTTCTTACTTGAATTTGGATTCACAAATCCACCGCAGAACCCTCGCTTTTCATCTACCACCGCACCATGCTACTTTGTATTTTATGGTATATGTGGATGACATCGTACTAACCGGGAGTAATCCCGAATTTTGGATCACTTTGTTTCTACTTTGGCCGCAGGTTTTCTCTAAAAGATCTTGGACAACTACACCATTTCCTAGGGATCGAAGTTGTTAATCTACCCCCAGGTTGTAACATCTCGTATTTTTGTCAACTAAAAGTTAACTTTGTTTACTCTTACCAGGGTTATTATGATCAATTTTGAAACTCAGTTTTGTTTGTGCTTATTCATTACTATCATTGGGTTTTTATGAAAGTTAATCATAAATATGTATAATAATAATGTTAATATTAATAAAAGTAGAAATATTATTATGTAATAATAATAATAATAATAATTGTAATATAATAGAATAATAATAACAATAATCATGTTAATACTAATAATAAAAAAAGTTGTATAGTTATTAAACTTAACAAGTTTTTAAAACTTTAAGTAATTAAAGTTTGGGGGCTTAATTGCAAAATTAGAAACTTTCATTAATAGGTTTTGCATAAAATGATAAATAATAAACTAGAGGGGCTAAATGTGCAATTAACCAAAAGTAAATCCCCCCCCCTGTTTTCCCCGTATTTCCGGCGAGAGGAGGCCGGCGCCTCCGGCCGAACTCCGGCGACTGTGTAAGGCTCTAAATAGCCGTTGAGAACCGAAATAAATCCTTTGAATCGCTTCGTGATCCCTATTCGAACCCTTACCATGTTTAATGTCGAAGTAATGAGATGTTAACACCATTTAAATTGTAACCGAAACGTGCATTCAAGGTTCCCAGCCGTTCGACTTGAACTGATCCAATAATGCTGAAGTTATTGAAGGGAAATCATCAGATTGTTTCCCTAAAGCTAATTGAACTCTCAATTTCACCTGATAAACAAACGAACACCAACTTCTACACACGAAAACGTTGCGGTCTGCAACTCAATCGAAAACATCTTTTGTGCATCATAAACGAAAATTGACTGAGGGCTTTTGATCTTGTACACCGTTAGAAGCTCCCCGTGCAACGAATTTGATTGGCATCATTGTTTGAACATCGATCAAGCTCTGCAAGTGCGCGAATATTCTTCGTCTTTCCCGCTGACAATTCGATCTCAAATCGGGTAAATAAATACATGTATCTGCTCGGTTTTACTGGGAATTAAAAGCCCCAAGTTTAATTTCATTATCATAATCAAATTGGGGTTCGATTTGGAATTACATGATTCTAGAGTTCATGGGTAATTTGGGGGTTTTGTTAACTTAGTATTTAAGAATTAAAACGCGTGATCTAATGCGGCCGAGAGCCTTGGTCCACTGGTTACGTTCGCTCATCCCATGTTGGAGGTCCCGGGTTCGAACCCAGGGACCCCCCCCCCCATTATTTTATTATTATTTTTGAATTTCTGCAATTTTAAAAAAAATGAATATTTCTAAAAATTTTAAAAATTTATCTTGTAAACTTTATTTGTTTTAAAACCATTTAATTAATCCTCTTAAATTTATTTATAAAAGTATCCTTCTATTTTAAAAGCTAATTATTTAACTAGTGTATAAATATCTATACATATATATAAATATATATATATACATAATATATATTATTTATTTCATATAAAATTTATACTAGTCTATACAACCGCTATTTTCTAACGTGGCCCTAAATTATTAATTGAATCATGTTCATTTTATTATAGCATTTTATTAAACGTTATAAATATTATAAAATTACTATAAGTGTTGTCCTTATTTTTATAAGCAAATCATTTCCACGAAGATATAATGATTTTCATTGGTTGATATAAATGATAAAAAAAACCCCAAACATCAAATTAAACCCTATTCCATGGTAACTTGTTAAACTTATTATCAAACTTTAACCTTGTGAATATATATATATATATTTAGGTGCCTTGTGACGAAACAACTTTGGAACGACGCTCATTATTAATCTTATTAATCTCCATCATCGTATACTTATTTTGGCATGTGAGCTTTCCTTGCCCCTTTTTCATATTTTCACATTAATTTGAGGTGAAACATGATAGCTTATACATGATACACTTATACACGTTGAGACTTGTAAATCACATGCAATTCAACTTATTATTTTGTCATGGTTATTGTGTATTGTAAGTGATTATATGAGATACATAGTTTGTTTACAATCATTAACTATTGCTAGCCTAGCGACGTCTTAGATCTTTAGGCCTGACAAGCCTATTTGGTGCTAAAGCCGAGGTATTGCCGGCTCCTGATGACGTATGCTTGTTCATCATGGGAACCAAATACACTTAGCCAATCTTTTATACTTGTAATCAAGTCGAGGTTTGGTTGTAACGATATGTGTTCTATAACCTTACTTGCTTATGACCTATGACATGAATTGCTACTTGTAACCTTTTTCTTAATATGTATGAAAAACTTGAAAACTCACCAACTATTTTTAGTTGACTCTTATTTTTATCATGTTTCAGGTCAACCTCAAGTTTAAGTGATCCTTTTGAAGCATGTTATAATCTAACGCTTGGACCTAGTTAATGAAATAAAAAAGTTTACATTATGTTATGTTATGTTGAACTTATTTCTTGTTGAGACTTATGATTGTATTTCATTTCAAGACTTGTGATAATAATATTTACATTTTAATATAGCGTTATGTGGCTTTGAACAATCTTAACCCTCACATCTTGACGTTTCCGCCGTCAAGGTTGGGGTGTGACAGATTGGTATCATAGCCCATAACTATAGGGATTTAGGTTATTAGAAATGGTGACCTAGACTATAGCTTATGCATGAACCTCATAGGATATATTTATATTCTTGGAAATATATATTGTACATGCTACATAATGCTATACCTTACTTAGTGCAACTGATGCCTTAGCATAGGTTTGCCTTGTAATTGTTTAAACTTTGTTATTTGTCTCCCTAATTACCTTTGACACTTTGACTCTCCCCGACAAATGAAACTTCCTAATCTTATTCTCGACACACGTGGAATTGTATACTTATGCTTATGACTTGGATCCTTAGACTTATGTCTAATCTATATTAAATCTCATCAAGGTTTTGATTCATGAACCTAAGAAATTTGTGTGACACATGGACACCTGTATTCTTGAATCCTGGCAAAAGGCCCTCGGCTAAGGTAAGCATATCGCATAAATCCTACGGGACTAGTTATGCTTACCTGGGGATTTCTGGGATGAGTGATAAACTATGGTCTACATACACAAATTTCTAAGGCGAGTGGGTCAAATTACCTTGATGTGTCAACGTTTCCTAATGGTGATGCGTTACCAAATGGAACCATTCTATGTGCCTTACAACTTTTGTCTTATCCTTGTTGAACATTAATCCTTGTTATTCCAATTCTCATATCTAACTCATTGTATATCCCAGCATGTCTCGTCATCATGGAAAGCGTGGAAGTTCCGATCGTAAGTTAGCCGCCATGATTGCTCGACAAATGGCCGCTGTCATCCCGACCATGGTTGCTGAACTTAATAGCACCTTAATGACCACGCTAGCAACAATGGAAATGGTCATGGAGAGAATAGCAACAACCAAAACGGGAATAATCAACACAGGAATAATCAAACTTGCACTTTCAAACACTTTAGCTCTTGCAAGCCCACTAGTTTTAGTAGCAAGGAAGGAGCCACTGTTCTTCTTGAGTGGTTCGAAAGCATGGAGAATACCTTTATCAATTGTGAGTGTCCCGATGCGCTCAAGGTTTGTTATGCCACTAGTATGCTCCAACAAAGGGCTCTTACCTGGTGGAATAGCGAGAAGAGAAACCGTGGTCCTGAAGCTGTGCTAGCACTTACCTGGGAAGAGTTCAAGAACATCGCCATCGCGAAGTTTTGCCCAAGAAGTGAATTGCAAAAGTTGGAAGAAGAGTTTTGGAACTTGAAGCAAAATGATGGTGATCATTTGGCCTACTCAACTAGGCATCATGAGTTGAGTATATTGCTGCCTCACATGGTCGACACTGTCCCCCGCAACATCGAGAAGTTCATTAAGGGTGTTCCACCCCAAATCAAGATGTTGTGGTGGGTAGCCGACCCACAACCTTGGAAGAAGCCATTACTATCACCGCTCAACTCACCGAGAACCATATACGAGCGGGCACCATGTCTGTGAAGGGTGCAAAGAAGGTAGAGAAGACGGCTACCGAGACTGTTAAGGAGACCAAAGCTGAACCGTCTTACAATAACAACAACAACAAAAAGTGCAAGTTCACACCGGCACACAACTATGCCGTGGCTGCACCCAAACAACCCCAAAGACAACTTGTACATGCGGCTGCACCTGTGGCACAAGTGCCTGGGGCTAGGGCTTATGCTGGTCCTCATCCTATGTGCAACACGTGTAGGTATCATCATCCGGGGAATCAACCATGCCGCATTTTCACCTTATGCGGTAAATATGGTCATTTGATGGCGACTTGCCACCGTGCACCTAACAATGCCGCTGTGGTCACAAACCGAGTTTGCTACAACTGTGGGGAACCTGGTCATTTTCGCCCACAATGCCCTCGTCTTGTGGGTAATGTTCCACAAGCCCGAGGACGTGCTTTCAACATCAACTCCAACCAGCACAAGCAAACAACGATGTGGTGAATGGTATGTCAACTCACCTTTAACTTTTGTGATCCGTTTCTCTTCATACTATACCTAAATCGTTCAATATCTTAAAAATTGACCAGGTATGTTCCTTATTAACAAACTTATGCCTATGTCCTATTTGATTCTGGAGCCGATAAAAGTTTGTTTCATTAGAGTTTGAACCCATACTTGCTAAGCCACATACGAAACTAGAAAGACCTCTTATTGTTGAAGTTGCCGATGGAGAACCGATCACCGTTGACGTCATCATTCATGATTGCATCTTAAGTCTTGACACGCATGATTTTCTTATCGATCTTATCCCTATGAAACTTGGAAGCTTCGACGTCATCATTGGTATGGATTGGTTAGCCAAACACCATGCCGAGATCATTTGTTTCGAGAAGTGCATCGTATACCGTTACCTTCTGGTGATACTTTGAAGGTGTTCGGTGAAAAATCTTCCAAATGACTTAAACTCATGTCCTGCACTCAAGCCCGAAAATGCTTAAGCAAGAAGTATATGGCTTTCTTGGCTTATGTGGTCAACACGAAAGTCAAGGGAAAGAACTTAAGGATGTCCTATCGTACGAGACTTTCCTGAAGTATTTCCCGATGACCTTAGTGGTTTACCTCCCGTGCGTGAAATTGAGTTTAAAATCGACTTGATACCGGGAGCAAACCCCGTGGCTAAGTCACCATATCGGCTTGCACCATCGGAAATGCAAGAACTCTCTAGTCAACTTCAAGAGCTGTCCGAGAAGGGCTTCATCCGTCTTAGTTCTTCGTCTTGGGGTGCACCTGTTCTATTCGTGAAGAAGAAAGATGGATCGTTTCGTATGTGCATCGATTATCGTGAGCTTAACAAGCTTACCATCAAGAACCGTTATCCTCTTCCTCGTATTGATGATTTGTTTGACCAACTTCAAGGAGCTGCTATTTTCTCGAAGATCGATTTACATTCTGGCTATCATCAATTGCGAGTCCATGATGATGATATCCCAAAGACCGCTTTTCGTACTCGTTATGGACACTATGAGTTTATGGTGATGCCTTTTGGTTTAACCAATGCTCCTGCTCTTCATGGATCTCAATCACCGAGTATGCAAGCCTTATCTAGAATTTGTGATCGTCTTCATTGATGACATACTTATCTATTCCAAGTCCAACACCGATCATGAGCTGCATTTGAGATTGGTTCTTGAGTTGTTGAAGAATGAGCAATTGTACGCAAAGTTCTCGAAGTGTGACTTCTGGCTCGAGGAAGTTCAATTTCTAGGACACGTGGTGAATAGCCAAGGAATTCACGTTGATCCTGCAAAGGTAGAAACTGTGAAGAATTGGTGTGTTCCTACTACTCCTACCGAAGTTCGTTCTTTTCTTGGTCTTGCTGGTTATTATCGGCGATTCATTGCCAATTTGTCGAGGATCGCGAAACCGCTCACTACTTTGACACAAAAGAACAAACCATTCGAGTGGGGTTCCGAGCAAGAAGAAGCTTTTGAAGCGTTAAAGCATAAGTTATGCAATGCTCCTATCTTGACCCTACCCGATGGGAACGACGATTTCACCGTGTATTGTGATGCATCTAAACAAGGCCTTGGTTGTGTTCTTATGCAACGAGGGAAGGTCATAGCTTACGCATCGAGGCAATTGAAGGTTCACGAGGTGAATTACACAACTCATGATCTCGAGCTTGGTGCTGTGGTATTTGCTTTGAAGATTTGGAGGCACTACCTGTATGGTACGCAATGTATAGTCTACACCGATCACAAAAGCCTTCAACACGTTTTCAATCAAAAAGATCTCAATATGAGACAACGTCGTTGGGTGGAGTTGATTAGTGACTATGATTGTGACATCGTTACCATCCTGGTAAAGCAAATGTTGTAGGCGATGCACTAAGCCGAAAGATTCACAACAAGATGATCTCATTTCAAGAAATTCGCGATCGACGTCAATGGTTTGACACTTTGGTGAGTTCGATACTGAGATCCGACTAGATGTCAACGAGACCACCGTACTACTACAAAACCCTGAGAATAGATAGTGACATCGAGTCTAGCATCCTGGAGGCTCAACAAATGGTTCAACGAGAAGGAAGAATGAAGGATGAATTGGAGCACAATCTTCTAACCCAATTGGAAACGAAACCAATGGGTTGATGTACTTTGCCAATCGCATTTGGATTCCAAATCGCGATAACATTCGTACCTTTATTATGAACGAAGCTCATCAAACTCGTTATTCTATTCATCCTGGTTCCGATAAGATGTACATGGACCTACGGGTCAATATTGGTGGCCTGGAATGAAGAAAGACATAGCGACTTATGTAGCTAAGTGCCTCACCTGTACGAAGGTTAAAGCCGAACATCAACGTCCAAGTGGATTACTTGAGCAACCCGAGATTCCTATGTGGAAATGGGAACACATATCCATGGACTTCATAACAAAGCTACCCCGAACCTCTCGAGGACATGATAGCATATGGGTGATCGTTGACCGATTGACCAAGTCGGCACATTTTATACCCATACGTGACACTTACAAGACATCAAAGTTAGCTCGTATATACGTTGATGAGATTGTAAGTCGTCATGGGATACCTCTGCACATCATATCCGACCGAGACGCTCGTTTCACTTCGCATTTTTGGTCGTCTATGCAAGAACTCTTGGGTACACAATTGGACCTAAGCACGGCTTACCATCCTCAAACTGATGGTCAAACCAAGCGAACGATTCAAACCTTGGAGGATTTTCTACGCCTTTGTGTTCTTGACTTTGGTGGCGATTGGGATACGCATCTACCGCTCGCGGAATTTTCGTATAACAATAGTTACCACTCGAGTATCAAGATGGCACCGTTTGAAGCACTTTATGGTCGAAAATGTCGTTCACCGATCTGTTGGACCGACATTGGTGAAAACTTCATCACTGGTCCTGAACTTATACAAGAGACGACCGATAAAGTTTCTATTATTCGCAAGAACCTGAAGTGGCGAGAAGTCGTCAAAAGAGCTATGCCGACAAGCGACGTAAGCCATTGGAATTCCAAGTTGGGGAGATGGTTCTTCTTAAGGTTTCACCGTGGAAAGGTGTGGTTCGCTTTGGAAAGAAGGGCAAACTGGCTCCAAGGTTTGTAGGACCTTTCAAAATCCTGAAAAGGATTGGGAAAGTGGCTTATAAACTAGAGTTACCTTCCGACCTTAGTGGAATTCATCCTGTGTTCCACATCTCAAATTTGAGAAAGTGTTTGACTGACGAAAGTCTGTATGTTCCGCTGGAAGACATCCAGATCGACGAGTCCTTGCATTTCGTCGAGAAACCTGTTGAAATCATGGATCGTATAATGAAGAAGACTAGAACCACGACAACCCCAATCGTCAAGGTTCATTGGGAAAATAAACGTGGCGTTGAATTTACTTGGGAACGTGAGGAGCACATGAAGAAGAGATACCCATTCTTATTTGTATAGTTTCATTTCTTTTAATTTCGGGACGAAATTCTTTTAAGTTGGGGAGACTGTAACATCTCGTATTTTTGTCAACTAAAAGTTAACTTTGTTTACTCTTACAAGGGTTATTATGATCAATTTTGAAACTCATGTTTTGTTTGTGCTTATTCATTACTGTCATTGGTTTTTTATGAAAGTTAATCGTAAATATTATATAATAATAATGTTAATATTAATAAAAGTAGAAATATTATTATGTAATAATAATAATAATAATAATATAATATTTGTAATATAATAGAATAATAATAACAATAATCATGTTAATAATAATAATAAAATTGTATAGTTATTAAACTTAACAAGTTTTTAAAACTTTAAGTAATTAAAGTTTGGGGGCTTAATTGCAAAATTAGAAACTTTCATTAATAGGTTTTGCATAAAATGATCAATAATAAACTAGAGGGGCTAAATGTGCAATTAACCAAAAGTAATCCCCCCCCCCCCTGTTTTCCCCGTATTTCCGGCGAGAGGAGGCCGGCGCCTCCGGCCGAACTCCGGCGACTGTGTAAGGCTCTAAATAGCCGTTGAGAACCGAAATAAATCCTTTGAATCGCTTCGTGATCCCTATTCGAACCCTCACCATGTTTAATGTCGAAGTAATGAGATGTTAACACCATTTAAATTGTAACCGAAACGTGCATTCAAGGTTCCCAGCCGTTCGACTTGAAACTGATCCAATAATGCTGAAGTTATTGAAGGGAAATCATCGGATTGTTTCCCTAAAGCTAATTGAACTCTCAATTTCACCTGATAAACAAACGAACACCAACTTCTACACACGAAAACGTCGCGGTCTGCAACTCAATTGAAAACCATCTTTTGTGCATCATAAACGAAAATTGACTGAGGGCTTTTGATCTTGTACACCGTTAGAAGCTCCCCGTGCAACGAATTTGATTGGCATCATTGTTTGAACATCGATCAAGCTCTGCAAGTGCGCGAACATTCTTCGTCTTTCCCGCTGACAATTCGGTCTCAAATCGGGTAAATAAATACATGTATCTGCTCGGTTTTACTTGGGGATTAAAAGCCCCAAGTTTAATTTCATTATCATAATCGAATTGGGGTTCGATTTGGAATTACACAATTCTAGGGTTCATGGGTAATTTGGGGGTTTTGTTAACTTAGTATTTAAGAATTAAAACGCGTGATCTAATGCGGCCGAGAGCCTTGGTCCCCTAGTTACGTTCGCTCATCCCATGTTGGAGGTCCCGGGTTCGAACCCAGGGACCCCCCCCCCCCATTATTTTTTTATTATTTTTGAATTTCTGCAGTTTAAAAAAAGATGAATATTTCTAAAAATTTTAAAAATTTATCTTGTAAACTTTATTTATTTTAAAACCATTTAATTAATCCTCTTAAATTTATTTATAAAAGTATCCTAGCTAATTATTAACTAGTGTATAAATATCTATATATATATATATATATATATAATATATATATATATATATATATATATATATATATATATCATATAAAATTTATACTAGTCTATACAAACCGCTATTTTCTAACGTGGTCCTAAATTATTAATTGAATCATGTTCATTTTATTATAGCATTTTATTTAAACGTTATAAATATTATAAAATTACTATAAGTGTTGTCCTTATTTTTATAAGCAAATCATTTCCACGAAGATATAATTGATTTTCATTGGTTGATATAAATGACAAAAAAACCCCAAACATCAAATTAAACCCTATTCCATGGTAACTCGTTAAACTTATTATCAAACTTTAACCTTGTGAATATATATATATATATTAGGTGCCTTGTGACGAAACGACTTTGGAACGACGCTCATTATTAATCTTATTAATCTCCATCATCGTATACTTATTTTGGCATGTGAGCTTTCCTTGCCCCTTTTTCATATTTTCACATTAATTTGAGGTGAAACATGATAGCTTATACATGATACACTTATACACGTTTGAGACTTGTAAATCACATGCAATTCAACTTATTATTTTGTCATGGTTATTTGTGTATTGTAAGTGATTATATGAGATACATAGTTTGTTTACAATCATTAACTATTGCTAGCCTAGCGACGTCTTAGATCTTTGGGCCTGACAAGCCTATTTGGTGCTAAAGCCAAGGTATTGCTGGCTCCTGATGACGTATGCTTGTTCATCATGGGAACCAAATACACTTAGCCAATCTTTTATACTTGTAATCAAGTCGAGGTTTGGTTGTAACGATATGTGTTCTATAACCTTACTTGCTTATGACCTATGACATGAATTGCTACTTGTAACCTTTTTCTTATTATGTATGAAAAACTTGAAAACTCACCAACTATTTTTAGTTGACTCTTATTTTTATCATGTTTCAGGTCAACCTCAAGTTTAAAGTGATCCTTTTGAAGCATGCTATAATCTAAGGCTTGGACCTAGTTAATGAAATAAAAAAGTTTACATTATGTTATGTTATGTTTGAACTTATTACTTGTTTGAGACTTATGATTGTATTTCATTTCAAGACTTATGATAATAATTTTTACATTTTAATATAGCGTTATGTGGTTGTGAACAAGCTTAACCCTCACATCTTGACGTTTCCGCCGTCAAGGTTGGGGTGTGACACAGGTCTATTCTCTCACAGCATAGACACATTCAAGATATCCTTATCGCTTTTCACATGGACGGTGCCAGGAAGTCACTACACCTCTAAGCTCAACGGATACTTTATCTCTTGAAGATGGCTCACCTAAGGTAGATCCAACACCATATCGGAAACTAGTTGGATCTTTGCAATACTTAGCCTTCACCCACCTGGATATATCATTTGCGATAAATTGTCTATCTCAATACATGCACTCGCCATCCCAACTTCACTGGCAGGCCCTCAAGCGCGTACTTCGCTATCTAAAAGGCACCATTCACTATGGCCTGTTCTTAAACCGTGGCGCTCCATTACATCTCACGGCCTTCTCCGATTCTGATTGGGGGGGGCATTACCAATGGTGGTCGGTCAACTACAACTTACCTTGTCTACCTCGGATCCAACATTATCTCGTGGAAGTCCGCTCGTCAAAAATCCATTTCTCGGTCCTCCACCGAAGCCGAGTATAAAGCCATTGCCAATGTTGCTGCGAAACTTGCGTGGATAAAGAATCTTCTCTTTGAACTGCGTATTGCCCCGCTTCCACCCCCCAAGCTTCTGTGTGACAACACCGGGGCCACTTATCTATGTGCCAATCCAGTTTATCACTCTCGAATGAAACGTGTCGCCTTGGATTATCACTTTGTTCGGGAACAGGTCGCTGAGGGGGTGTTGCAAGTTCAACACATCAACTCTGATGATCAACTTGCGGATATGCTCACCAAACCACTGAGTCGTCGACAATTTCTACATTTCCGCTCCAAGATTGGCGTCTCCAATGGAGCCTCCATCTTGCGGGGGCATATAAACACATCAACAACTAACTAACTCTCCTCTACATATTGCATTCGATAGATAGATATTAATATTCAAATGTATAGATAAACAAATCAAATAACTAGATAGGGCATGTAACAAACTCTGCGATCTATTGGGTGTACATTGACTATTTAAACAAGCCATCTCTTGAAGGAATTCAATGAAGCTTTTCTAAACTAGCCTACCTTTGTATACCCGACACGTCAAAGGCCCGTGTGAACATGAGTTTGGGGTTAAAAGAGTGTGAAAAGTTGTGCTTGAGGAATTGTAGGTGCATTGGGTATGCAAGTGGTGATATTAGTAAAGGGGTTGAGAGTGGAGGTTGTATAGTTTGGTATGGGGACATTGTTGATATGAGAATGTTTTCAGATGGTGGTCAGTGTTTTTATGTGTGTTGATGCTGATGTATTAGGTACGTATTTACTAAATTATACTGTAGTTTTCAATTGTCTTTATTCATTTAAAATCACAATACTTTTTAAGTAAATTATCATTTTCATTCTGGTGATTTAATGAAAATTATCAATATCATCCAATAGTTTGTTTTTTTGCAACTGGAAATTTATCGTTAAAAATAATTTTATTTTCATTCAATCAGTTAACCTCATTCAAAACATGCTTTGTTAACTTTAGCATTCGATGACGTAAACTATACATATTCATAGGAGTAACATACACATGTCTATGTAGATTACATACACACACACATTTCTTTTCATCAGATAATTGATAAACAAGATTTTGGTTGTTACTGATACTCATCGGTTTATATATTAGTTTTATGATGTTATTTCTTAAGTTTTCAGGCCTCATTTTAACTATACGAATATATATATATACATTTTGCAGTACTTGATTGATATCATGATATGATGGGAGTCCATCTTGAGATGCTATAACATGTAATCTATCATAGTATTATAGGAAGTAAAATAAGCTCATATCAATTGACATAATCTTTCCTATGATCGTATTCCAGCCAACACTCATCCAAGAGGCCAAATAAATCGCATAAAAATCGATTTCTGGTCATCGGGTTGCCATTAATTGCAGCGGGGCTTCTCTTGTGTGCCTTTATTTGTTGTTACATAAGGAAGAAAAAAGGTATGTTGTTTCAAGTTCATATTTGTTCTTGCTTGTTTAACCATCGAATTAAGGAATTTGAAGTATCCTAAAAATCTCTTTGATCTCAAAGTGATTAATATATAGTTCAAAAGAATATTACTTTTGGAGAATATCAAAGATTCAAATCCACAAATCCTACGAGTAAGAATTTTTATAGGAGATTATTAATCATGAAAGCATTGGAACATTACTAAACTAAATCATTTAGTTCTTTGTGCTTTATATTTTGGTTTAAACCATTTTCAAACCGGAAACACAAAACATATATTTTAACTTTATGAATACATACACATAATCCAAAGATCTTGAATGTTATTTTCAGTTGTAATTAAAAGTTGAGTTAAAAGCATTCATTACTAGTTCAACTAATACCAATCTATCACATCCCGGCTAAAGTAGAAACACCGAGACGTGACAAAATTGAATCATAACATAAGAATAAAGAGTACCAAAGGAAATTACTTATTAAAATCAAATAGTTGATTACATCCATTTTTAATAACAAATAAACCAAACAAGTAAGTAAGTATTCATTTTATTCAAAGTCTAACTAGGTCCAACTAAAACTTATCCTTAAAACGTAGTATGAGCAAAGCAACGAATTTAATTTCTATTACCATAAAACATGTTAAAATACACCAACTAAAAGTAGTACTAGTTCAACTGAAAATTGAGTAAATTAGGATCAAACTATGTTATACCTATAACTACATGGTTTTTATTATTATTTTGGTTTGGATTATTGACTGGTTCGGTCCGGTTTCATGGTTTAGGGTTCGACCTTACGCTCCATGAAGAATGAAACACACATAAGTAAATTAAGGAAATGGTATATGGTCTTGCAGTATCAATATGTATAGAAAATATGTACATGTTCAAGTGGTTGAGGGTTCAAGTTTCACGCATGATAAATAGATATGTGAGATAGTGGTTCTTAAAGAAAACATAAATGAATTAATAGACGAGTTTTACTACTGATTGATTGTTTGATACAGCCAACCGAAATGAAGGTGAAGTTAGGTTAAGTTTCCCAAATAGCTTCAAAAGCTTGGAAGAGTCTTCCATGGAGAAGGATATTGGCAAAAATGTTGATTTAGATGTGTTTGATTTGAGCGAAATAGTTGCGGCAACTAATAACTTTTTTCCCTTGAACAAGCTTGGAGAAGGTGGATTTGGGTCGGTTTATAAGGTAGTGGCTAGTTAATCTAGTTAATGATCTTGGCCTTTACAATTAAGTATGATTGTTGTTTACTAAAAAAGAATGAATGACTTAGGGTAAGATGCTAAATGGGGAAGAAATTGCTGTCAAAAGATTATCGGATTCTTCAGGTCAAGGGATGCAAGAATTCAAGAACGAAGTAATGCTGATAGCGAAACTTCAACACAGGAACCTCGTCCGGCTTTTAGGATATTGTTTCCATAAGGATGAAAAGATGTTAGTTTACAAATACTTACCAAACAAAGGCTTGGATTCTTTCATCTTCGGTTTGTTCCCCAACTTACGATCAAAATTCTCAAAATCCAACTACTTACATTTCTTCCAAATTCTAAAATATATTAATGAAATATAATGGTTTTAATCCTAGATCAAGAAAAAGCATCTCGGTTAGATTGGAAGAAACGTCTCCAAATCGTTCAAGGAATTGTTCGTGGACTACTATATCTTCATCATGATTCTAGGCTCAAGATCATCCACAGGGATCTAAAAGCAAGCAATGTTTTGCTAGATACAAATTTAAATCCCAAAATTTCTGATTTCGGAATGGCAAAAATCTTTAAAGGGGATGAAGGTGAAGCTAAAACGCATAGAGTTGTTGGAACATAGTATGTATCATCCTTAACTTTTTTCATGTTTTGATTTATTACATTTATCTAACTAGGTATGCAATACAATTGTAGTGGTTATATGTCTCCGAAGTATGCAATGGATGGCCTTTTTTCAGTAAAATCTGATGTTTTTAGCTTCGGAATTCTACTTATGGAGATAATCAGTGGTAAGAAAAATAATAGCTACTATCAACAGAACTGAGTTAATTTGATTGGGCATGTAAGTAACTAAATCTTATCAAACATCCTTTGTTTATTATCTATATCTTAACTAACCTACATCCTTTTTAGGTTTGGGACTTGTGGAAACAACACAAAGCATTGTCTATAGTTGATTCATCTTTAGGAGATTCATTTGATGCCCATGAAGTTCTATTATGTATCCATGTCGTGATCTTGTGTGTTCAAGAATTGGCTGGTGATCGGCCTACAATGACTGACGTAGCTTATATGTTGAGTGATCATGGAACAATGCTTCCTTCTCCAAATCAACCCGCATTCATATATAGGCAATCAAAATATAAGGACTCAACATCAACATCAACTTACGATGATACCATCACGATCCTACATGCTCGGTAATATGATAATATCTCATAATCAATCTCTTGAACAAGACCTTTTAAGAGTGAGTTCCGTGTAAACGAGTAGGATCGTGTCAAATCTGCTTGAACGTCGTGAATGAAGTTGTATTTGTAGGTAGATTTCCTTGTAGTTTAAAAAATATGTATGTGATGGCCTGGTATATCTTATTTGGAAGTAGTGCCAAATAACCATACATAGGCTCAAGCCTCACTATCATCACCATACATATGTTCAAACTAACCTACACTGTTAAAAGCATCACAGTTATAACACTAAATTGTTACTTTTTAGAGAGACTCATTATGTACTCATATATACACCTATAACAACACATTCATAGATAGACACAAAGCACCTTACCACTAAAGCGTCTCCATAAGGACGCTAAATTGTTACTTACAATAGTTTGATATATGATATTTGTTGTGTCTACCCTAAAGCTGATGATACAAAACTTTACCAGAGTGAACATTACATCGATGAGATCTTAACACCAAAGGCATTTTACCACCGAGGTTAGTTACTACTGAAAGTGTTTTGAGGTTGATACATAATGGATAGCTTCCCAAGCTTAAGACGGTTACTCCTGAGATGTTGACAAGTGCATAATCAAATGTTACTGATTAGTTTCCTATAGTAAAGAAACCCAGTTAGCTTAAGTAGCAGGATAGTTACTTCATAGGTGTAAGATGTCATTCTAATGTTGTACGTGTGTTATTTTGTAATATTTGTTATAAGAAAGCTTCACAAATACTAATAAAGTAGGTGTAAGATGTCATTAACCTTTATAAAAAAAATTGAACACGTGAGTGATGTCAAAATACATATAATCCCATCGAAAGCATGACACACTCTGGAGAGTTTAGGTCCCGAACAAGAGCCGAGGCATGAGGCAAGAATTAATGTATGCAAGGTGTTGCTCTACATACAACCAAATATTGCATATGAGATCTCTTTTGCATATTACCATTTTCATCAAGTAAATCATTCATGAATTCTTAATTATTTTGGTCGATTTTACATACCAGCCTCCCGCAAAGTGTAGACCCTACTATTGACCAATACAAACCCGCATGTACATGAGGCAGCACATTAATGCCCGGAGGCATCTTTCCATGTGCTATCAAAATAAGTCTTGCCATGGTTTTGAAACGAAATGGAATAACTAGATTCTTGAACAAAACATTGGCTAACTGCTAACACGTAGCTTTCATGGCAATTCAAGAAACAATGGAGTAAACAATGCAAGAGAAGCAAAATGTGGGAAAAGATAAAAATCAAATAAATCTCAGCACCACCTTCAGCCATCACATGTAATCCAGACATTTTCAAAAACATGGGTCGAATATTTTGTATGTCTCAAATACAAAATGCTGAAAAGAATATTTCCAGATTTTATGATTTAGAAAGAAAAAAAAAACTAGAAAATAGCTTGCCTCATGCTGCTGATGGCTTAACCGCAGAAGTTGAGCTTCTTCATCACTTTAGCATATGCTGCTGGGACTACGGCAGGTAGTCGGCCTCTACGTTTTGCGATCTTAGACTGCAAGGAGAAACGTATTAGCATCAATCTCATGAACCCTACATAGCTTTTTATAACTTCTTGATTTGAAATACAACTGAAATATGTTTTCTGTGTTTCAATTTAGTAACTCAAGTATTCAACTTAAATGTGACAGAATACATATATTCATTTCATTCCGTTAAGTCTACAGATCTTTGTAAATCCTAAATGTAAAAAATTCTACAATCCGGACAACTGTACAGAGCTTTTCTACCACAAAGTATCGATGATTCTATTTGAAAAAACTAAAAAAATTTTTGGATACCCCAAGATGGCAGTTACAGGGTGGGGACTCATGTGTTCTTGATTTTTACAGTACATAATAACACATCTCGAATTGGTTTTGCTAGAGATATAAGATTTCCTCTATCATAAAACCCAATATAGATCTAGAGTGGTTGAACTTAATTTGCGTTAATATCGAAAAGCTCAAAATGCTATTTAAGAAAATACACTAAACCGCAAGCATCCATGCATTATGATTTCAGAATAATATGTTATCCTTTCAGAACTCTCAAGATAACTAGAAGAGATGGTCACATATGAAATATCAAATATGCTTCTAAAATACAGAAAACAGCACAAGTACACATATTTGACTTATTGACTAATGACTAATTTTGCTCCAACACTATCATTATCTGCATTAGCATTTGCAATTCAAAAAGTCAGTTTCCATCAACTTCAACCTCACTATCCTTAATTTTG
The DNA here is from genome assembly GCA_025506515.1 of Flaveria trinervia. Taxonomy (NCBI): domain Eukaryota; kingdom Viridiplantae; phylum Streptophyta; class Magnoliopsida; order Asterales; family Asteraceae; genus Flaveria; species Flaveria trinervia. The sequence continues at coordinate 83,423,476 of CM046443.1, read as the reverse complement.
TAGCAGAAACTTAACGGAATAAATTTAAGTTGCTAGTAATATCAGATACCATGGCCATAAAATATATGCATAAACCTCCCTATAGATCATTTTCGCCCACAAGATCTCCATGAAGCTCTAGAATAGTGGGAACCTATTCTTTGTATGGTTATTTGACATATACAAATGGGAAAGAGTGTATAACCACCCAGTTATCATAATGTAACAGGCTGTTCAAGTAACAACCACCCAGTTAACTAAATAGTAATACCAACAGAAAGAGAGTCTGCATTGTTGTGTGTGAGATGATAACAAAACTGAAGTATGTAAAACTGTATAATTATTGCTATTTTATTAATTGCATTTGCAGTAGTTAATATTAATAAGGTCAATAATATGAAAAATAAATTGAGAAAATTAACATGCCTTTTGATGAGCATTATGCCGTTTCCCTTCCTTCCACCGCCTAATCTGGCCATCTTTCATAGTCCTAAATCGTCCCTTGAATGACCTGAATAAACCCCAGAAACAAATTACTTACATACAACAAATTCAGCATTCAGAAGACAAAAACTTGAAGAAGGAAAGGTACATACGAATAAGATTTCATTTTTATTTTTTTCAGCTTAGAGATTACTGGGGTAGGTGGTTGCCTACACTTTAACTTCCTCTTCCTTTGCTTCAGAGTAAGATGCCGCACTTGCATGAACTACATACAATGGTAAGCTAAAATGTCATACCATGACATAAAAAGCAATATAGAAGTAAGTTCAAACCCTTTCAGGGAAGTGCAAAGGTACTAAAGCACACTCATTTTAGCTTCCAACAAAATTAACATCTTAGTTCTCATCACCATTGCCTTCTAGATCAAAATTTATGAACTTGCTCTATACTGACCAGTTTTTCTAGCTCATTTAAGACTATCTACCATCACTCTCCAGTTACAGAAATAAGGGAACACTTTCACTAAATACTATATTGGTTAAGTTTCAAATTCAAAAATATTATGCACTTGTCAAGTTGTATTACATAAGTATGTTTTAACTTCATAACAAGCAATCCAAACATAGAACTAAACCAATGTGGTTTATAAAGCATAAACAAAATCCATATAATTCTTTGCATTTGACATCTACCACTTTGACAAAAACACTGACATGCATTTCAATTTTCTTTTAAGAAAAGAGTAAGTTTTATGACTTTATCCTCCTCAAATCATTGTATATATATACATACATTCAGGCACATGGTTGATTCAATTGCATAAGGCCACCTTTCAAGTTCATAATTCCAATAAAAATGATAAAACCCCTAATCAGAGAAAGAGAGAGAGAGAGTCAATTATTCATTGCCGAATTCCTATGCTTTATCCTGCTCCTTTAGTTTCAAACAGAAGACAAAAATTTCAGTTGGATTTATAACAACAGCCCTAACAACCTTCATTTCATATACACAAGTGCTATAGATTTTGTTGCAAATTGACCACCAAAGTTGTTCTAATGTGTCTTATATCTTACTAATTCAGTGTGGATGGAAAGCTTTTCTTCAAAACAAATGTAACTAGGGTGATATCCAAAGGCAAAGTCCAAATCTCTTATCACAATAACCAATTGTAAACTTGGACTACGCAATAACGATAACAAGATTCCAAATTTGAAACATCTGAGCAAAACGAAAACCCAAACTTACAGAGGGAGGAAGCGACGAAGCGCGATTGGAGGTTGCTGTAAGTTGTAATGTTGAGGGAGGAGTGAATAGGAGAGGGCGAAGATTGGGGGAGATCATGGAAGGTGCGATTAGGGTTTTGGTGAGGGGATTTGGGGCGGAGGAGTGGAAGAGGCGGCGGCGGAAGTGGTGGTGGTGGTGGTGGTGGTGGTGGTGGTGGTGGTGGTGGAGAGAGGGTGGTTGAGGTTTATAGGATGATGAAGCTGAAGATGAACGGAGGAGGGAGATTGATCGGAGTTTGGAGCACCATCTCTGCATTGTCACCGGCGTATGAGTACGAGTTGAGCTCACACGGTTACTTTACTACTGCCTTTCACCCTGTTTTAGAGTTCAGGTTTTAGAAGAGAGTAAAAACTTGAAATAAAATACTGAAGTCACGGTGTGTTGATACGAAGAACATAGACCAAAACATAAAAGATAGAAAAATATAACTAAGCCGACCTAAGATCCGTGCATTGTGACGAACCCTTCAAAAGGTAAAAATAGACATAAAAATATCGAATCACGCACGCACATTGTGTTTTGTTAACTTAGTAAATTTAGAATGAAACGTAAAGGAAAATGCAAAAATATTGAATTACGCATGTATGTTTTGTCGTATTAACTTGCAAAACTAAAAAAGAAACGTAAATTGAAGTTTGTGAAATATGAAAAATATAGGGAAACAAAGTCGAAAATATAAAAGTTGTGAGATTAAATTGCAAAAGATGAAGAATTTGAGTTAAAAGTAAAGAAAGTCAAATTGAGAAATTAAATTGCTTAAAATGAAAAACTTTGTGTTAAAAGTGAAAAATTATTTTTTTTAAAAACATTATGTATAAGATACAACATCATTATTTATAAAAAAGTTAATAATTAATATAATATAAATATGAAAAAACATGACGTTACATGTACTAAAAAGTATAAAACGATGTTTGTGAGTTTACAAGTGATTTTATTTATAAAAAAAATAATAAGGTGTAATTATGGGTAATGATAGTTTACAAGTGATGTTTATAACAATGAAAAAGTTAGAAAATATTAAGTTATAGAAAACTGACACGTGTGATGAAACTTGCTAATTATATAAACTTTTAAAACATGATGCTATGAATAATGTATGTATTAGGTGCGTGATGACATATGATTTGAGTTATGTTAGAATCATTCATAAATATTTTTTTGAGATATTTTATTACAAATCAAACAATTTACATCCTACAGTTTAAATTTGACAACTTTTGAGTATGATAATGTCATAGGTCAAGTAACACTAAGCGTGTAATTGAAATTTAAATGCTTTCTATGTTATATGATTTAGTTAGGAAGTTGGATTACATATATATAACAAAGTCCAACTTTTCAACTATTTGAGTATAACTTCACATGATTATACTATATTTAGGGCTACAAACGAATTGAACGTTTAGCGAACAGTTCGTGAATTGTTCGGCGCGAAGTTCATTTATGTCCGTTCGTTTAGTAAATGAACGAACACGAACAAGAAATTCCGGTCGTTTTGTTAAACGAACGAACATGAACACAAGCCCCGTTCATTCATTTATGTTCGTGAACGTTCGATAATATATTCGTTTGTGTTCGTTCGTGAACGTTCGATAATTTGTTCGTTTGTGTTCGTTCATGAACGTTCGATAATGTGTTCGTTTATGTTCGTTAAGGTGTTTGTTTATTTTCTAATTTTTATGACAGTTATTTTTATGACTATTATATCAAGTTTTTTATTTATTTACGTTAACTAATTATTTAACTTTGATTATTTTTGTGAAATGTTTGTAATAAAAAATGTAAACTTTATTCTTAAATAAATCTATAACATATGTATTTGTTTGTGTTCATGAGTTTTTTTGTGTTCGTCGTGTTCATAAACAGTTGTTTGTGCTCGTTTGCTTTTATTTGTATTCATTTGTGTTCGGTAAGTGTTCGTGAACATGCTCATTTTCTTAATTAACGAACACGAACAAAAAATCTCGTTCGGTAAGTGTTCATGAACAAGTTTATTTCTTCATGAACGAACACAAACATGGCCTTGTTGGCATTGTTCGTGTTTGTTCGGTTCGTTTACAGCCCTAACTACATTGAGTCACCAATGGGTAGTCACTTTGATCAATAGTCAACTTTATTTAAAAAGTCAAACTTGTCAGAGATGATTAGCTTTTCTCATACACACTAACATTTTGTGTTGTTTGGATATAGACATATATTTGTTAAGTCACAATTAGCTTTCACATTTTTTAAATTTTCTATACGCGCTTTATGGTGAGTTTTCACTGTTTTACATCATTTCCTTTTTAGAAGAGGAAACATGTAAATTGTATTTTAGTGGTTTTAGTATTATTTTGTTATCGTTGTTTATTGTGGTGCAAACATATCTAAATGTCCTTACATTCTCAAAGTATTAGTAATGAGCTAGCGAGATCATTTTAATAATACTATTAGGTTTGATAAAACCCACCTGCATTAGTCACGCTAACTCGATTGGAGGTCTAATCGGTGTTTAATTGATCTAACATTTGTCACTGTATGTGAGAGACATGGTGAAGAGGCAAGTAACTTACAAACAGTCGGATTCGATTTTGAAATGATAATTAACTTAATTATATGTTAGCTACCTATCAATATGTTTTATTTACTTTACGATGCAAACACTTTCCCAACATACTTACGACTGATTAAACCTGTGAACTCACCACCTTGTGTTAACATACTTTAGCATGTTTTCTCGAGTCGCTAGAACGCTTAAAGTTAGGTCGCATAGCTGATGTCTTATTCATATACATTACAAACTTGTTTTCTTTTGTTTTAACTATTTTCATTAAGCGTCGTGTTTTACGCAGTTATTATTAGTTCTGAATTTCACTTATGCATTTCTGCACTGGTATCATTTAAAACTATCTTTTACTCTAATTGAAATTCAAACGTTCATTTTAAATGCATATAATGTCGTTTGATATGATCGTGTCTAGAATCTTGGTTTGTCACACGCCCTACAGTAAAACTCCACAGGCAGAATTTGAGGGTGTGACAAATTCGTATCAGATCTTGTGGTTGTGGAGAACTAGGATTTCATTCGCATCAATATTATAACCTTATACACAACACTAGTATTGCAAAAACTCTCTTATTCGTTTACTATTTTCGTTCATGCGTATCATTTCACACTCGTGTCACGTTACAGGATGTCCATCATTATATCATCTACACCACCTATGACACCAGCATCACCTCTAGCTACTCATAAAACATGAAAAATACGATAAGGTTCAACCCTCCCAAGAATATGAATCAAGAAATTTGGAGGAAAACTGTTGACTATTTCTTGACTAGCGCCTTTAGAAATACGTGAACATCTAACAAAGCAAAATATCAACAACAACAATACACATATCATTGGGGGATTCCGTTATATGGTAGTTTTGTTACAAGAAGGTATTGCTATATATGCATATGCATGTTATTATATACAAGTATATATTTAAGATATAATTTATTTTTCAATGGTAAACAGAATAATAATAGAGTTGAGGCGGTTCACGATACTCATACTATTGAAGATCAGACCTTTAACAATAAGATAGCCGAGCAACAATATATACGTATTTATTTAAAGTAAAATTTTCAAATATATATATATATATATATATATATATATATAATTATTTTTGTTAAATATAGAATAGGTTAAAGCGATAGTTCAATACTCTAAGTCAAGCCCAACGTGAAGAAAGTAGTTCATCAACATCAAATAATGTCAATGTATTTGATTCGGTGTTGGATTCTCGACGCATATATATTAGAGAGATTGAATGTAAACCGTCTTCACCTACAAGGTCGAATTTCTTTGTTCATGAGCAGTAGTAAAACACCCTACCACTAGCTTTTAGGCATCATAGCTATCTCTATATGTTCCAAGTTTTAGTTTGAATTTAAACGAGTTAAAATGACCAGAACAAACTTCATAAAGTTAAAAACATCCTCATCTAAGTTTAAACATGTCAAAATGACACAAATAAACTTTTATAGACTTAAAACTAGATATCTTAAGTGTATCATAGTATGTTTATCTCATTTTGACCGATTGGAACTAAGATAGACTTATATGACTAACTACAACACATCAACTTTAAGTCCGTCGAAGTTCATCTGTGTCATTTTGACCCGTTTAAAGTTAAATTATATTATTTTTAAGTTTATCAAGTTTCTTTGGGTCATGTTGACCCATTGGAACTAAAATAAACTTAAATGGCCCACGTTTTAGTTTAAATGGGTCAACATGATCTGAATACACTTGATAAACTTATAAACATGCTAATTTGAATTTAAACGAGTTAAAATATCATGAATGAACTTTAATATATTTAAAGTTGGATGTGATAAGTGTATCTAAATGGATTTAGGTCATTCTGATTTGTTTGAACTAGAATAGACTTAAATAATCTAGGTTTTAGTTAAATGGGTTAACATGACATAAACTCACTATGACACTCTTAACACATCAACTTTAAATCTATTGAAGTTCATCCGTGTCATTTAACATGTTTAAAGTTCAATTAAGATTTTTTTTTAATTTTTCAAATATGTTCTGTCATTTTGATCCATTGAAATTAAAATAGACTTAGATTATCTAGGTTCTTGTTTAGATGGTTCAAAAGATCCGAAACACACTTGATAAATTTAAAAACATCCTAATTTGAGTTTAAACGGGTTAAAATGTCATGAATGAGTTGTGATGGACTTAAAGTTGTACGTGTTAAGTGTGTTAAAGTGACTTTAGATCATTTTGATCTATTGAAACTAAAATAGACTTAAATGATCTAGGTTTTATTTTAACAGGTCAACATTTCATAAACTCATTATAATACACTTAACACACAAACTTTAACTTTATTGAAGTTCACTCGTGTCATTTTGACATGTTTAAAGTTAATTATAATTTTTGTAAAGTTATCAAATGTGTTCGGGTCATTTTGATCAATTGGAATTAAAATTCGCTTAAGTGATCTATGATTTTGTTTAAATGGACCAAAATGATTTGAATACACTTACTAAACTTAGAAATATCCTACGTGGAGTTTAAACTTGTTAAAATGCAATGACTTATAATGCATATGTAGTTTTGTAGGCTTAAATTATAAGTTTGTTTCAAGATTCAAACTGTTTAACACAATTTACACAATTGATGGATTTGAAAAAGGCTTCAAATCAAGCTGATGAAGATGATTCGGACGAAAGAGACGAATAACATATTAGATGACTAGTTTATGTTTGCTTTTGATAGTTTTGTGTTTGAGTTAAACAAGATGTTGAACTACTTAACTTTTATGCACATTTATGTTTATAAATGTACTTTGAAGTTTTTTACTTTGTATTTGTGTTTGTTGGAATCTGGATGTATTTTATGTGTATGTTTGGTTTGTGAAAACTAGGAATGACAAAAATGTAAAAAAATGTATATAAAATGAAATAGTGACCGATTGCGGTGACACCATCGTCGCTAATACTCTTGTCGGAATATTTTTTGCCGCCAAATGGCAACAAATTTTTTAGTTGTTGCACTTATTAGCGGCGACACATTAACGGCGATCATTGATCATTAGCAACAAACATTTAGCAGCAACCAAATAACAGTGACAAGTTACCACTAATACTTTTAGCGGCGACGACCAAAACCCTTGTAGTGATCCTTGTTTTCTTACGCTTTTGATCAAACTAGCGTTATTAGCAAAATTAACTTTAATCTTCAGCTGCTAACCAAACTAATTTGTTAATTCAAAGAACAAGTTCTTAGTGATTCATGATCCAACAAGTGTTATCAGAGAAGACTCTTGAATCAACGAATTTAACAATCCTTTTTATTAAAAAATTCATTTTAATCTTCTTTGATCGATAATAACTTGATCTTGAACTCACTTCAAAATTTATACAAATTAAATAAAAGTAATAGAGAACTTTGATGATGGGTCAACCAGTAAACCATCCAGGTTGGTCATGAATGAATTCAAGGTGTAGAAGAGGAATTTGATGCTGGTTATCCAAAAATGTTAGATGTTTCTAATACTTTAGTTTTGATTTTATTATATTTTTTAATTATTTTAGAAATTCGTGTATTACACGACTTGAACGAAAATATTAAATTGAAAGTTAGTAATAAATAATTATAAAATATTTTTTTAGATAAAATATGATTATATTTATATTTAATTAACAATCTTAAATAATAAAAAATAATAATAACTTTTCTCTTTAAAAAGCTTTTGTTTTGAAAAAATTCTTTTTATACATTCCATTAAAAAACTGTTTTCTAAAGCATGTCATTTTAAAAAAGAAGTTATTTATATTAAACTTCATAATTCATTAAATTCTTGTTTTTGAAAAAAAATACTTTTTTATAAAAATAAACGAGTTTATAATTTATAGAAAAACTTTGTTACAATTCGAAAAAAAAAACTATTATTAACATCATTGACATTTAATTAATTAACATGCTATACTAATGATATTAATTTTAAAAAAAATCTATACTAAAGCAGATAAAAAAATAATTATAGTTTACCAGAGAACATATAACCAACTTCTAAAACACAACACAGTGTTAGTGGTGTAAAAATCGGTTTGGGGCCTAAATCGGTTCGGGTTTCAAACCGAAACCGGTTTGGTCAAACTCAATCAAAACCGGTTTGGCCCCAAACCGGTTTCAATCCATAAAAACCCAAACCTATCAAATCGGTTTGGGTCAGTTTGGAACCGGTTCGGGCCCAAACCGGTTCGGCCCAAAACGGTTTTTTTTTAATTTGGATTTTTGTTATATTCAAATAAAATTTTAAAATTTTAATTAAAACATAAACATTTATAATATCTATATAATTTAAACAATTTATAACATTTTATATAATTTATATAATTTAAAACAATTTATATAATTTAAACAATTATATACTATACAAAATACAATGACATCTACAGTGTTGTATATGATGTACACAATATTAATGCATGTGTTTTGTATGAAGCCTTAGGTACAAGGCTCTATGTAATGACACTTATAGTGTTGTATATGATGTACACAATATTAATGCTTGTGCTTTGTATGAAGCCTTAGGTACAAGGCTCTAATGCATAGACATTTAGTCCACATATTTTTTAGGTTTTTGCATATCTTTCTCAAAAATTTTATTTTCTTTCACCAAAGTCACACTTGTATTTTTCTTATGCAATAAGTGCACTATTACATTTTTTAGGTTTTTCGTATCATTAAACTAAAACACAGTTGGTTATAGTTGGTATAAAGTCTGGTTGGTTTCGTTCTAATTTTATCGGATGTCCCCGAAGGGACAAGTTTGGTTGGTTTTAAATACATTCCTATGCAACGACAATTTTTAAGTTTCTTTTTTTTCTCCGACGTTTTTGTTGTATGTAGTGAAATATAATTTTAATACTCATGTTGTATTTTTTTTCAACGGCAAATATACAACCCTGATTCGAAAAATATATTTTATATTAATTGGGTCCATCTAACTGTTTTCTAATCGAGACTACACCATCAATCACTGCATTACTAGAAAATCATTTTGGCTCAACTCCGAGCATTACCTAGGTTGAGACTTGAACACATGAGCTCGCTATAATACTCACGTTCTATCAACACTCAAAATATACAACCGTAAATTACAACACCGTCGTGAAGCGCGGAGTGTAATACTAGTTTATAACATTTTATAACATATATAAAACAATTATATAATTTAAACAATTTATAACATTTATAAATATTTAAAACATTTAAACAATTTAAACATTTAAACAATTTAAACATTTATAAACATATATATATATATATATACTATTATTAACATTTATAAACAATTAGCATTTAAACAATTTATAAACAATTTAAACATTTTAACAATTTATAACATTTAAAACATTTAAATAATTTAAACATTTAAAACTAAACATTTAACATAGTCGTTTCTTCGTTCGTCTTATACTTGTACGTTTATTCCTCGCCACCAGAACCGAACTGTTACGAAGGTAGTCTTCATATGTTGTTTCATCATCAGTCATTCCTGGTGTCAATTCGCTCTCTACCTCGTCCTCGTATAATTCTGCTCCGTATTCCAGTTCTCCTTCAAGTGAACGTTTGTCTTGTACTCTTTCCGCGGCATCCAAATAATCTTTCAAGCAAATTGACATTTCAACTACTTGTGGAGTGAGTCGAGTTCGTCTTATTGATATAACCCTGCCACTAACAGAAAAAGCAGATTCCGAAGCTACCGTAGAAGCTTGGACGGTTAGTAAATCTCGGGCCATGGTGGATATGATGGGAAATTGATCTTCCTTACCTTTCCACCAAGCCAACACGTCAAAATTTTTACATTCATGTGGAGTCATGGTCGATAAAAAGTTTGTAAGACCATACCTCCCGAGTTCACTACTCGGAGTGTTACCACTTGACGTTTATTACATTCATCCCTTAAAGTATTATATAAATCAAACATTGGATCATTCGAACATTCGGCATTTGCCGCATGCCTTAAAGCATCATGGATTTGTGATGTTTCCCCGTATTTTAATAAATAAACATCATACATTTGTTGTAATTGTTTGTTGAAAGTAGCTTTTAAAGTTTACTATACATTGGTTTACCAACTTCTAAATCCAAATTAAAAGTAATTTTATCGAGTAAAGTTTCAACTGTCACATCCCGACTGACGGCGGAATCATCGGGGTGGACGAATGGGAGACGATTGCTCATAGCACATGGAACTAATTAAGTTGAAATAATATTAATATCATTATTCATTAAACATTACAAGACAAATAAATAATTACAAAACAATCAAGATACAACCAATAACATAAGACTTTCAATTTAAACTAGGTCCAAGTCCTATATGAGCACAAGAAGATCTTCAAGTAGGAAACCTGAAACATGACGAAAATAAGGTCAACTAAAAAGTTGGTGAGTTTCCATGGTTTAAACACACACATATATGTATATATAAAATGGTTACAAGTAGCAGTTCATGTCATAGGTTATAAGTTAGTAAGGTTATAGAACACATATCGTTACAACCAAACCTTAACTTGATTACAAGTATATAAGATTGGCTAAGTGTATTTGGTTCCCATGATGAACAAGCATACGTCATCAGGAGTCGGCAATACATAGACTTTAACACCAAATAGGCTTGTCAGGCCCAAAGATCTAAGATGTCGCCAGGCTAGCAATAGTTAATGATTGTAAACAAACTATGTATCTCATATAATCACTTACAACACACAAATAACCATGACAAAAATATGAATTGCAAGTGCTTTACAAGTCTCCAACGTTTATAAGTGTATAATGTATAAGTATCATGTTTCACCCCAAAATAGTGTGAAATAAAGTAAAAAGGGGGCAAGGAAACTCACATTATATATATAAGATGATAAGAAAACAAACGAGGCTCCAACAATTTCTCTTACAAGATGCCTAAATGTATATGTTCCAAGATTAAGTTTGATAATAAGATTATTATGAGACGTGAACTAGGGTTTCCATTGGAATCTGGGAGTTTAAATAATTAAATAAAATAACAAATCGTTTACGTTTTGGTTTAATAAAGATAATATAAATCAATTAAGTTTACGAATAAAAATATCTCAACAATTTAAGTTATTGATTTAATAGAAACTAAGTATAACATGTGAAAAGAAATAATTAATTTAATAATTAATTATTTAAAACTTGATAAAGAGAATTAATACAATGCTTATTTAAGTGACATTAAAATTATTTAAAATTATTTTATTAAGTTCTGAGCTTTTAAATGATTTATCATAAAGGTTTTATAATACGAAACCTGAAAAAATAAGAATAAAGCAAACTATATTTTTATAAATTTTAAGAATTTAAATAAAATTTAACGAATAAATTTATTAACTATTTATGATTTAACATGCTTAAATGATTAGATGAATAATTAACTATTAAAATAATTATTTCAATAACTACTTGAATAATTAGTTATTGAACATATAAATTTATAATGTTTTGAAATAATCTAAATTTGAACCATAACATACTTTTAGAATTTAAATTACATAAAAGAATTAATAATGTTTTATAATCTTTGTTACTCTAAAAAAATAATTAAATTTAAAATCATAAGTTTTTAATACATTTAAAATTAATTTAATAATTTCTGAAATATTTTAGTTATTAAAATAACTTTTACTTTGATTTGATAACATATTAGTATAATTTTTGAAGTTTAAAATATATGAAATTAGCTTTTTAAAAAAATATGGAGGAGTCCGAGTTCGAACCCGCGACCTCTTGTATAGAAAGATGATATGGTAACCGGTTGGGCTAAAGCCCAGAACTTGTTTTAATTTACAAATCAGTTAATAAAAGCCATCTTTCAAATAACCCCCAATCCATATGAACCCTAAAATCAATTCGATCCAATTGAACACCGAATCTCGAATGATAATGGAATCAACCTTAATGAAACCGAATGTTTGGATGTGTGTAATTACCATGTTGATGATCGAATCGATGTTACAAGATGAAGAAACAAGTCGCGACGGGTGGAAGTCGGTTTGTTGTGATTGAGTTGATCATACACAAATTCCTTGAGTGTATAGCATCCTTAGGTAACAGAGAGTAATAGCCCCGTATCAATTTTGATCTAAGTTGCTTCGAACGTGGATATCGACTATGTTGCAGGTCACGAACGGTGGTGATGGTCGAACTCGATGTTTGTGTGTGTTTCATGTGAAATTGGAAGCGGTAAACGTTTAGTATAGATATACGATCGTTTATGTTCGATTAATTGGATTATTATGGAGTTTTATTGTTCGAACGACTCTAAGGTTTAAGGCTACGGTTACTACACTCAATTAAGCTTTGTAACCGATGTTTAATATATATAATTGTTGTTTACAGGTTCGAAACGTGTTCTAGAAGGGATATGAAGCGGTTTGGGGTCAAGAATCGATCCAATTTGGGGGTTTTAGAGGTCGTCGGAGCCGCGCCGGGGCTTGCCGGCCGGCGACTGGAAAAACGGGGTTGGGTTGGGTAAATTACAGTTTCGGTCCCTGTGGTTTAGTAAGGTTACTATTTTATGCAAAAACTTTTAAAACCAAGTTTCAAGAATTACATTTTAAACCCCAAACTTAATATCTCCTTTGTTTTCAAATTATTTAAAACTTTCTTAAATAAATCAATAGTTTATGAAACTTTTATAGACTTCACATGTATTTGTAGAATATCAATAATTTATTAGTTTATTAATTTAAATTCTTAAATGAAGATAAGACATCATAAATTTATAAAACTTTATTTTATAAATCATATATTATTCTATAAGTCATGAAATTATAATACATTGTTTAAATGGTTTGATAAATAATATTCGAATAAAATAATTCGTAATATTTATTCAATTGTACATTTAATACATTTGATTTATTAATTAATTAAAATAATTTAATAATGATATTTTTTCATTGCATGATAGTTCAAAATGAAAACGGGTTTGGATTTTAAATTACCAATTTTACAAAGTTAGTTAAATAACACATTATCATTTTAAAAAAAACCCCACCAAAATAAAAGAAGTAGTTTAAATGATATGCTTGATTTATATAATCAACAAAACGGGTTCGAATTATAATTTGAAAATTGTGGATGTTACATCAACCTTCGATAAATTTAAACAAGGGTTTAAAGCAGCGGCACATGTAATAACGGAAGACATATCTTCAAAATACTTTTTAAGTTTTTCTTTCATTGGGGGTATCATATCGGAATAAGGTCTACCCCTACACGACATTTCATTTAATTTTGAAGTCATTAAATAAATTTGGTGAAGTACCAACGGACTCGTTGGGTAATAAACTCCAGAAAGACATGTAGTTGCATTTTTAAAAACTTGAAGTATTTTTGTTACTTCTTCGATGATGGCCCAACCCGATGGATGGTAAGAATTTGCCTTTCCCCGACTTACCAAACTATTATGAAAGGGTATTAAACTTTCTTTTTGTTCAATAGCCTTTTCAAACATGTTACATGTGGAATTCCATCGTGTTGGTACGTCCCAATTCGGACCTAAACATTTGGTATTTGCGTCTTTACAAAACTTGCGATATTTAGTATATCTTTGGTTATTACTAAAAATATCACGTAACATTCTTTTAAAACAATCTTTAATTGTTTCAATTGTTTTTAAACCGTCTTGAACGGCTAAGTTTATGATGTGCGCAACACATTGACTATGAAAAAACACACCCTCACATATTGGTTTATATTTTAATTTCAAATGATCTATCGCAAGAGTGTTGTTTGACGTATTATCAAAAAATATAGAAAATATTTGTTTTCTAATTTATACGTTTGAATAACTTTATCAATAAGATAAAAAAATATTTTGGCCAGTGTGAGGATAATCAAACAATTTAAACGCAATCGTACGTTTCATCATTTGCCACGAATCGGGTTCAACACAATGGGCGGTGACACAAATGTACGAGTTCGGTGAACCGTGAGGTGTCGACCAAACATCACTAGTTAAGTTAACACCGGTTGTAAATTTTCAAAATAAGATATTAATTCATTTTTAGCTTTTTTCCACATTTTTAAACAATCTCTTCGAAGAATAGCACGACTTACATTGGTGTAACGTGGTTGGAGAGTTCGTTGAATGAGTCGAGTCAAACGTTCGTTTTCGAAATGTTTGAATGACAAGCTTTCTTGAATTACAAATTGCGCCATTTGCTCCCGAACCGCATCAACGTTATAAGCCCAAATATTTCCTTTGTTTGTCATCGAAGCTTGACCTTGAGAAGGTTCACCTTTTAACGATTTACAATATTTATTTGCAATATGGTTTTTCAACGTTGTGTTTGCATCTTTTTTGAAAAACTTATGACAAAACTTGCAACGAGCCTTGTTTGGACCGCTAGCCATTGACATAAATCGTAATTGCACCATACTTCGGGGTTCCTATTCGTAGGAAGGATTGCTATCACCACGTTGCTTGAAGACGCTTCACAACCAAAGGATGATTGAGCACTTGTTGAAGCCATTTCAGAGATTTTTGTGAGAGCGATTTTGAGAGCGTTTAAAACGAAAGTATTTGTGGAGAGCGTTTTTGAGATTTTTGAATGTAGAGAGTGGCATAAGTTATTGTGATTCAACCAAAACATCAAATACATATATATACTAACCTAGTGGGGGTATAATGGTAAAAAAACATTGAAAAAGGTCAAAAATGGGTACAAACGGTTATATAGCCGTTATACAACGGTAACCGGTTTGAAAACCGGGTTTAAAACCGGTTTGAAAACCGGTTTGGAACTGGTTTGCAAACCGGTTTGGTTTGAAACCGGTTTTATGTTTCGAAAGAGTAACCGCATAAGAACCGGCGGTTCGGGCCGGTTTCAAACTGGTTTGGGCCTCAAACCGTTCCGGTTTTTTTGGCCGAACCGGTTGCCCGTCTCTACACAGAGTCATCATGTAGACGAAGATCGATTACTCCAATACACAGAACAAAGGCCTCTCTTCTTCCACAAGCAGCCCACAGATCTTCTCAAACTGATTGACATGAAACTCCATCATTTCCATTTCAAATTCTCCACCCTATCAAAACCCACATGGAATTCTTCACAAACCACTCTCCTCATCACAAACCCAACTCTATTAGCTCTAGAATCATGCAATTCAATGTCCCTCTTGAAGCAAATTCAAGCACAAATGACAAGAACATGCCTCATTTCACATGTTTTCCCCTTCAGCAGAATCTTGACCTTCTGTGCTCTTTCATACACAGGTGATCTACCCTATGCTCAACGTCTTTTCAACCACTTCCCTAACCCCAATGTTTACATGTGGAATGTGATGATCAGAGGGTATTTGAGATCACATTTGTATGTAAAGGGGTTGTCTTTGTTTCGTTTAATGGTGAGGAAGTGTGTCGAATTGGACCGTAGGAGCTTTGTGTTTGGATTGAAGGCTTGTGAGGGTTTGGTGGCTGGAGAATTGGTGCATTCTTTGGTGTGGAAAGTGGGGTTTGATTGTGATTTGTTTGTGCAAAATGGGTTGGTTCATTTTTATGGTGAGAGGGGGCGGGTCGGGTATGCACGCAAGGTGTTCGATGAAATGTGTGAGAGAGATGTTGTTTCTTGGACTAGTTTGATCAATGGGTATGTGAAACAAGGGTTATCGGATGAGGCGTGTCAGGTATTTGAGTCGATGAAAGGCAGTGGGGTTGAACCGAATGAGGTGACAATGATAGCAGTGTTTTCCGCTTGTTCCCAGAAAGGGGATTTGGAATTGGGGAAATCTGTTCATGATTATGTCAAAAGGATGAATGTGAACGCTAGTCTTAAATTGATGAATTCGGTGTTGGATATGTATGTTAAGTGTGGTTCTTTGGCTACTGCAAGGGAGATTTTTGAGAGTATGAGAACTAGGGATGTTTTCTCATGGACGAGTATGATTAACGGGTATGCTAAAAATGGGGACTTGATTATGGCAAAGAATATGTTTGATGAATGCCTGAGAAAAATATGTATCTTGGAATGCTATGATTGCAGGATATTCGCAAAACAATAAACCAAAAGAAGCTATAGAACTGTTTTATGAAATGGAAACTGCAGGTTTGGTACCTATAGAGAGCACTTTAGTATGTGTGCTTTCTGCTTGTGCTCAATCAGGTTGTTTAGATTTAGGTCAATGGTTGTACTTCAGTTATGTCAAGCGAAACCGTATTCATCTTACTGTGACACTAGGAAACGCTTTCATAGACATGTATGCTAAGTGTGGGAACATTGATGCTGCAGTAGAGCTCTTTAATGAGATGCAAGATAAGGATTTAGTATCTTGGAACTCTATGATTGTTGGTTTTGCTTCCCATGGGCGTGCAGCGAAAGCCCTTGATCTTTTTGAACAAATGATAGAAATGGGATACAAACCCGATGAGATAACATTCGTTGGGGTGCTATCAGCTTGTAGTCATGGAGGTTTACTCACCCAAGGAAGAATTTACTTTAAAGAGATGGAGAAGAACTACGGGTTAAAACCGAAAGTGGAACATTATGCATGCATGATCGATTTACTTGGTAGAATTGGGCTTTTGGATGAAGCTTATGGGTTGATAACAGAAATGCCTATGGAACCTGATAAAGCTGTTTGGGGAGCGGTTCTTAATGCGTGCAGGATGCACAACAATCTTGATCTAGGTAAACTTGCTACTGAAAAACTCCTAAAATTGGATCCAAATGATAGTGGTATTTATGTGCTTATGGAAAATTTATGTGCTACTAGATGTAAATGGGATGATGTAAAAATGTGAGAAGTATGATGAAAGGGAATGGTGTTAAGAAAACTCCGGGTCGTAGTTCTATAGAAGTGGAAGGAGAGTTTCATGAGTTCTTGGTTGCTGATAAGTCACACCCCAGATCAGAAAGTATATATAAAGTGTTGGGTGAAATAATATTGCTGTCAAAATGGAAGATGCATCAGATGTGGATTTTTTGTGCATTGGTTAAAAATGATGTACTTAAGTCCTTTGACTAGTGTACATGTATAGGCACGGAACTGTATAGCTAACACAGGTATATAAATATATCTTTCCATTGACACACAAGTCCAGACCGAGCCTTTGATTCGTTCAGAAAATAGGCCCTAAGAGCCTGTATTCTACTTCATTCATATATCTGGTTGGTAAGGAATGAACTAATGTTCAACCGTGATATTTATGTGGGTGTCAAGACCATATGCTAGTTGTTTCAGTGGGTCAACAATGCAGCCATGGATCAGGTTCTGTCAAAGCTTAATTGTATGATTTTGGGAAATTAGATTTACAATTTGTTTTGGATAGTCATCCAAATGATGTTCAATTTTGATTACATTATGTGTATAAAGTGTATGATGTAACATCGTAGTTTAACTCAAAGTAGATAAATGTTAGATATAGGCATGATGTTGAAACTGTTCATGGACTAGTATATGTTACCATAGCCACATTTGATGACTGAATGAAGCTTCCATTGTTGGATGTATATAGCGTTATATACTCATGTTGCATTACTTGTTTTCAATTACCAAGTTGAATTTTACGACGGTGGCTATCTTAATGATTATGAACAAAATTCAATTTTCCGTCGGTATTAGCCAAAAGTGAGATTGCTAGATTCCCTGATCGCCCTTCATCAAGTTTACTGAAATCAATTTCCTTACACCTCCCATGACAATATTACAATCCATAAACTTACATGATCTTAACTTTGATACAAGACTGTTAAATATGTTCATGACGAAGATGCATGTGGATCAATGTATAATTAGATCATGAATAAACCTTTGTGGGATCAAAGTATAATTAGATCATGAATAAACCTTGATTGCTCATGCAAAATTTCTAAAATAGTCTGCGCATCAACTGCAAGCTGATGCATTGTGCTCTCAGCAGCAAATTCATGAACAAGACCATTGATTTCAATCCAACTACACCCAGGCTGTTTCTTAATATTCTGATTTCTCATTAGCGTCCTTGTCCTTAACGCGTCTTCCCACCTGTTGGTTAACCGATAAAGGTTCCAAAGAAGCATGTACACTCCATCATCGTAAGGTTCTAGCTCGAGTACTTTTTTTGCTGCTATTTCAGCTACTTGCAGGTCTCTTTTAATCATACAAGCACTCAAAACTGACCTCCAAATAACCGCATCTGGTTCCAAAGGCATTTTCTTGATCATCTCCATTGCTTCGGCTGTATGCCCTGCCCTGCAGAAAAGAGCCACCATACATCCGTAGTGTTTGATCGTTGGTTTTATACCATAATTATGAACCATTTTGTCAAATAAAAACTGCCCTTCCTGAATTAGTCCTCCATGACCGCAAGCTGATAGCACAGACAAAAATGTAACGTCATTTGGATACATCCCGCTTAACACCATTTTGTTAAAGATGTCTACTGCAGATCTTCCTTCGCCGTGCAGTGCCAATCCTGAAATCAAACTCGTCCAAGAAAAAACATCCTTCTGATGCATTTTGCTAAAAACTCTTCTCGCCAATTCAAGGTTTCCCCCTTTAGAGTACATATCTATCAATGCATTGTTGACCGAAACATCAGTTACAAGATCAGCCACCTTATTAACATAAGCGTGTAACGATCCACCATAATCAAGAGCACCAATATCAGCACAACCAGAAAGAACAGCAACGATGGTGATACAAGTAGGTCGATTACACTCACCGCCTTCGGTTCTCATCTCCCTAAACACTTCCAACCCACAAATAACATTCTTGCTACGAACAAGCCCCACGATCATCGCGGTCCAAGAAATAAAATTTCTCTCAGGCATTTCATCGAACACCTGACCCGCGGACACAATATCCCCACACAGAGCATACCCATTAACCAAACTGGTCCAAGAAGCAACATCCTTCACACCCATCAAATCAAACACCCTCCTACCCAAATCAATCCGCCCAATTCGACCGTACAAATCGATCAGAGCATTACACACAATAGTCCCTTCATCACCACCCAAGTGATACCTCAACACCATCGCATGAACCATCTTCCCCATTTTGAAACTCTTAGCAGACCCACAAGCGGAAAGTGCAGCCACAATGCAGGGCCCATCTGGGTTCAACCCCGTTGACGCGATCATATCAGAGAGTAAAGATAGCGCTTTGAGGGGCTGTTGATGGTGCAAGTAGAGTGACATTACACAAGTCCATGAGATTACATCCGGGGTTTGGATTGATTGAAGATTGTGCGAGCTTTGGGTGGATTGTTGAGGGTTTTGGCGTATATGTTGAGGAGCTTACAGGCGATGCTTTGGTGGGTCTGAAAGAGACCTAGGGTTGTGGCGTGAGCGTGAATTTGGGCGATAAGGTTGTCGTGTTTGCTGCATTTGTGTAATAAGGATTTCAGAGATGTTAAAGTGGTGTTCATAATAAGTAACTAGTGGTTTGTTACAGTTTCTACCATTGGAGTGTTGTGATCTTCTCTGCCAAATACGAGCTCATGCAACGAGAGGAGATGGATGTATGAAAACACATATAGTCTCTTTTTTTTCTCTCTCTCTCTCTCGAAGTACTCACATCCTTTTTTTATATCTCCTAAATTTAGAGTATTTTTTATAAATTTAGAGTATTTTTTATATAATAAATTACTATTTTGCTCCTAAATGTATAGTAAAACTTTAAAAACTCCTTTTAACAAATAATTAGAACAAATGTATGATCCTTATTTATTAAAATACGGGGAAACATCACAAATCCATGAGGCTTTAAAGCATGCGGCAAATGCCGAAAGTTCGAATGATCCAATGTTTGATTTATATAATACTTTAAGGGATGAATGTAATAAACGATAACATGATAACACTCTGAGTAGTGAACTCGGGAAGTATGGTTTTACAAAAATTTTATCGACCATGACTCCACAAGATTTTAAATTTTTTGACTTGTTGGCTTGGTGGAAAGGTAAGGAAGATCAATTTTCCATCCTATCCACCATGACCCAAGATTTACTAACCGTCCAAGCTTCCACGGTAGTTTTGGAATCTGCTTTTTCTTTTATTCTTACATTCTTAAATCAAGCTATCAACACACTAATGTAAACAAAGAATCCTGTTTGCATATGGATGGCTATGCCGCCGCATTTGGTTATTCCACAAGATTATTTCCCTATGTGATGGCTATGCTGAAGTCTTGGAATATTTTTATATAACTTAAATGAAGTCTAATATATCATATATCAATATAATAAATTTACACTAACCCGTTTCATGCTTCAACGATTTTAAAAGTGCACATAAGAGCCTTACTACAATTCTGCCAGAATATAATCTGACTTCAACCGACCATAACTTGATCATAACAAACTAAATTTAAGTAAAATCAGACTCCAATATTAAGTTTATTGAATTACCTTTTCAACGACAATCATTCGTTTTCAAACTCAATCGGACGACTCAACAATAGCTCTCACAAGATAAGTGTGCATTTCAGCACATTCTGTCTTGTGATGCTTGTTTGACCTATTTACGAATCTTTTCATAAAAATGTTTCTGAACGAAAGTTGTCTGGGAGACTTTGAACTAGTCAAATGTAAATTTTTATAATTTTATGAAACAGTTTACTATTGTAAAAACTTGTTTAAACACATACCAAACATTCTATCCAGAATCTAAAATTAGTACAATAACCGTTCTTCAATCTACCTTTCGCTTATTGGCATTCCTAAGCGTCCTAACTTCTTGTAATGAATTCCGACCTTATGTTATTGTTTTTTAATCATTTAGGGCATCACCTTTAACTCTTGACATCCAAGCTTTCTTATGTACTCTACAACCATCATTATTATTATGAGTTTTCCAAGCCTCTTTTTATTTTATTTCACACCTTTTTGGGGTGAAACATGTTAATCTTATAAACTTACACTTGTAAACATCTGATACTTGTAAATGCACATGTAATTCATCTTTACTTTTTGTCATAGTTATTGATATTATTATGAGTGTTATATGAGATACATTATACGTTGACAATCATTAACTATTGCTAGCCTGACGACGTCATAAATCTATAGCCTGACAAGCCTACTTGGTTAATCCAAGTACACTTAGCTAATTGTTTAATCTTGTAATCTGTCAAGGTTTGATTGTAGCTATATGTGTTTTATAAACTTGTATAATTTATAACCATTGACATGAATTGCTATTTGTAAATCTTATATATATATATATATATATATATATATATGTTTAACTCATGAAAACTCACCAACTTTCAAAGTTGACCTTTTATTTCTAACATGTTTCAGGTTGATACTTGAGAATCTCTTCGTGCTCATATAGACTTGAACTTAGTTTAATTGAAAATCTTATGTTGTTGTTTATATCTTGTTTGTATTGTAATGATTTAATTGTCATGTAATGTTCAATAAAAATGTTATTTAATATTATTTCAACTTATTAGTTCCATGTGCTATAAACAATCGTTTCACATTCGTCCGCTCCGATAATTCCACCGTCGGTCGGGGGTGACAAGAATCATGCTTGGTGTTAAAGACTTGAAAGATAAAATTTAGAATTTGAGCAGAGTATTGTTGGAGGACTTTATTTGTAATTCAAAATTTCATAAGGGTGTAATGTGTACGTAGTTTGTTGATCAGTTCGTTTAGAAGAGTCATTAGTATAAATGATGTTTTAGCTTTGTAGTTGAGTATTCATTGATTCTCTTTTTCAAATATCAGTGTTCTTCCTCAATGATTACTCCATTATTGTTTTCATTTTTGGTGCCTGAGTTTTATCACTTCATCATGAGATTTTTAAAAATATTATGGAGCAAGAAGTCTTACGGGACAGTTATTAATTATGGAGAAAAACAAAACAATTTAATTAGAAAACCTCAAGGATTTCCTTAGGATAATACAATCATCTCAAATGGCAAAATACGATAACATGTTGTTAAACGTCTTGATAATAATACAATTTTATAAATGCGTTTAATATGATATAATAAAGAAAGTAAAATAATTATTTTGAGTGAGAGATGTTAATACATGATCAATATTAACTAGAGAACTTTTTGTTCATGAGCTTGTAATATAGTAGTTTTTAGTGATTCTTTTTTTCAATTGGATTGTTGATTCAAATCTTTGTAAGTGCAAAATTATTTGATAATTAAGAGTTTAATGTTCAAATAAGAAATAACTAGAAAATTTCTAGAACTCTATTGACACACACACACAAAATATATATATATATATATATATATATATTATATGTATGTATGTATATATGTATATGTATATATATGTATGTATGTATATATATATGTATATATGGTCCGGTCTTTGCAGGACTCCCTTAAAATGAGAACTGTAAGAACCATTAGCAGCCATTGTTTATATTAATCAATAGATGAGATTTCAATGAGCAAAAAATACTTAACAAATCATTTAATAATTTCCATTTTAAATGAAAAGGGTAGATATGTAAACCCTCATTTTTTTTGGAAACCTACTATCTAAAAAGAAGATACCATGTAATCCTCCCTTACAATAAAAATCTCCTAATTTGAAGATTGATCACTTCGATTAGAAAAAGAAATATCAACAAGGGTGTGAAGTTGGTTGAAGGTGGGAAAAGTAATGATGCTTATGTGTGTGTAAAAGTAATCATAAGGATTATAAAGTTGATGGAGAAATTAAAGTAAATAAATTAGGTCAATTTAATGGTTGTTTACATACATGTAACATTAATGAAAAAATGATGTAAAGTAACACGTACATGTTGTTAACTTATAATTCAATAGCCATATACTTGTAACTTATAAAAAATATTAGTAATGTCAATATGTCATAAGAAATAAACCATAACTTATCAGCGTGTGTATATTTGTTCAAACTAACCAAAAAATAATTATGTAGATATAGTGAAAATCATTATAAAGCGTAAAATCTTTTTAAATAAATAAAGACAAAGTATCAACGCTAATAATTCAAAATATAAAAACTATGGTGATGGTTGTTGTGCTTTCTTATGTGCCTTTTCCTGTGGTTGCTGGTTATCAACATTCATATCTAAGGATTAAAGAATTAAAAATAAATTCAAGATACTAAAAGTTTGATAATTTAAAATAGGTTTACATATATGAAAAAAACACAAATATATATACTATGGTATTCAATTCCTAAAACTATAAACAAATTATTATATTTTAATTCAAGCACTCTTTTACACATTAGTAAACCAAGGAATAAAAATCAAAATGCGAATCTAATATATACAAAACTACAGACAAACAAAAATAGCAAATGAGGTTCAATAAAATGTAGATTAATAGATAAATCATTGCTGAACATATTATTAGAATAAGTTAAATGAATTATCAATATTTCTTAACAACCATCATGTATATGGTTATTCATATTCTTAAAGTTCTTAAAACGATGGTCTAGTTTAGCAATTTCTGAAATATAAATAAATAGAGCTTTAAACAAATAAATTAAACCCATACACGTAATAAAACTTAGAAAATATATTATATGTATTTATTGGGAATTATGTAGGAAAATATGTGTTCTAGGTTACATATATTCATAAAAGTATTGTGTTTAACATCATTGTTTTACATACGTGTAAAACAAAGTACATAATCAACACCATGTCGAGGACAAACCAAAAAGTATATGAGTTGTTTAATAATTAAGCGTATTTACATATATATAAAATAATTAACTTTAAATACAAGAGAAGTTACAATAATCTAACAATGCTTAAACGAAGAACAACAAAACTAGAACAAATACAAAGGTTGTAACAATCAAAACCATAACACTAGTAATTAATATATAAAATCCATTTGTATTGATCATTGTTTAAACATCATCCCACAATTAGATAGACTACTCTTGTTTCATATGATAATTCCTAGTGATAACCGAAACCATCATAGTAGCGATAAAAACGTTTCTTCCTCATTTCATGAACATATGCGGCATTACCTTCTTCATCAACTTTAACTCCATTAACCAATTGGTCCATTCGATTCTGGATAGAATCAACAACCGGGTTGACTGGCGTGAAAATACCTTAACGGGAAGATATTTCACTACGGATTGAACGTGATTGAATCAAAATATTGAAGATGAATATGATTATATATGTATGATAAATCGATGAAGATAATGATAGGATATATGTGATTACCTTAAAACGAAATGATTCTGATTTGATGAAGCCAGAATTTGATTTGGATTTCAAGCGTGTAATTAATGGTGTATAAATCATTGAAAATGACAAATTAATTGAATAATTTTCACTAAAAATGGTTACCACAATTGAATGGAGAAAAAAATCTAAAACCTCCATAATTAAAATGTAATGAATAAAGGAAACAGTTAATACCAAAATATACAATTACACTACTGCCCTTATTAATAAATTAAATTAAATATAAAAACAAAAATAATCAATGGTTAGAATGAGTTCTCACGGTTCTCGCGATCTTTATGAGTTCTGAAAAGATCCTCACCATATGTATATATATGTATATATGTATGTATATATATGTATATATATGTATATATATATATATTGATATATATATGTATGTATATGTATATATATAAGAGATGGTTCCTGAGAAAACCAATAGTTATGTGAAAACCAAAGAAAACCAAGGAAAACAATTACATAATTCATAAATTTTATGTTATTTTAATTGTTAAAAGAGTATTTAAGCATTTTTTACATATATGTTGAACATAAATACGAGAATGAAGAGTCTTATGTATATGTAACATTATGTCGAATGAAAAATGGTTACATATACGTAACCTATATGTAACGTATGTGTTAAACCATGCTACGGTCGTTCATTTGATACATACCCTTGTTTATACACACACACACACATATAAGGGGTAGTGATATAAAAATTATAAGTTATGTGATCGATTTCATTGGTTTTCTTTAATTTTCACATAACTTTGTGGTTTTCTTAAGATCCTTCCTATATATATATACATATGTATATATATACATACATATCTATATATCTATATATACCTATCTCTCTATATATACATATATACCTATCTCTATATATATACATACATATATATACACACACACACTCACACCATATACGACTATTTTAACACATTCCGCTTTTACTCTCCCATTACATGCGTTCATCTTATATATACGACATACAAGTACTTATATGCTTCTTAGACTATGTATTGTGGGCTTGAAAGAAAAGGCTCTAAAAAGACTATAAGATAAAAAATATATTGTCACGTGGTGTTTGAACCCCTTTCGAACCCTACGTAATGGTGTGTGAGCCTCTTGATGTAGCGACGAGGGTTGTGGTGCGGTTGGGTTAAGAAACACAACAGATAATCCTTCATATTAATTTTATATCATCTAACGATATATAAAATATTAATTCACCAAAGAACAATAAAAACAAGTTTTGAGAATTAATTTACTTACACTTAAAGTAAAGATCGATGTGATTTTTGACCGGCCTTTACTCCCCCTAACTTTTATTTTTATATTTTTCACCCTCTAACACTTTTTAATTTTTTTATTAAATGTTATTTTGATTCTCTTGAGTTTCTAAAATTTCAGCTTTATCCCTATACAATTTAATTCGAGTTAGTTTATGTTTGAACATAATAAAAAATGACTCGGGTCGAATATAAAATGTATACATGCTTAACTTCAAATACTTTTTAAAACTGCCTATGTTTCGACGTATGTGTACATATTGACGTAATTTTGTTTAGAGATTAGTTGAGTCAAGTAAAAAACATTTCCGTGCTTAATTTTACATATGTTTTGAGTTGGTATACGCTTCCGCGTTCATCTACATTTTGACGTAAATTTTGTTCGGAAACGAGTCGGGTCAAATAATTTTTTTGAGTTTATCTACGTTTCGACATAAATTTTGTTTAAAATTGCGTAGAGTCAAATATCATATGTTTCATTTGATGGTATGAAATCCAAGTTATTTAAGTTTCAATATAAAATTAGTTCGGAACGAGTCGGGACGATTGTAATCTATATTTTATTATGTTGCATACGACGTCAATGGACATGTTTTTTATGTACGGTTTGAGCGCGTCTACGTTTTGACATAAATTTGTTTTGAAAATAATAGAGTCAAATATAATACGTTTTTATTCACCGATATAAATTTCATAAACGGATCTGGTTAATCGTAATTTATGTTTTATCACATCGGATATGATGTCGGTGGACAATAAACTAGTTTATAACAAACACAATGATATATAATTTGGTCAAATTAAAAGAAACTTTGTGCAACAGTCGAAACATGTTTCGTTGACGATCTCTGCGGTTGTTGCCTTTTATATTATGAAAACAAACGCAAAAGTGAATCATCTCCTTCTTTCTCTCTCACTCTCAGGTATTATCGGATCATATTTAAATCTCCCAAAATCACAAACACATTCTCTTGATTGCAATCAATCGGAATTCACCTCACCACCATCGGAAAAATGAGCACCGGCGACCTCCTCAACGTCGAACCCGTAGAGCTCAAATTCCCATGTATGTGTTTCGATTTCTAACCCCATAATCTGGATTTTCTGTTTATATTATTATTAATAATGTGGTTATGAATTAGTTGAATTGAAGAAGCAGATCTCGTGCTCGCTTCAGTTGTCGAATAAAACCGAGAATCATGTAGCTTTCAAGGTAAATGCATTTCATTTTTGATATCCCTTGAGATTTCGTTATGAGATTTCCTCATGATCAAAATGGGGGATTTTGATTGGTTGATTTGATTTGGATTCAGATACATTGTGTTGTCTGTGAAAATGATTGGAATTTAGAGAAAATTGAATAAATTATCTGTAATTTTTGATTTAAAATTTTCAGGTGAAAACGACGAACCCTAAAAAGTATTGCGTTCGTCCGAATACTGGTGTGGTTTTGCCTCGATCAACATGTGATGTAATAGGTGAGGTGCATTCTCCATTGAGTTTTTATCATAATTTGATCTTGTTTGTTTTTTTAATAATTTTGTGTTTGATTGATTTCATGTTGATGCCACAATATTCAACCTTGAGATTCAAATTTATTGAATTCGATTAAATTTCTGATTTAGTGGCCTTTTGGGACATTGTATATACCACTTTGTTGGGATTTGATCATTTAAACGTTATGAAATGATAAGTTCGCACTTGTCTACTTTATACTGATTTCACCAATTGCAACAATGGTGATTCATTCTGGATCTATATATTCAATTGAAAGGGGCTTATTTTCTATACGTTGCGTTTTGTTAAATTCATAGTTTCACTGCAGTAACGATGCAAGCTCAGAAAGAAGCTCCTCCTGACATGCAATGCAGGGACAAGTTTCTGCTTCAGAGTGTTGTTGCTAGCCCAGGAATCGCCCCCAAGGATATTACCCCCGACATGGTAATCAAATGCTCCGTTTTCTGAAAATATGGGTCGGATGTGTAACGGGTCATGATGGGTTTGGGTTGAAAAGGGTCATTTTTTATACGAATCCAAACAGGCCCTTGTGAGGGTTGAGTTGATTCACAAACACTTTTGGACCTTCTAGTTTTTAGAAAGTACAAAAACAATATTATTACTATAATAATTTAGATCTTTAAATAAAACATTTAGGAGGTGGTATGCATTAAAAATATCCTTTAGACCACCTCCAAGTTTATTTGTTATGTTTTCGGCTTTGCTAGAGTCATTTAGCATTTGGTATCAAACTATTAAAAAATGTGAGTTGCCTTTGGGACCTAAGGTTATGTATCCTAAATGATGATGAACAAACAAAATTGTCAAATAATTGTTGCTACAACTTCAAAGTCTTTATTGACATATTTTGGTCACTTCAAGATTGCAACTTTTTGGTGGTTTGAGTTTACAGTTTAGTAAGACGCCAGGGCGTGTAGTGGAAGAGTGCAAATTGAAAGTGTTATATCTTCCTCCGCCCCAGCCACCTTCACCAGTTCTTGAGGAACCCGATGAAGGAGTTTCACCCAAAGTGACATTTGATAGTAGGAATTTGAATGGATCTGAGGTTGGTTTTGATACATGGGACATTCTTTTTATTCAACTATTTTCATGATATTAGTCATATAATTATATGTTTTTCTTGTTCATGCTTACAGGTGACAAGACAAAATATGGATTCTGGTGATAAATCCTCTGAGGTGAGTTGATGCTTGTGTGTGATTTTTTTAACCTTTGTATGGTACTACCCTATTGATCGAAATAAAAGGCCCACCTTTAGTTTTTCAAATTTTGAATCTCTAATATTTCATTATGCTATAATAAATAACTTTCCAAGGCTAACAAAGCAATACATTTTATTATCGCTGTACGTTTGTTATGTACTAATGTGAGATCATCATTGATGTTGTTATAACAAAACGTGTTGATTAAGTTTTAGACTTACACTTATGAGTTTGCAGGCAAGATCTCTCATTTCAAAGCTGAACGATGAAAAGAATGCTGCTATTCAACAAAGCAACAAACTTCGTCAAGAAATTGTGAGACATCATCTATCTCATACACCCCATTCCCTCGTTCCATATGCTTAAGTCTTTTCTTGCAGCAGTTGTGAAATGGACGGGTTGGGTGATGTGGTCAAAATGGGTTTGGGTCAAAACAAGTGTTTTAATACAGGTCAGGTAGGGCTATATTTTTCTAATCTTATATATTATTAATGTAGTAAAGAAGATTATGAAAACATTTTATCTTAAACTAATAATATAACTTTATTCAAGTAAAGTGATTAAAAGGTTTTAAGCATTTGATATTACTTTCAACACATGAGACCTACTTTCTGTTTTTGTTATCTACTTATCTATATAATTATACTCGTTTAATCAGTAAAATGCAACTCAAATTGACATACTTTTAAGTAAACGTGTCAAAATTGCAACCCTAACCATCTCATCATATGATCCTATCATCTTCCTGTTAGAAGTTCTTATTTCCCTAATTTTTGTTCATTTTCTTTTCACTTGGTGCAACTTCTAGGAACTATTGACACGTGCCGCCAACAAAAGTCAAGGGGGTGGCATCTCGATCATCGTTGTCATTGCTGTCGGGTTGATTGGTCTACTTCTGGGTTACCTCTTGAAGAATAACTGAGCCTCAAATTCCTTTCCCCCCTTAATTTTGTTAAAATTGATGTAAAAAGAGAAGAAAT
This sequence comes from Flaveria trinervia, assembly GCA_025506515.1. Lineage (NCBI taxonomy): Eukaryota > Viridiplantae > Streptophyta > Magnoliopsida > Asterales > Asteraceae > Flaveria > Flaveria trinervia. The sequence goes on along the minus strand of CM046443.1, from coordinate 83,394,043 downwards.
TCATGTGATTGATGTTTACAATTATTTACCCTTGACATGGTCTTGTGGGATTAGTAGAGAACCTTATGTAGGTAGATTTATGCTCATTTCCATTTATATTTTCATAATTGATTATAATATTCATTTGATGATTTTACTCCAAGGCTGAATTTTTTGGTCAATATAAAGTGTATAAACCTCAATACCTTTAGGTCCTAGCTTCAAGGCTGTTGGTTTTATGGAGGTTAGAGGAATTTCTTGCAGTTATTTATCTTATTTTGATAATACTTTGGGGAAGGGTAAGATATCTACTTAAGACACTTTATGTTGCAGAAATATAATGTTACTTTTAAGAGATAGAAAGTATGTTTTATATGTTACATTTTATTTAAAATGATCTCGTTATGTGTACACTCGTACACCCTATTCTCATCATGAAATTACATACGACTCACATCGTCCTATACGTGTTGTATGTGTCTAACAAAAACTAAATTAAAGATTCTATCCTCTAACTAGACGTGTAAGACCATATGATATTTTATATGACCTATATAGTTCTGTAAAACCCATGTAGGTTTTTAAATCATTACTTGTTTATATTATTTTGTGAATTATATGAAACTAAGTAATATTTCTTGATATATGTGTTAATTATTTGACATGATGTAAGATTTTACAAAACTAGCTATAGAAACCCATTACATGTTAGTTCATTTCATCTTCAATTTGCTCTACTCATTACTTAAGACGTTGTCAAATGAAAAAAAAACGTAGCAAACAAATGGAAGTCGTTAGAAAAAGAAACATCTTCTGTCATGATTGAAAACATCTTGGTACGAGGAGATAACCATGTTGGTATTTTTAGAATGAACAATCTCAAAATTAGTCTTGAAATATTGTCTTAATTTATTTCACAAAGCAGATGTGTCTTTTTGTTTTATATTACAGATGGGCGCTACGCCATTTGACAAAGAATTTTTGAGTGCCCTTTTAGGGCATTGTGGAGACAGTTACATATGGTGTAAGGTAAACTTTAAAACGTATACAGATCGTAATAAACTAATAATGTATTTAAAGTCGTAATAATTTATTTAAAGTCATAATAATTGTTTTGTTATTTTATAGCATATTTTGGTGCTTGGATAAACAGAATGTCGGGTTGGCGGTAAATTAGTCAAACTTTTTTTTAGGAGTTCATGTAAGTTTCCAGAGGAGATATCCAGGTAGTAATGTGGTAAATATCTACAAATATTGTTTGTAAAGTGAAATATTTTTTATTTATCTAATTACAACACACAAAGAAAGAAAAATGGTAAATTTCAATACTATTACAATCAAAATAGAAGAAAATATAAGAAAGGCCAAAGAAATAGAAAATGATGTATAAAAGGTGGTTGAGGATTTGCGTTCGGTATGCGTTTTATAAAATAATTTTCGAGCGTCCCAAGATAATTCGTTTGTTTCGTAGGGTACAACAATCAAAGTAATTTATTCCGTTAGGATAGACACTAAAAACCCTAGTTGTACCTACAAATATAAGATGGATGAGAGATAAGAGAGATGGAAGTTTGGATTTTTTTTAATTTTAATATAAAAGTTTTATTATTTAAAAAAATAAAGAATACAGATTTTTTCTAGAATTCAAATATCCATTCAAACATCTGAATCCGAATTGAAAATTTCGAATATCCGATATTAACACCCTAAGTCAAGAATTCTAATAAACCTACGAGTAAAACACGGATAGTTTGGCAAAAGGTCAAATACTTTATACTTTTTTATTTCATATTTAAAGATGTATGTTTTATCAAAAGTCAAAAAGCTTACATACTTGTTCACTCAATGATATTTACCGTGGTTTTTTATCTTTATTAATATAATTACATTAAATTTTTTTATATTTTTACTTTCCTTGTTAGTTAAATAATACTTTTTATTCCTTAAACATTATTTTTTTTTCTCTTTTTCACTTACAACCACTTTAAAAAATATTAAAAAAATTATAAAGATTAAACAATGATTTTTTAATATAACAATCAACAATAATATTTTCATTCTCCTTCACTCACAACCACTCAAAACCATTCCATATAGTATATAAAACACACTCACATATTTTTAAGGATTCCACTGTAAATGCTCTTATCACAACTTTTAACATGGAACAATATAACAAATATATTCTAGTTATAAAAACAAATTACTTCGCATGGTATTACTTTTTTTTTTATAGAACTAATTCCAACTTTTTAATATCCGTTGCTTAAGTTCTTTAAAGGAATGCGATTTGTTAAATATTAACAAGTTTTGAAAAACTACATTTTGAGTCGATAAACTTCGTACACACACATATTTTATTTAATGACTAATATTTAGACTATCAAAATCATGTGTATACACAAAAACTTTTCTTCGAAGCTCATTCAGTGGCATGGAGTCTTGATCACAAATTTTATTTAATGACTAATATTTAGACTATCAAAATCATAAGTAAAAAAATTAAAAATGACAAAAAAAGCAAATAAAGATTCACCTCTATTGTTGAAATTTAAGATATACAATATAATTTCATCAATATACCATAGATCTAGATTGGTAGAGGGCAGGACTGGGAAGGTTGTTGACTTGTTGATTGTTAGTAGAAAAGTCAAAAACACAACATGAATATTAGTAATTAGAATATATCAGAATATGGCCCTTTGTGCCAAGTTAAATTTACCCTTTTTTATGATTTTTTTTTGTAATACGCCTATGGTTTTAAGGGTGAAGGGAGCGCAGGCGTCGAGTGGAGTGGCCACAACGAGCGTTGGTGTCGCTTGGTTACACCGCCACCACCTCCTTTCACACCGTAAATTTTCGTTTTTATGGCATGTTGTCGCCGTAAGTTTATGGTGTTGTTTGTGCGTGTGTGGTATAGTGGTGTAGTGTGGCATGGTACGGCAACACTAACGTCACCAAAATTGAGTATGTGGTGGTGTGGACGTGTGGTGTGATGTAGTGTGATATGACAACATTTGATTGATGGGTTTATAATGTAGTGTGGTGTGTGTGTAATGATAGTACCCCTCTACCCTAACTAGTTGTTCATAACTCACAGTTCTTAGAGTGTCTGCACAATATTTTTTGTGTTTACTTTTTTTAGTGACCCAGCGCCCCTAAAATTAGTGTATAACAACAAGTCAATCACTACCATCTTACTTCTTCTAACCCATAAGCCAGAATCAATTCAATTAGAAACCTACATTGCTACACTACTTACTCACACCAATGTCTAATCCCAAATTCTAGTGATGTCTAATATGTAATCTCCATTTCAAATCCATAATCACCAGTTTAATTGCACAATTATTGTGGTAGTTTAAGTTTATTATTCTCTATATAACAATTTCCAACTTATGTTATTATGTAATTTGATGTTTATTGTGTTTAAATTGGTTGTGTCTCTTCTAATTAATATTCACTTTTTCAATTCGACCAAGGCGTCACTGCTCGAAATTGACAAAATTCCAATTACCCATTACTTTTAACTCGCATGTATGTATGTGGTATGTAAATGATGTGGAACTTTGTTACTTAATGGCAACAAAATCCTATTGAAAACTTCGATAGTCTAGGAGCTTCTTGTAGGGGTTAGAAGCTAGTAACAAAGTGAGGAAGACGAATCGTGAGTCGAATTTTGGTTATTAAGCTGTAATGGTGGTGGTTTACAGCTATGTAAAGGTGTGAGGCAATGAGCGGTGTTTTGTGATTGCACACTTAGTCTTGAGAGAAAGGGAAAATTATAAAAAAAAAAAAAAAACGACCTAGAGAAGGGTTAGTCAGGCACAGGGTGGTGGTGTTTGGGGTCTGGATGTGGATCACGAGCGTAAAGGAAGGCGAGAGGCGTACAACGAGACGGAGATGGGTGTGCAAGAGGTAAATAGCATAAAGGAGAAGTGTTTTAGATGAAGAAAGCTCCACCTCCACTATCTGTTTAAGATGAAAGTTTTACGATCATGGGGTTACATCAACATAAAAGCATTTTCAAATGTCCAGTTATCCCAAAAGTAAAAGACATAACGTGTAACTAAACAATTTAGATAATATACCCAATTTCTTAATTGAGATAAAATTTTAATTTTTATCACATAATTCATATACCCTTGTAGTTCATTTACGCATGCTAATCAAATAACGTATACATATACTAAAGGTTTTAGAAACCAATCGTGATATTTAAGAAAAGGGGAAAATAATAACTATTTTTAAACATAGTAAATTATTATATTATAATATATTATTAAGAATATACAACCATGCTACCACTTTTTCATATAAAATTAACTACAAAGAGTAGCAGAAACCGGAGGGCAAATGTTTGGGGGGTTGTAACGTTCGAAATTTCTAACCTCATTATGGCCCCCACGGAGTAAGAGTATGGGCTAGGGGTGGCCTCTATTACTAAAATATATATAATATATATATATATATATATATATATATATATATATATATATATTATATATATATATATATATATATAATATTCTTTTTTATAAAAAAAGTGTTAAATTAATTTAATAGTGGCTCAACCAGACCACCATGTAGCCACCGTGCACTCCACCAGCCATTCACGGTTTTATCTTCAGAGCGACTCACCTGTTCATATTTTACTTTTTATATGCATGGTCAAATAAGTTATTTTGCAGCTTAGATAATTTTGTATACTTCTTGCTTTTGTTATATCAATATGCAGCCATTGTTTTTATACTTTTATTAAGATGCGTTTCAAAACAACAATTTATATCAATTCTGCATGCTCGTTAGAATTAAGTAAAACATTCATATGAAATAAACTTATTAAAAACCCTTCAAAATTTCATATATTTATAAATCCTTTTAGTGAAGCTTTACCTCAAACCACTAGCCTTTAAGTTTTTGCAATCTTATATAATTTCCTTTATAGTATTAATTCTTTTTCCAAAAGGAATTAAAAGTCTTGATTTTCTTTGAGTTAAGAATAGATTGAATAGGGAATTCCTTGATTGAAGTGATTGGTTTAGTTTTAATTTTTTATTATCCTCTTTTCTTGCATCGGTGACTTTCACAACCTCTAGTTGTTTTCTAGTGTTTCTTTTAGTGGTATTTTTAAAAATTTTTTTTAACTTAATCTAAGATATAATAGGTTTTTTTACTTCAAACTCTAACAACCCATTACATAAAACAAGGATATAAATCTCATACATTCTAAAATATTACGATATTTTTGTTAAGTGTGTATGATAAATTATTCTGAAGGGTCTACAAGAAGATCAAAAAATAAAATATTCAAAAAAGAATCAATCTGATCCAAATTATAATTTATATGGAATTTTCAAAAAATATTAATTGAAAGTCAGCCCGAGGAATCGAAGAATTACAGAAGAATTTAGTACATCATGGAGACAAAAGAACAACAGTTACACAAGTTCAAAACATCAAGGGCCTGATTTGTCAAGTTTCAAAGTACAAGGAGGCAACGTGCCTACCACTAACAGTATAAGGTTTGTAAAATTTCAACCCCTAGACGTCAAAAATTCTTCTAAAGACGACCGTTGCAAATCATTGAGCTTACTACAACACTACACCGTTTTTTAATTCACTACACCATCATCCGCACAACATCCCAAGACCTACGTACAACATTCACTGCACATTGTACAACACATGATGAGCTATATATACACACACAACTACCCTAGCTTGTAACAACCTCATCATTCTTCTGATGTTTTGATGGCTGCCTACAATTTCTACTTTTTCTTATTCATCTTCTTCAATTCCACGTCACTAAACTCAACCTCTAAACCCACACATAAGAAGTGGGTGGGCCCCATTGGCCACCGGAATGTCACCGTTGACGTCAAGGGCAACGGTGACTACACTACGGTTCAGGCCGCGGTGGACTCCGTTTCCACTAATAACCGCAAGAATATCCTCATTCATATCTCCGCTGGCGTTTATGTGTACGTATAAAAATATTGCCCCTCAAATTCTTATACAAAACCGCAAATAATAACGCCTATAGTTTTTAAAAGACTTAGTTTTGCTATCCGAAAATGTACCGACACAACTTATTTTCTGTTTGTTTTCTATTTGGATGTAAAATTTTCATTTAGACATTTTTTATTGCGTTATATTAATATATGTACGTAGGTACGTACGTACATTGTACTTACATTTGTGACGACGATGATTGGTTTTGGAACAGAGAAAAGGTGGTGGTTCCTGCGAGTAAACCATACATTACTTTCCAAGGAGAGGGGAAGGAGACGACGGTGATCGAATGGCATGATCGGGCAAGCGACCGAGGGCCGGACGGGCAGCAGCTGCGTACTTATCAGACCGCTTCGGTCATCGTCTACGCTAGCTATTTCTCTGCCCGTAACATTAGCTTCAAGGTACAACTTACAACTGGTAAACTGGTTACCTGTATTCTACAAAACTTATGTTTTTTTAACCGTAAACTCATACTACACACCCTCTAATTCTACTATTAAATTGGCCGGCGTGATGGTGATGGTGCAGAATACAGCACCAGCACCAATGCCTGGAATGCACGGGTGGCAAGCCGCCGCATTCCGGATATCGGGGGACAAAGCGTATTTCCTAGGGTGCGGGTTTTACGGGGCGCAAGACACGTTATGCGACGACGCGGGTCGTCACTACTTCAAGGAGTGTTACATAGAGGGTTCAATAGACTTCATTTTTGGCAATGGCCGTTCCATGTACAAAGTAAGCATAAATTATTATTTATTATCAGACTAACTGATATATGTCTGTCACCACGTGTCTAGTAATATTTCACTCATAAATAATAAAACTACTTATTAACATTTTGCTTATATGATGAGGGTGATATTATATACATACAGGATTGCGAGCTACATTCGATAGCAAAGCGATTTGGGTCGATAGCGGCACAGGACCGAAGAACAGCGGAGGATAAGAGCGGGTTCGCGTTTGTGGGGTGTAGGGTGACGGGTAGCGGACCATTGTACGTGGGTCGAGCCATGGGTCAGTACTCACGGATCGTGTACTCGTACACCTACTTCGACGACGTGGTTGCACACGGTGGGTGGGATGATTGGGACCATACGAGTAACAAAAGCAAGTAAGTCTTTATTCAATCATTAAAACAATAAAAATCAAAATGACAAAAAAACAACAGCACATGAATATGATATGAATATGAATATGAATATGAATATGAAGTAATTTACTGTTTTAGCCTCATGGGACGTCGTTGTTTTTAGGACTGCATATTTTGGAGTATACAGGTGCTGGGGCCCAGGGGCAGCAGCAGTACGTGGGTCACGTGGGCCCGGGAGTTAAATTACGATTCTGCCCATAAGTTTCTTGCAAAAAGCTTCGTTAATGGACGACATTGGATTGCCCCTGGTGATGCTTAGATTTTTATTTCATTTTTTTGTTATAAACTTTAGGGAAATTATTTTATTTTGTTCTTTTTTCAGGTATATAGTTTGGATTCCGTTTAGGGGTTCATTTGTGTATTTATACTAATAGAAATTCGTTTAGTATTTTGGGGTCTAGTGTTATACCAATGAAGTGGTACATGTTATAAGAACAATTTTTAATTTGATTATAAATTTTTGGTGTTTGTATGTGATTTATGAAAGATTTTTAGGGTAGGCCGTGAGGGGCTCATGTGAAAACGCGACATAGTTTAAAGAAGTATTCAAGTCGACTGTTAACTTTCTGTCCCATCCGGATGTTTTCCGTCAAAAATAAGGGGAATGCAAACTTCATTACTAAATCCCAAGTTCATAAACAACACTATGAAATCTAAGTACGTGAATTGTATATATTAGTTATTACCCTTCACAAAAGTGTTCAGTATAAGTTATCTAGATGCATGTTAGATACGTGAATTGTGTTTTATTTTAAACGAGTTAACGAACAAGTCAATGAGCAAACTAACGAGTGAGCCAAGAGCCAAGCTAACCTTAATTCAGGTTCGACTCATTTACAAACTAAGCCAAGCCAGCTTGGCTTGTTAATAAACGAGCTAATTTTGAAGGAGGGGTGTCAATAATGTCAGATTGATAGTTAAATGGTTATAGGTTGACTTAAAAAGATTTAAAGAAATATGTCTTTGAAGTGCAACATTATTAATAATTTAACTATGTATTACCCATTTTCAGATTCTTTAAATGCACTTTTATAGTATTTAAAGTCGAAAGACAATAGTGTAGACGGATTTTTTTAAGAACCAACCACTTGAATTAACCTAGCAAATGAACATGAACAAAGTCACAGATCAAAACCAAAACTACAACGTTTGTGTCATCGGTTTAAGCCTAAGCTGGCATGGCATCATAGGTTGAATTTGGAATCCAAACCCCCTTGTGATCTAAACCCATTAACAACCTTCAATCGATGGAATACAAGAGAAAATCAAACAAGAAACTTGAATCAAAATTGACTTGAAAAGAACCAAAATCCAAGATTGATTTTTGAAAATCCAAGAGATGAATCAGAATAATCGCTGGAAGTTCAAAAGGATATCATGCCTAATAGAGTATCGGAATCAAGTGAACCAGGAGAAACGAGACTAAAATCACAGAATCAATGGGGTTTTCTTTTTTTTTTTTTAATTTTAATTTTCTATTTAGAAATCAAATAAGAAATCAATTTTTGTGATGGTAATTACGGTTATTTGTCTTTTCATCTTTTAAACCAAACAAGCCATGAGATTTTCAAAGAATTCATTTAAATTCCATTTTTAATAAAAATTCTGACTCCACTTAAAAACATTACATTTTGTGAACCAAACAACACCGATACTCCTATATTCAAATCCATTGTTTGAAATATCATGGCCCAAAGTGTCGTTGGTTCAACTTCTAATCAGACCCCATGAGGACATAAAGTAGATACAAAGCAGGTATAACCCATGATTAATGCATGAAAGACAATTTATTAAAAGCATGAAATAACTGCCTTATTGAACTTCATTGCCGGCATGTGTTGTATTTTGGGTGCTGAATTCCAGAGGTGCATCAGCGAGTTGTGGATTCGGGTTCTGGGCTTGATAGGGAGTCGGTACATAAGCCTCAGGATATGAGCTTGGTGCACCATAATAGGCTGGTTGAGGAGCTAATGTCTGTGAAAGAGGGTTAGGAGGGTAAAGAGCCTGAACCGCGGTGGGTCCATACATGGCTTGGTGGCCTTCGAACCTTTTCAGCTTAGACAAGTGTTTTTTACCAGCAGCATGGCGGTCAAAGACTTCCTGTGTATCACACTTTATATTGCACAGATCACACACCAATGGGATTACTACTTTTGGGTTCCGTGGGCCCATGGGCCTCATACGTTTACCACCACTGCGACCTCCACGAATCCTGCCTTTGATCTTGCGTTTTTTCTGGGGTTTCTTTTCTTGATTGCCATTTTCCTCTGTCTCTACTTTGTTATTATCATCACCAACTTCTGTTTGTTCATCGGGTTTGTTTTCCGGGATATTTTCATGCACTTCAGGAACAATATCTGAACTGGTTTTTGCATCTTTTCCTGTTTGAACGGCAGGTTTGTGAGCAACCCTCTTACGTTGCGACCTTAGAAGGTTTTTTTTGTGGCGTTTTCCATTAATATGCTGGTCAAGAAGTTCATTGCTGGTGCACTCAATACCACACAGTTCACACCATGCAATATGGGCAGGTGGCTGTGCAATTGCCTGTGCTGAAGATTCAGGTTGAGAAGATGGTGCGACAGATGGTGGGTCATGCCTGCCCCCCTTACCCCTTACACACCGTCCTCTTCCACGAAAAGGTGGACCTGAAATGCCAGTATATGGCGGCCGGAAGCCAGAGTTTCCACGACCACCACCTCTAAAAGGACCTCCTCCCCGTCTACCACCACCCCTGTACAGTGTGCGACCAACCTGCAAAATAGTTGAGTTTTAACAAGAACAAATGAAAGTGTTCAAGTAGCATTTGATCAAAAGGCTTCATAATTAGATACAAACTCAAAGACATGGAAGTTTTCTGAAAATTTAATGGCGGTTCCTTGGTTCCTTTACATCGATCTAGAACGTTAAAAAGAATATTCAAATTAACAGATTACAAGCTTTAACTAATTGAAGTAACCAAACCATTGCAAAATAAACTCATGGCTTTCCATGCAATAAAGGAAAAGATTAAGTGTCTGGTGATTATCTAGGGAAAGCAATTTTTGAAATCACAGTGCAGTATATGTTGGGACTCATAAAAATAAGTGCCTGAACATATAAACTATGATAACAAAAAGAAAGAACATGTCTTGCCTAAAGATAAAACCCCCGTATTGTTAATTTATTAGAATTAACAAGGTCAGTTATAGGTATGGTACAAGTTGATTGAAGGTAAATCCTTCACCGAAAAATTCCAGTACTTAATGGAGATAATTCTGATCAATGTCAAAATATACAAAAGGGATAACTGCACATAATTTGGACAACAGTCACCCAGATGGTGTTCTATATAATTCACTGGAGCAATTCATGTACAATGTCCACATTCATATACTTAGTATGTGAATCGAAGTACAAATTGTAGATTTTTTGGATGCTAGGGGAATGGTCCTACCCAATGTGATATATCCAAATAATATTAAGACTTGCAATAACTTGTATGCATAGAAGACTGAACAAATATGCAACCTACTACCAAACGAACGATACAAATTAGCCAAACTAAGCTACTCCAGCAAAACTAATGCTTATAAGAAATTGCCAGTTGACATCCCTTGATACTGTAATTACCTTAAAATGAGTCAGCACCCTTTGCTAAACCATTTTAGGATTTTACTATTTTAGTAATTTAAGTATCAAGAAAATCTGGTCTGTCATACAAAGATAAATATTAGAGGTGGTAATTTGGAAGTCTGAACCATTTATGTATTAATCATTTTGGGTTTCCTTTTATCTCGGCAGGAACAACCGGATCAAATACAAAATGTTAGCTTGACAGGTCAAATAGGTCAAATATATTGAGAGACAGAAAGCGGGTATGCTTACGGCCTCTATATCGTTTCATTTCAAAATTTATATTATTATTGTGAAAGGATATAGGTTTTTTTCAACATATACAATTCTGTAACTGTTTATAAAATATGCATATGGGTCAGCCTGATCCCAACCCATTAAACTGTTTCCAATTGAACCAATTTTGACCAATACACAATCCGCCATCTTGCCACCTCTAACAAATGAGACCTCTGTCGAATTCCTACATCTTCTAATTGAAGCATAAATCTCTGCAATATCAAACCATAGTAGTTACAAAACATCACATAGGTTTTGAGAATCAGCAATGATCAGCTTAAGCAATGTTTTCATAGTAAAAGGAAAATGAAAACACGTCTCAATATGCATTGTCCATCAGTCAGATTCTCACGCATGGTGCTAACCTACTTGATGCTTTGGAACAACAGCTTCCTCTTTGATAATATCACATACACATGTTACCTTTATTTCTCTTTTGACCAAATTTATTCTTCCTCCATAAGAGAATAAAAGTGCAAGAACCAACATATTTTCCCACATCCTCAAATGCATCATTCGTGTTCAGGATCATTGACCAGCATGAACCCTTAAAGCTTGCTCTCTAACAAAAACCTGAACAGTTATGCAAGTCCAAAGAGAAAATAAAAACACATTTAATTTGCTGTTAATATCATCTCTTGAAATCCAAAACCGATAACAAGCATTGATGCTTGTTGGTACTTTGTGGAAGTCATGAGACTCTATAGTATTAGTTTTACCACCATGAACGTAGACATGATAGTAACTCCAATGCTAACGTATTAACTGGTCCATACATGTGAAATGAGGGACTTAGGTACACATCCAATGATGAGTTTCTATCCCAAAATCCAGTTAGTGTGAACCACAATCAATCAAGATAAATAACACATTAGATTGCTCTTAATTCTTATCATCATCTCTTGAAATCCATGAAACTGATAACAAGCATTGATACTTGTTGGTACTTGGTGGAAGTCATGAAACTCTATAGCATTAGTTTTACCACCATGAACGTAGCCATGATAGCAACTCCAATGCTAACATATTATGTGGTCTACACACGTGAAAAGAGCGACTTAGGTCCAAACCAAATGATGAGTTTCTATCCCAAAATCCAGTAAGAGTGAACCACAACAAATCAAAGATTTAAAAATACAAGAGGCATCACGGAATTAATTATATCTAGGAAGCACCAATACACGAGCTAGAGGTGTTTGGATGCTTGTTTTTAAGGCAACCATGTGATATGAATAATCAAAATCGAGAATAAGGTGCAACAAAGCAACCAGAAGAATATAGTGTTGGGGTGTGAGCTTTGAAGTTGTAATAATAAGCTAATCACTTGTTTGCATGTTTGTTCTTGTTAATTTTAAAAATTTTAACAAACAAAACGACCCAAATTGACATTCTCTAATGGAATTTTCACATGTTTCCCTCAATTAATCAAATGATCAAAAACAAAATGCCTGCATCTAATAATGATCAAAAAACAAAACTGCAGCAATAGTCAAGTAATGAAAACGAAAACACAAATCCAGACGCTCCATTAGCGCCCTTATTAGGTACTAAATGGGCATGATGTGAGTCCAATCCACATTTATTACATTTTTATTAATGGCATACTTTATTTCTTGTTTATTTCTATTTTATTTTGCGGAGAACACACACATACACAACCCCCCCCTAAACCTACTACTAAATCCCATTGCCCACTTTGTGGGACTAGAACCCACACCACTTTGGTGGGGATAAACACTAGATGCCACTACGACAAGAGGCCATTGGCCATACTTTATTTCTTTTAACTACTGACTGTGACAACTAGCTTCTATGTCCATTGTTCCTTCTTTTTCACACTAATTTCACTACAGCCATCCTAAGATATTTAATTGGTTAATCAACATATAGAATGTACACTTCGTTTAAAATTTTCATAATGAATCACCATATTAGCTCTCTAATGGACCATCATAAATTTTTGAACTTCCATCATTTTCTTTTGCTAATGTACGTTTGCGTTCTATTTAAGAAGTCATTCATGCATGTAATATATACTTGAGCAGAAAAGAGTAGGCTTTAAAATTTGACATCCCATTGCGAGAAAAACATCCACAACAACACATATAACCGAACAAAAATATGTACACATTACTTTAAACACCCCTACATGAGTGTCATCAATACCATGGACACTTAGGGGCTGTTTGATAGCATCTGAATCAACCTCTTAATGGTTCAGATGTCTGAATGATTCAACACTTAATGGTTTAGACTGTTTGTTTCGCGAGAAAATATCTGAATGATTCAGACATTTGCCTTTAAATGGTTAAGCATTATATTAATGCTAATGGTTAAGAGGTCTAATGTTGAATGGTTAAGACCTCTTAACTGAATTGGTCAGACATTGCCTTTGAATAGTTAAACGATATACTAGCTTTTAATGGTCCAGGCCTCTTAATGGTTAAGACCTCTTATTGGTTCAACACTTAATTATTCAGAAGTTGTCAAACAGCCCCTTAATAGTTGATAAATACATTCATTACCGAGTTCAAAGTAAAAGTTCCATGGCAACATTTAGTAATAACACAACTTCTTCAATAGACCCAACAAAAGTCACACTTTTATAACATCACATGTAAATGCACCTACTTTGTCAGTGTTCTAAAGCCACACATCAAAAAAATCCCATAACAATGAGGTTAATTGCAATATTCACCTAACTATAGCTTTTCAGCTAAGCCCTTTAACTCACTATTCAAGCCAGTCTACCTTCCATCAAGAAACACCAAGGGTATTTCTCCATTTCTAATCTCCTAATCCCTATAGCTAAAATGGAAAGATTACTTAGCTAACCAATCATGAATCAAGGGAACCAAACACAACAATAGCAATGTTTAACTCTTAAAATAAACAACTTTCAACACAACATAATAGGCGAAAACAACAACCAACATACCGGAGGACGAAATCGCCCCTGATCAAGATGCTCCCCACCGGCGATCGGAGCACCTATCAGCTGCGACAGGGCTGCCACCGCAGCCGCTGCAGCGGCCGGATTAAGCCCAGGAGGACCAGGGTACCCCACATTCGGTTGCGACCCACCGACATTCACCTGAACCCGACCTAACCCTAGGGCTCCGGACCCTGATTCCTCATTCCGGTGCTGCTCATTTGACGTCTCCGATTGCGTATAATGGTGCTGTTGGTATGAATTGGAATAATAGTTTTGATAATAAGAAGGATCGTATTGTTGTTGTGGTTGAGATGGATCTTGGTAATTGTTGGTGTTGTAATAGTAGGAGTGATTGTAAGGGTGTGATGGATCGTGTGATTGATGAAGGTGAAAGGGGTCGTAGGCTTGTTGTTGAGATTGTTGTTGTTGCTTCTGTTGGTGTTCTTGAAACTGTTTTTGTAGTCGTTCGAGTTCTTGGCGTTGGGAATCAGGGAGTTTTGATAGATCCATGGATTACAATCGATTACTGATGCAGAGAAACTGAAATTAGGGTTTGGTGATGATATGGGGAATTTGAGATGACGAAGAACCTAAAAAGCTAAACTAAGAACATTGTAACCCACTCCCCAAAAATCCTATTCCTAATTGAAGAAAATTTTAGAGAAATCCACGTGTTTTACTTTTTATTTTTTCTTTTTCTTTTAAACTTTTTACTTGTTTGATTAAAAGTTTACGGTTAATAGGAGTTCATTTCATCCTAGTATTTGAACACTCATCCACTTTGTAAAATCATGTGTTCCATATCATAATAGTCATCCTATCAACATTTATGCCTTGTTTGAATTGCTTATTTTCATTAAAAAAAACTTTTGACAAAAAATACTTATTAACTTATGACTTTTTAAAATTAGTTTTTTATAAAATATTTGAATTAACTTATAAATTAAAACATTATAAAATGACAAAAAAATACATAATGTTAAAAATATAAAGAGTTAATAAGAGGTAGTAGATGAATACAATAGATAATTAGATTAAAATGAGTTTTTAAAAGTTAATAAGTAATAATATTTTTACTTTTCAAAATCTTCTTTATACTTATATGAAAAGTCTGTTTTCAAAGTCTTTTTTGAAAATCAGTTTTTCTTTTCTTGTCTCCTTTTCTCTCATCTGAATTTTAGTCTTCATCTCATTCTTCCCTCTTGGGAGAATGTTCTAACAACCAAATTTTCATAAAATTCAGCTTTCGTTTTCAACTATTTAAACATATAAATGAAAACGTTATTAGTTCATGGAAGCCTATTCGACTTTTATTGTGGATGTGTTTGTGCTTATCTGTTATTAATATAAACGACGTAAAAGATTTTTTTTTGATTGTTGATGTTTGTGTTTCTTATTCAGTTTTATTTTCTTGAGTTTGTGTTGTTTAGTTGAAGTTGAAGCTTAGGTCATTTGAGTTTGACCTTTGAAGCCCTAATAAGACTTTGAACTCTTTTTTGTTGGTAGCTATTATTTGGAATTGGTACATGTTTCTTAATAAATTAGTAACTTTGTGCATTTTTGTGTTGGAGCTGGGCTATTAAAAAGAATACTTAATGTGTTGAATAAAATGCTACGTTTCATATGTGAGATGTCGATATCACATATTTTAATATTTTATGATTTCATTGAGTGTTTAAGCTAGTTTATTGTTAAAAAGATTAGGAAAAACTTACATATGGATATTTTATTATTGCAGTCCTATGCAAAATTAAACCTTGTAATTGTAATTGTATTGAGTAATTATGTGTTTAGAGTTACAATAAAGGGTCTTTTATATAGATGACGATATTACATAATTAACCCTAAAACATTCACTAATAATAACATAGTCTAATATTCCCCCACAAGCTAAGCTCGGGAGAGACTTAGCTTGAAATCTAAAAAACATAAAAAATAAAAATAAGTAAAGTAAATTATTGGTCTTGTTGTTTGTCGTTGCAATCGCCAAATGTGTGAAGTACCGGTTGTTCTTCTCCGGTTATCACGTTGTATGCGATGTGAGTTTGAAACTATCATTGTCTTTATCCTGTGAATCTTCTCGCATATCTCCACACCTAAAACATTTGCATAAAGATGTGTCGCCATTGTATGGCGGATCACGTTGTATAGCAGTAGCTGTTGGACCAAAAGAACCAATGAGCCAAGATCAGAAAACCTCTAAGTCCCACACGGTATCACAACAACTGCTGAAAGCCTCATCAGTAGTTTGACAAGTGCTGAAGACTTCAACAGCTGAAGATCAAGTGCTGAAGACCTTAACAGCTGAAGAACCAAAGTGCTGAAGTACAACAGCTGAAGAACACAAGTGCTGAAGCTGAAAGACCAAAGTACTGAAGCACAACAGCTGAAGAGTTCACAAGTGCTGAAGATCAACAACTGATGTACAAAGTCTGAAGACAAAGACTGAAGACATCAGCTGATGATATCTACTGAAGTCATCAGCTGATGAAACGCCTGAAGGTCAAAGTCTGAAGACCAAGTACTGAAGCCTCAGTAGTTTGTCACAACTGCTGAAGAGTACTTCTTCAGTAGTTGTGATATCAGTAGTTTTATGTTTTATGTTTCAGTAGTTTTGTAAAACGACTGAAGAGCTTTTCTTCAGTCGTTGTAGTTTCAGTAGTTTTATATTTTGTACTTAACTTGCTGATATGTTCTCAGTAGTTGAGAACATTTCAGCAGTTTGTTAAGAATTAGTTATTTCTGTATTGGATCTGCCAGTTGTCACTTTCCGTGATAACAGCAGTGACTGTTGCACTCTATATAAGGAGTGACAACCCATTGTAATCATTGAGCGACATGAGCAATTGAATGGAATGTTTGATTGATTTGATTAGAAATATTCTCCATCTATAAACATTCCTAGAAATCAGAAGTTCATATTCTCTCCCTATAACCGTATGCGATCTTAACGCTTTCATATATTGTTTGCTTGCTACAATTTGTCTAATTCGTTTGTGTATTCCGCTGCTTTACATTCTGATAAACATCAAACTTGTGATCACTGATCCTGTCAAATGGTATCAGAGCAGGTTAATCATTGATCGATCTAATAATTGATCATTGAAACTGCTATTCAAGATCCAAGTTTGATTGAATTAGCTTTTGTTTGTGCAAGAAACGGTTATAGAGATTGAATTTTTCTGTATTTCTGCTCATTCATCCTGAGATCTTATTCTTGGTTCTCATTGAGTTTGTTGTGGTTTGTCTAAAACTTTTTAAAACTTGAACTAAACTGTTTTTGAACTAAAAATGACCACTCCCTCCAATGATCCTCACAATACTGGTTCCTCAACCAAGCCTCCTATGCTGGTTAGGAATGAGTATAACATATGGCAAAGACGTATGCTCCATCACCTGTCTGTTAACAGCGCAGGGTGTTGGACATCAGTGGTACATGGTCCACACAAGCCTATGGTGAATAACCCGGAAACCAATCAAATGGTTCCGAAGAGGAGGGAGCAATACTCAGATGAGGATAAAAAGTTGCTTGAGATTGATGCAAAAGCCCATGGAATTCTGGCCATGGCTTTGCCCAATGAAATCTACTCTGGGCTAATGCATCATGAAACTGCCCATGACCTCTGGATTGCTTTGAAAGAACAATTTGGAGGAACAGATGAGGTCTTGGCAAATAACAGAGAAATTCTTGCCCAACAATATGAGACATTCTCTCATAGAAAGGGTGAGACACTGACTCAACAATATGAGCGGTTTTCTTGTTTGATCTCTGAACTAAAAATGGTCAAACTTGAATACACCAATATTCAGATGAATAACAGATTTCTCAGATCACTGCCTGAGAGATGGGACACATATACTATTGTCCTACGCTCCAGTGCAAGTTTGGACAAACTATCTCTCACCCAACTCCATGGGAAATTGCTCACTTTTGAGAGAGAGATAGAACAGAAGAGAAAGCTGTCTTCATCTGGAAAGCTCACTGAAGACTTTATTCAAGGCAACACTGCCTTGGTGGGTCATGAGTCAGAATATGCTGCATCTGAATGCCAGTATGATGAGCATATTAATTTCTCTTCGAGCACTTCTAATTCTGCATTTGTAAGTGTTGATGGTCAGTTTACTGGAGGTAATAATGACAATTTATGTTTCATCATGGATGATCTCAAGGGGATTGCTGATGATGACTTAGAAGAGATGGATATTTTGAGCCAAATGGCCTTGATAAATATCAGATCTCAGAAGTTCTACAAAAGAACTGGAAGAAAATTCCCAGGACTCTCTGGCAAAACCAAAGTTGGTTTTGACAAGAGCAAGTTGAGGTGTCACAAATGCCAACGGCTTGGACACTTTGCAAGAGAGTGTAGATCAACTGGATCAAACTCTACTGCACCCTTTGTGACTTTTCCTGGCAACAGTCAACAAAACAGAGGGCAACATTCCTGTCACATCTAGTCATCATCCTCAACAACAATCTCCGGCATATTTTGTTCCTCAGGGTCAAATGCCTTATCAGTACCCTTGTTATTACATGCCACAGTCAAGTCAAGTTCAAGTTCCTATGACACCACAACCTCATGCATTACCAGAACCTCAGCCTTCCCCATCTCATCAACAACCTTCATCTCAACAACACAGCTTCTTCACCCCAGGAGTTGTTGACTGGAGCAGTTTACCAGATGACTTGTCTGGTCATGATCAACTGTTCTCAGGTGCTGGTCAACATGGTGGTGACAGTCCCTTTGGGAATCTAGCTCTTATGGCTTTGGAGTCTGCTGATACTTCATCTTCCAATGCCTCTACACCTCAGGTACACAGGTATCCTCTGAGGCAAAAGCCAAATTATGTTCTGAACAATGCATAGCAGCATTTGCTTCCATTAGAGAAGCAAATGTAGCTTTAATTAATAAGAACATTGAGCTAGAACAAGTAATTTCCAAAAACAAAGCTGAGTTTGAGTTTGTGCTCAAAGATAAAAATGATGAGATTTATAAACTGAATTGTAAAATAATTGATGATAAGGCTAGAGAAGATGTACTTCTAGAGAAGTACAAAGATCTCAAAGAAACCCTTGCAGTTACCCAGGTCGAGTGTGATAGATGGGTACAATCATGCAAAGGTTTTGAAATGCTTCTTAGTAAGCAATCTGCTTCAAATGTGAAGTTTGGAATTGGTTACAATCACACTGCTCCACCTACAGATTTTACCCCAGAGAGCAGGGTAGAATTTGATGGTGAGAGTGATAACCAATCCATCAAGTCATGTGATCTACCTTCTGATACAGCACAATCAGAAGTAGCAGTCAGTATCGAGTCCCCTGATGGTCCAAATGCTGACATTCACATGATCATAAGTTGATCAACTCAGAAGTCAATCCTGAAGGTCCTGAAAGGACTGGAGAGCAGGATTCACTCCTGAAGTTCAAACTTCAACTGCTGTCAGTACTGAAGAAAGAAACTGGCAGTAGAAAGAGTTTGAAGACTACTAAAGATGCTGTCAAAAGCAACCAATGCTTCCAAAGCATTGAAGAACAAGTCTTCTGTTGCTTCACCATCTTTAGTTGATGATCAACCTAAGATGAAGAAGAAACCATGTGAAGTATGTGGTTTGTTCAATCATCTTACTGATGAGTGTTGGTACAAAAGAGGTTCCAAACTCAACAAAAGGAAGAAATTAATGAGAAAATGGTAAAAATGAAAACTGAGTTTGAGACCACATTTATCAGCAACATCAAATCCTGTAACCCTTAAGTCCTTAAAGCAACCCAAAAGGAAGGTGTTAAACAGGTGACAGCTGAGGGTGCTCAAAAGAAGAAGGTGCAACATAGGACCTTATCTAACTCCACTAGCAATGTGTCTGATGAGCTGAAAGCTTTATCACAAAATCAGACACAGCTGGTGATGATGGTACAACATCTGTTGGGTAGAGTTAACCAACTAGATTCTCCTATGTTGAAACCACAGAAAAGGAGGTCTAAGCCAAAGGACTCCTCTTCTGCACCATCTCTTCCTCTCAGGCTGTTGTTACAAATAAACATGCTAGTTTACCATCTATTGATGAGACCAGGCCCAAACCAAAAAGGTTTGGGTCTCTAAAACTAACTGATTGTTTATTATTGCAGGGTTCTTCAACATGCCAAAATAGCATCTGGTATGTAGACAGTGGGGGATCCATGCACATGACTGGGAACATCTCTCTTCTTCATGACTACTCTCAAGGAAAGAAGGGATTTGTCTCTTTTGGCAATGATGCTAGGGGTTACATCATCGTAAAGGCTTTGTCTCCAATGGAGAAATCAAATTTGATGATGTTAATCATGTGGAAAATCTCAAGTACAACCTCTTGAGTGTCAGTCAAATGTGTGATAAGGCCATGTTGCCCTTTTCACAAGTCAAAACTGTAGGATTCTGTCATCCAAAGTTTTGCCCTTGATTGACAAGGTATTGGATGATCACACTCTCCTGAAAGCCAACAGGACAGGAAGAGTGTATGCCTTAGATCTCTCTAAGAAGATAGATCTCAAAGGTAATCCTTGCCTATTTTCCAAAGCCTCTTTTCAAGAATCTAAACTATGGCACAGGAGGCTTGGTCATGTTAATCTCAAAAACATGAATCAGCTTAGCCACAATAGTTTAGTCAGAGGCTTACCAATAAAGGAGTTCCACTGTGATGAAACTTGCACTGCTTGTTTAAAAGGAAAACAGCACAAGGTCTCATTTCCTCCTATTGAAGTGTCCAGTCCACTGCCTGCTTGCAATTACTGCATATGGATCTATTTGGTCCTGTGAGAGTAATGAGCATGGCAAAGAAGAAATACTGTCTGGTAATTGTGGATGATTACTCCAGATTTGTATGGACTTTCTTTCTACATTCAAAGGATGAGGCTGCTCAGAAGATTATCCACTTTGTGCTGTACATTGAGAAGCAGTATTCCCTTCCAGTCAAGTGTATTAGAGTGATAATGGAACTGAGTTCAGAAATCATACACTTGATGACTTCTATCTCTCAAAGGGAATCAAAAGGCAGTTCAGCATTCCAAGGACTCCGGAACAAAATGGAGTAGTGGAGAGAAAGAACAGGACCCTCATTGAAGCTGCAAGGTCCATGCTGGCTGACTCAGGTTTACCATTGACCTTTTGGGCTGAAGCTGTCAACACAGCTTGTTATGTGCAAAATAGAGTGTTAGTAAATCAGAGGTTGATGAAGACTCCATATGAAGTTCTCCATCATTTGGCTCCACTGATTTCATTTTTCAAAGCATTTGGGTGTCCCTGTTTTATTCTCAACACAAAGGATCAACTCCACAAATTTGATCCTAAGGTGGATGCAGGATACTTTGTTGGTTATTCATCTACTTGCAAAGCATACAGTCTTCAACTGCAGAACAAAGATGGTTGAAGAAACTCTACATGTTAAGTTTAATGAATCTCCAAAGGACAAGATTCCACAAAGTCCTGTGGAGTTATTTGATCTGGACATACTGCAATATGTTCCTTATCAAACTCCTGCTGTTGCTCCTGTCAACAGTTCACCACCTGGTGGTACTGCTGATGATGATGATGATTGCAGTACTCACCTCTTCAGGTTAGTGATCAGCTGCCTGATTCAACTAGACCTGATGTTCCTGTAGCGCCAGTAGCACCATCCACAACAAATGCTGATGAGATTTCTTCGAATTCAACTTCTTTGAATTACCATCCACTGATTGGTTTCAAGGAAATGATTCACCATCACCATCTGTTGCTGCTGAACCGGCTACAAACACTTGCACAGATCTCATTGTGTATCAAGATCTAAAGAATCACCCCATGTCTCAAATCATTGGTGATATCACTGCTGGAGTATCAACAAGAAGTCAATTGTCCAATTTCTGCTTCTATGCTCTCTTCATCAGTCAGCAAGAGCCAAAGAATTATCACATTGCTTTAAAGGACAATGGATGGGTTGATGCCATGCAGCTTGAGCTTCTTCAGTTCAAGAAACAGCAAGTGTGGGAACTGGTTCCTCTACCTCCAGGTAAGTGTGCAATAGGCACTAAATGGGTGTTAGGAACAAAACTGATGAAAATGGGCTTATTGTTAAGAACAAGGCCAGACTGGTTGTTCAGGGTTTTGCACAAGAAGAAGGTATTGATTATGATGAAACCTTTGCCCCTGTAGCCAGACTGGAAGCAATTCGATTGTTTTTAGCTTATGCTGCTTATCAAAAACTTAAAGTCTTTCAAATGGATGTCAAAAGTGCATTTTTGTATGGAAAAGTTAAAGAAGAGGTTTATGTATGTCAACCTCCAGGCTTTGAGGACAACAACATCCTAATTGGGTGTATAAGCTTGATAAAGCTCTTTATGGGTTAAAACAAGCTCCCAGAGCTGGTATGAGACATTATCAAACTTTCTTCTGGAAAACAATTTCACTAGAGGCTCCATAGACAAGACTTTATTTATTAAGAAAGCTGGGCAGCATAATCTACTTGTTCAAATTTATGTAGATGATATTATTTTTGCATCCTCTGATCCAAAGTTGTGTGATGCCTTTACAAAGTTGATGCAACAGAAGTTTGAAATGAGTGCCATGGGAGAATTACAGTTCTTTCTGGGTTTGCAAATCAAACAAAAGGCTGATGAAATTTTTATTCATCAATCCAAATATACAAAAGATCTTTTGCAAAAGTTTGATTTACAAAACTGTAAGCCCTGTTCTACTCCCATGAGCAGCACCACACAACTAGACTTAGATCAGAAAGGTAAAGTGGTTGATGAAACACTTTACAGATGTATGATTGGGTCCTTGATGTATTTAACAGCTTCTAGACCAGATATTATGTTTGCTACATGTTTTGTGCTAGATTTCAGGCTGCACCTAAAGAGTCTCATCTGATTGCAGTCAAGAGGATCTTTAGATATCTGCAAGGCACTCCATCTCTAGGTTTATGGTATTCTACCAACCATTCTGGTAAATTAGTTGCTTTTTCTGACAGTGACTATGCAGGGTGTAAGTTGACCAGGAAATCAACTTCTGGTGGATGTCAATTCCTAGGCAACTGCTTGATTTCTTGGCAGAGCAAGAAACAGACCTCAGTTGCTACATCCACTGCGGAAGCAGAGTACATTGCTGCTGCAAGCTGTACATCTCAGGTACTCTGGCTTCAAAACCAACTTTTGGATTATGGCATTACAGAGACTAAGACTCCATTGTTAATGGATAGTGCTTCAGCTCTTTGCATTGTCAAAAATCCAGTCCAGCACTCTAGGACCAAACATATAGAGATCAGACACCATTTTATAAGAGACTGTTTTGAAAAAGGTCTGATTGATCCTAAGTTTGTGCCCAGTGCTGATGAGCTTGCAGACATTTTTACTAAGCCTTTGGATAGTTCAACTTTCCAAAACCTGGTGTTAAGGCTTGGTATGCTGCAGCTAGAATAGGTGACAACTACTGATGATCTCAGTAATTCATATTGATGATCATGAGTGCCTGTCACATATAAGTACTGATGAGATCTTTTAACCTCAGTACTTTTTATAACTACTGAAGGCTAAAAGTTCTCACAAGTACTCAAGTACTTCATCTGCTCTAAACTACTGAAGTAGTTACAACTACTGATGTAGTCATAACTACTGAAATCAGTAAAAACAGATAAGTACTGATGTCCTATGAAACAACTGAAATCAGCCATAAAGACTGATGAATGTGTTGAGGATAGTTTGAAACAGCTGAAAAGCTAAGAATTGACGAAAACAGCTGAAGAGAAATTTCCCTTCAGTCGTTTGTACCACTGCTGTTTCATTTTAAACAACTGAAGCAAAACCACGTCTTCAGTAGTTTTATAACTACTGATGACCAATACCAAGTCTTCAGTTGTTTACAACAGCTGATGACAAAACCACTGTCTTCAGTAGTTTCATAACTACTGATGACAAACACCATGTCCTCAGTTGTTTCAATCACCTGAAGTCAAAACCACGGTCTTCAGTAGTTTTCTAAACTACTGATGCCTAACACCGCGACTTCAGTTGTTTCAACGTCTGAAAGGATAATACCATGTCAACGGTCGTTTAAAACTACTGATGACTAACACCACATCCTTCAGTCGTTCCTCACCCGTACCCTATAAATACCCTTAACCTGAGCTCTCCATGCTTCATCTTCTTCAAACCTAACGTTCCTCTCCACAAAATTCCATGGCGTCTTGCAAATTAAACCGCGACACAACTGTGTTGCCTACCTCACAAAATCGCCGATCTGGACTAAGTTCGATAATGCTATCGATCTTATGGTTCAGTCCCCATACAACAAGGCATTCCTTCTGAACCCCGTTTTACATAACGAATCCTTGAACCAATTTTGGATGAACGTTAATGTTACTACTGAGGAGAGCACACACGATCCCTCCGGTCTGTAGTCAACAACAAAGAAGTAGTGATTACTCCTGCAACAATCCGTAAAATTCTTCACCTGAGTGATGCTACCTCTCCTGCTGGATATCCGAAGGGCACCATAGATCTATCATTTGCTCAGCATGGATATCAAGGTGATCTCAGTGCCACAACCATCATGAAGAAACACTTCAATGACGCTGAGCGCCTGATCTTTCACATGGTCAATGTATGTTTGGCCCCTAAGACATCGTCTTGGGATCAAATGTCCACCAAATGGCAGCAGGTTGTATTCTATCCTTGAGCAACAACCACTGAACTTTTCAGAATTAATATTTTCAGAGCTCAAAGATATGGCTCAAAAACCAACTGCCAACCGTTGGATACTTTATCCACGGTTCATAATGGCCATTATAATAGACCAGCTTAATGCTGAGGGACTTGTTGGCTTGGGAGTCCCTGCTACGGCTGTTTTGCCCGAAGTATACTCCCGGCACAACTCCGACCGGACACTCAAACTGGCTGCCAAGCTGCGAAAACCCACGCAGCTGGAACCCACAGCCACCACCTCCAAATCCAATGTCCCCACCAAACCCACCAAAAGAAACCCAAAAAGCTACTCAGGGAATTGAGTCCCCTGAGGATGCTCCTGCACACAAACGCAGCAGGATATCCACTAGTCCAAACCCCTAGTGGATACAATGACTCCTCCAGCCACAGCCGCTCAGGCTTCCTCTCAACAGAGCCTGCAGCAACCCAGGGGCACCTACTTATCTGGGATCTTCCTCACTGAGGAGATTGCCATTGAAGAGCACCATCCACCCCAGGTGCACACTGCTTCCACCCCTGTACCCCAAACAACCGCCCCTCACAGCCCAACCTTAATAATTGCACAAGTGCTGACCCAATTGCCTCCTCACTCACCCCCTCCCCACCCCCCCTCCCCAGAACCACTTCTTACTGGGAATGCCTCTACAATTGAGGGGGAGGAACACAGTGTATTTGAGAACCCCAGCACAGGGGTTTACCAATTCTATCTCTTGGTGTAGAGAAGGAGATTAGAATATCTAGTGAGGCTGCCACCTCCTCTGACTCACACATGACCAGAGTGAGGCTGGTAACATTGCTAAGTCCTCCCTAGAGGCAACAGCTGATGATGGACATTGTCCTGAGGCTGGAAGTCCCCAGTACCAAGCACAAGGGGCACATGCACCAACTGGTCTACACCCAGTGCATGTAAATCCTGCACTAAGCAGGAGGTCAGGTGATTCATATCAATTGATGATGACCTGAGCTTCTTCTTCGATGTCGTTGCTCACAACACCATTCTAGAGGATGAGGTTAGCAGACTCAAGAGCTGCTGGCCAAGATGTCTCAGGATGCAAGTCCATCTGCCACCCTCATACACCCACAGATGGCACCTTCCCTTGAAGGTTTCCCCAACACTGAGCCACCCCAAAATCAACCACCCGCCTCTGCTTCAGGCCCTACTTCTCAGGAACAGAACCCTCCTGAGCAAATAGTGCTATCCTACAAAATTCCCTCCCTCTCATCACCCCCATAATCACTGATATAGTGATCAAAGCCCTTGATGAGAGCTTTCCTTCCTCATTTACAGCCACCATGGTTGTTGATGCGCTGTCCACAAGACTCTTTCTGCGGTACCAACCCCTTCCTCCAATGCAACCAAAAAGGGGGAGGGTACTGCAGTGAAAGATAGAAGAGGAAGAGATCTGAGGAAGAGGAGAAACAAGAAAAGCAACCTCTGCTCACTACAAAAGAAAGAGAAGTGCTGATGATCATACTGCTGAAAAAAAAATCCTTGGAGGAGCTGGTCAAAGAAGCTGACACCACACACAGCCGCTCCATGGATAAGATAATTGACCAACTATTCAGGCAGGGGTTTGACACAGCTACACTGGATAGTGAGATCAGAAGGTTAGAGGTACAAGAGATACAAACCCGATGGGCAGGGTACGATGCTCTTGAGAAAGAGAGGTTGGAAAAATGATCCGCTTTATTGCCAAATACTTGGGAAGATCATTATGGAGATCCGCGCATGGTCCGGGACAGCATTTGGCTATAGCCACCAGAATCTTCTGTCTGAGCAATTCAACAAAGGGATCATTGTGGAAGCCCTTGATGAGGCTGGGGCTGGCAAAAGGTTAGAGATGGCTAAACTTACAAAAGCAAATTAACTACAAGGATGCTAGATCAACCTTCCCTTCCACTCACTCAAACAGATCCTCAAATCTCCCAACCAACCTCCAAGCCAAAATCCAAACTCCTCTCTCTTCAAAACCAATCCCTTCACCAACCCAACCATCATCCAGTGATGCACCCCGTAGAAGGAGAAGGGTGCTGAGGATGGAAGAAGAAGCAGAAGAAGAGGATGAAGATGATAGTCGCCACTCTCTGCTGTTCTGAAGCTACCAAAGCCCCAGAGTCAATCCATGATCACACCCGACTCTCAAAGGGAAATGGTCAGAGTAAAGATAGAAGAAGAAGAACAGCAGAAACAGCACGATGAGCAACTGTTGAAGATGGTTGACAAGGAATTTCCTCAGTCATCATCTATTCAAGCCATGAAAGGGCATGCTCAAAGGCTGTACACTCTCAGACACACCTTTCAGTATCAGAGGGAGAGAGTGAGAGTATGGCCAGACCCCAGGGTGAGTTTTAGAATCCATAAAAGAACTATCCCACACAGATACAACGGCCAAGTACGAAAAACAATAGAATCTACCATCATGCTGGCCGTTGTAGTCTCACCTTGGGAAATCATTGATGAATTCAAGAAAGCTCACCAAGCAAAGAGACACCTCAAGCCTTACTAGAAAACAAGATGATTAAAAGGGTTGTTATACAAAAAGCTTGAAGACATCCAAAAGAATGAGCTCCAGTTACTCCTTGAAGGCAACCATCCTATGAATTTGTATACAGGGAGGTAACTACGGTGGAGCTGAAGAATGGCAGGACCATGAAGTACTTATCAGAGTACTATGGTCCAGAGTTCTTCTTCGAAGGAGGAGCTGAAGAACTCTCTCAAGAGGAACAAATTGTTCTCCTTGAGGCCTATGTCCGTGAGTCATACAGACTCATTATGGGGAAGTGAATCTCATGAATGGGATAACAACTCTGTGTCCAGTTCCCCAAAACAGAGTTCCCATTCATACTCTGCCAAACAAATATTTGAGGTTCTTCCCAGGCCGGAGCGTACATGGGTCATCTTCTCTACTGATCAAGAAGGAAAAAGACCAACATTTTTGCCATCAATAAGTGGGAGTATAAATAAGTTAGAGGTTTTGGCTGCATTGGTTCAGGGGAGTTTGTTGGACCAAAAGAACCAATGAGCCAAGATCAGAAAACCTCTAAGTCCCACACGGTATCACAACAACTGCTGAAAGCCTCATCAGTAGTTTGACAAGTGCTGAAGACTTCAACAGCTGAAGATCAAGTGCTGAAGACCTTAACAGCTGAAGAACCAAAGTGCTGAAGTACAACAGCTGAAGAACACAAGTGCTGAAGCTGAAAGACCAAAGTACTGAAGCACAACAGCTGAAGAGTTCACAAGTGCTGAAGATCAACAACTGATGTACAAAGTCTGAAGACAAAGACTGAAGACATCAACTGATGATATCTACTGAAGTCATCAGCTGATGAAACGCCTGAAGGTCAAAGTCTGAAGACCAAGTACTGAAGCCTCAGTAGTTTGTCACAACTGCTAAAGAGTACTTCTTCAGTAGTTGTGATATCAGTAGTTTTATGTTTTATGTTTCAGTAGTTTTGTAAAACGACTGAAGAGCTTGTTCTTCAGTCGTTGTAGTTTCAGTAGTTTTATATTTTGTACTTAACTTGCTGATATGTTCTCAGTAGTTGAGAACATTTCAGCAGTTTGTTAAGAATTAGTTATTTCTGTATTGGATCTGCCAGTTGTCACTTTCCGTGATAACAGCAGTGACTGTTGCACTCTATATAAGGAGTGACAACCCATTGTAATCATTGAGCGACATGAGCAATTGAATGGAATGTTTGATTGATTTGATTAGAAATATTCTCCATCTATAAACATTCCTAGAAATCAGAAGTTCATATTCTCTCCCTATAACCGTATGCGATCTTAACGCTTTCATATATTGTTTGCTTGCTACAATTGTCTAATTCGTTTGTGTATTCCGCTGCTTTACATTCTGATAAACATCAAACTTGTGATCACTGATCCTGTCAGTAGCAATGAAGATGAAGCATCACGTTGTATGTGATGATGTGTTAAGATTGAAAAGAAGGAGCATCGGTGATAGTATTGGTGTGCAGCGAGCTAGATTAGGGTTTAGCGACGTCTAGGGTTAGGTTTGGTGACGGCTAGGGTTAGGGTTTGAATTAAGCGATGGCTAGGATTAGGGTTTGGGCGGCAGCTAGGTTATGGTTTGGGGGCTAGGTTAGACTTTAGTGATGGCTAGGATTAAGGTTTGGCGGCGACTAAGATAGGGTTTGGCACCGACGGATGCGGTTGTGTGAAAGGAAAGAGACGATGGCGGTTTGTATTCGCCTATTAAAGGTGAAGATGGTAGTGGTGATTATTGTAATAGAAGCATCGGTAATGGATGGTTGGACAGGGCGGCGGCGGCGGGCGGCCGTCCTGATTGGGGTTTCGGCGGTGATCAAGCCTTCCTGGCTTTGATACCAAATTAAACCTTGTAATTTAATTGTAATTGTACTGAGTAATTGTGGTTTAGGGTTACAATAGCGGTTTCTTTATATAGAGGATAATATTACATAATTAACCCTAAATTATTTACTAATAATAATCTAGTCTAATATGCAAAATGTGGCAACCTTGTTTACATTGATATGTTGCTTGTTTGTATTGATCTCGCGACATTTTTACAAACCTCTCGTATCATTTGTCTTTCAAAATAAGATTGAACTAAAAATAAAAATAAAGTTAAACACCTCCATCAATATGCTTGTAGATTGATTGATTGTTATAACAGGGAATACATGTTTAGACATTTGTTGTTTCTTGTTCATATCCTATATTAGGGACATTTTCTCTCAATATTTTGCTTTGCTTGAGTTAGTGACTAAAAATACATTAATTACTACAATTTCATGGTTTCTTCAGTGTTAAAAAACAAGTCATTGTGAATGTCACACCCCCGCTTATAACGGAAACACGAGGATGTAACGGACGAGATCGTCATAACACATTGATAATTAATAGAGATGCATTAAATAATGAAAGTCAACGTGTCATGACGTCACCGGACACAAATGGAGACTTGTGTCATGGTTAGTCAGTTTCACGACAAACATAGTCATACAAAACAAAAAGAGTAACAATCCCACAACCCGGGAACAAGTAACCAAAATGTGAATAACAGTAAATATCAAATGCATCCAAGTTTAAGATAATGTAAGACTAAGATCAATGATAAGGCCAACTTCCCTAGCAATCCTCAATGATTATTACCTGAAAAGATATGCTCAAAATGGTTTACATAATGTTGGTGAGTTCGCAGGTTTAAATAATAACAAAAGTTGATGTTGTGTAAAAGTTTGGTAGGACATGAGTGCATACAGTTATAAGCAAGTAATATCACATAAGCATCACAACTAATCCTACGACGTACACAAAGAATTTGTCAGAACATATTCACCCTAGGGCCCGTCCCTGGCCACTGTCAGTCCCAACTAGTATGCTAACAAACAAGGGTGGGGGTGTCAACCCAATAGTACTATCAATATCTATCCGTCGGCTCCAACACCGGAGTTAAATAGTTGTGAATACAGAACCACAAAGACAACTCATGCATGTACAAGATAAATACTTACGAACGGTAATCACAACAGTCCCAAAAAGAATTGAATAAATTCACAGCATAAAAATGGTGAGTATACTTTTCCCCCTAGTTTATAAATGTTTAAAAATGAAAACGGAGCCGCGAAACTCACCTTGAATGTGATGATAAAGAATGAATAAAACGCTTCAACGAGTGAGGGCAATGAACGATCGAACACCTATAATAGTTGTAACTAAGTTTTTAGGCATCTTCAATGAGAGTAGATAAGTCCGGTCGGTTTTGGTTCGGTTCGGGTCGATTCGGGTTCAAAGTGCAACTCACACACATAATATATATTACACACCACACAACATACTATATAGCAAAATAACAATAATAATAACAATAACAATAATAATAAGAATAAGAATAAGAATAATAATAATAATAAGGGTAATAATAATAATAAGAATAATCGTAGTAATAATAATAATAATAATAATAATATAATAATAATAATAATAATAATAATAATAATAATAATAATAATAATACACACATAATTACATAAGCACAATATCATACACATATATATATGTTTATATATATACAAACTAACACGCACAAACGCCACACCCACACAAAACACACACCACGCACCACGACATGAATCAAACACACACATTACATATTACATACACACCCAACCGGACACGCATCGCAGCACACACAAAATACACACACACATTACACACAACACACACACACACCACTACACTCGCACACACACTACAGTACACACAACACACATACATGATACATACGTATACACAGTATATATACATACATATCGTCGCAACCATACACCCATGATATACGCATACATACACACCGATTCACACACATATAACACACACTGCACCACACAACACTTGCATTCACACACACGCCACACACACACACAAACACACACACACACACACCCGATGCACATCCACAATGCACAACACAAACCCACATAGATATGCATACATTATGCATTACTACTAAGCATATATACATACACACACATAGTTCAAACACTTAATATATATATGTATACAATCTGCACTTATGCACGCATGCAATGTATACATACATATACAATCGCACACACACACACACCATATATATACATTCATACGCGGCTGCTCGCACACATATATACAAACATACAAGGACATACACACACATATACACAAACACACACACCATTCGCACACACGGCATACACACACACACGATACACACACACACATACACCGCATGCACACACTGCACACACACATACACACGACAACACATATACAACACACACATGCACACGATAAGAACACACACAGGTACAAACATGTATATGTATCTATGATTCAAACACATGCGAATCGAACCGAACAACCAAGCGGAAAGACAAACCGAAACGAAACGAAACGAGGTTAACGATGATCGGTTACCTGCAGAACGGTTAAACGGCAAGACGATAGCAACCGATGCCAGCTAACAACGACGAAAAAGGGGCTAGTTCGATGAAACAGAAGCGGAGGGCGTCACGACGGTAGTAGGGTTTGCGAATGGGGGGGGGGGGTTTACACGACTGCACAGTATAAGGTTTGTAGATTTGGAGTTTTGCACATAAGTCCCCCAACTTTCATATAATTAATCCCTCAAGTTTGGTTCATTTACAATTTAAACCTTGAACTTTATTATAATAATAATAACAATAATAGTTTTAATAGTAATACCGGTAATAATGGTAATAATATTAATAAAAAAATCTATTATTAGTATTATATATTATTAGCGTTGACACGTAATAGAGATACGAATAGATTCGGTTCAAAAACGAATTAATTTCGCAAAATAATAAATGCGCGAAAAGAGAATTAACGGATTCCGAGTCAATTGACGGACCTGTTGGTGACGAATGTCACAGTGCCCCCAATTGAGAGAATTTCGTCCCGTAAACTCAGTTGTTTCATCTCACCCTAACAATTGGAATCTTGCTGCGCTTCAGTTGTTTCACCTCTCGGTCCATGATTTCTATTGGTTCTTCCACAAAATGTAGTTTCTCGTCAATCTTGATTTCCTCAATCGGTACATGAAAGGATCCGTCGGCTAAGCACTTCTTAAGGTTCGATACATGAAATGTATCGTGTACACCACTAAGTTCTTGAGGTAACTTCAACCGATACGCTACGGGACCTATTCTTTCAGTGATCTCGAATGGTCCAACATATCTCGGAGCCAATTTCCCTTTCTTTCCAAAGCGCACGATTCCCTTCCACGGAGAAACTTTCAATAAGACATGATCACCAACGTTGAGCTCTAAGGGTTTGCGACGGTTATCAGCGTAGCTTTTCTGTCGATCTCGAGCTACCTTAAGCATATCCTTGATTTGAAATATTTTGTCGATCATCTCTTGGATAATCTCCAGGCCTGTCAATTGGCTTTCACCTACTTCCGCCCAACACACCGGAGATCTACATTTCCTTCCATACAACGCCTCAAACGGAGCACATCCAATGCTTGTGTGGTAACTGTTGTTGTAACAGAATTCGATCAATGGTAAGTGGGTATCCCAACACCCACTAAAATCAATCACACATGCCCTAAGCATGTCCTCTAAGGTTTGTATCGTTCGCTCACTTTGGCCGTCGGTTTGTGGATGATAGGCGGTACTTAAGTCTAAGCGAGTACCCATCGCCTTCTGAAGAGTCTGCCAAAACCGAGATGTAAATCTACTGTCTCGATCGGATATAATAGACACAGGCACTTCATGCCTAGTCACTATCTCATTCACATATAACCTTGCTAACTTCTCCATTTTATAGTCCTCGCGAATAGGCAAGAAATGAGCATATTTCGTCATTCGATCCACTATGACCCAAATGAATCATGCCCACTACTTGTTCTAGGAAGCTTAGTGATGAAATCCATCGTTATATTTTCCCACTTTCCATTCGGGAATTTCTGGTTGTTGCAACAGACCTAACGGTTTTTGATGTTCGGCTTTGACTTTGGAACAAGTCAAGCATTCACTTACATACTTTGCAATATCCTTTTTCATGCCTGACCACCAATACAACTCCTTAAGATCTTGATACATCTGTTTGTACCAGGATGAACAGAATACTTGGACTTGTGTGCTTCATTCATAACTAGGGTTCGAATGTCACCCCACTTAGGTACCATATACGATCCACAAAATGCCATACACCATCTTCTTTACAGTTCATCTGTTTATCTAACCCTCGGAACTCTTCGTGTGCAACATTTCTTCCTTTCGCGCTTCACCCTGCACCAATAGTATTGCTCTTTCAAGTTCGATTGAATAGTCATCCCTAATGCTCGGCACGTAGGGGTTTAACACGCTCCTCCTACTCAAGGCATCAGCTACTACGTTCCCTTTTCCTGGATGATATCAAATCTCACAATCATAATCACATAAGAGTTCCACCCATCTCCTTTGGCGCATATTCAGTTCCTTTTGATCAAAGATGTGTTGAAGACTTTTATGATCGGTGTAGACGACACACTTAGTCCCATATAGATAATGCCTCCATATCTTTAGGGCGAACACCACTGCGCCTAGTTCTAGATCATGTGTCGTATAGTTCTTTTCGTGAACCTTAAGTTGACGTGAGGCATAAGCAATCATCTTATCCTTTTGCATAAGCACATAACCTAGGCCTTGATGTGATGCATCGCAAAACACCACAAAATCATTCGACCCATCAGGAAGGGTTAATATCGGTGCATTGCATAGTCTTTCCTTCAACGTCTGAAATGCCTCCTCTTGCTTGCGTCCCCAATCAAACTTCTTATCCTTTCGTGTTAACATTGTCAACGGCTGTGCGATTTTAGATAAGTTTGCAATGAATCGTCGATAATATCCAGCCAAACCAAAAACTGTCGTATCTCTGAGGGTGTCTAAGGAGCGTCCCACTTTTTAACTGCTTCGATCTCTCCAGGATCAACGTGGATTCCCCTTTCATTAACCACGTGTCCTAAAAACTTCACCTCCCGCAACCAAAATTCACACTTCGAGAACTTAGCGTAAAGTTTCTCTTCCATCAACAATTTGAGTATCGCTTGAAGGTGTTGTTCGTGGTCTTCTTTTGATCTAGAATAGATGAGCATATCATTAATAAACACGATCACAAACTTGTCCAGATAGGGTTTACACACCTGGTTCATAAGATCCATGAACACTGTTGGAGCATTGGTCAGCCCAAACGGCATGACTAAGAACTCTTAATTCCCATATCGAGTCCTGAATGCTGTCTTTGGTATGTCCACCTCATGGACCCGTAACTAGTGTTAACCTGATCAGAGATCGATCTTAGAGAAATATGACGCTCCTGCAATTGATCAAATAGATCATCAATCCTGGGAAGTGGATATTGATTTTTAACGTTTAGCTGTTCAACTCTCGATAGTCTATGCACATTCAAAACGTTCCATCCTTCTTCTTTACAAATAGTATCGGTGCTCCCAATGGCGAGTGACTTGGTCGTATGAAACCCTTATCTAGCAACTTTTGTAGTTGACTTGATAACTCTTGCATTTTCGACGGAGCTAACCGATATGGCATCTTTGCTACCGGTGTCGCTCCAGGTACCAAGTCTATGCGGAATTCCACTTGTCGAGGAGGGGGTAAACCAGACAAATCATCAGGGAATACTTCCGAAAAGTCTCGCACTACCGGAATGTCTTCCAGTTTCCCTTCCTTGGGTTTCTTCTCCACTACATGTGCCAGAAATGCATAACATTGCTTCAGCAGATAACGACGAGCTTTCATACATGAGATGATCTTTAGACTCCTTCCTGCTCGTTCTCCTTGAATCTTGAGCATGTCACCATTAGGCATAGGGATCTGCACCACCTTCTCTCGGAAAATAATTTTAGCTCCACGCTTCGACAACCAATCCATTCCCACTACCACATCGAAACTTCCCAATTCAAAAGGTATTAAGTCTATGTCAAAGGCATGATATTCTAATGTAATCATGCACCCTCTAATTATTTCACTAGCTCTCACAAATTTACCATTTGCCATTTCTACTGAGAAGCTAGTCTTTAAACAACTAGGGTTCAAGCCAAGTAAGGGTACAAATTTGGCAGACACGAAGCTATTGTCTGCCCCGATATCAATAATACAGATGCAAAGTGATATTGAGAAGGTATGTACCCATAACAACATTCGGGTCCTGGGGCGCGTCATTTGCACTAATAAAAACGCACGTCCCCTGGCAGCATTTCCTTGATTACCTTGCCCTTGATTACCAGCGATCGCCATCACTTGGTTTTGGTTATTCCCTTGTTGACCCGGTGCCTGAATCAGCCTAGGGCACACATTCCGATAATGGTCGGGGCTCCTACACTCGTAGCAAACTCTAATTTTTCCAATTAGATTGATTGCATTTATTGGTGTAACTAAGTTAGGTGCCACTCTACGGTCCTTTGCAAGATGCCCCGGGCGCCTACAATTCGCACAAAGTTGACACGACGGCGCAACATGATGATGATAATTACATTTCCCACACTTAGGATGTGGCCCAACATAGTCCTTTCTCCCTTGATGACTGCCACAAAACCTCTAGTCACATTCGCCTTTTTATCAAATCTTCCCCCCGGCTGCCTGCTCGATTCCCCAAATCTCTTCTTTTCTCACTACCTTTTCCTAGCACCCCAGTCTTACCATTCATCAGTTAGAGTGCCAGCCTTCAAAATTGCACTCTGTATTGTTGAGGTGCCGCAGCAGTGACCAGACACATATTTGAGATACTAAACCCAATGTAACGCTCGATCCGTTTTGATTCAGGTGTCACCAGGTGTGGCACCAGTCTTGCCAACTCGTGAAACCGATCGGTGTAAGCAGCATGACCCGACCCTACCATCGCATGATTCCAGAATTCATGCTCTAACTTTTGCATTTTGTTCATTGGACAATATTCTTCAGTTGCTAATGCTTTGAATTCTGCCCAGGTCATGGCCATTGCTGCCTCTCTTCCACGAGCCTGCACTTGAGTATTCCACCATGTTAACGCTTTTCCCACCAGCGAACATGTAGCATACTTCACCTTTTGATTTTCAGCACAGTTGCTGATGTCCATCACAGATTCCATCTTCTCAATCCACGGGTCAAGGCAATGGCTCCACCTTTTCCATCAAACTCTTTTGCTTACAAGTCATGAACTCCTTGTAAGTACAACCAACTCTTTCTCCATTGCCATTCCCATTCATGTTTCCATTACCATTCCCATCACCCATTCCACCTCCTTCTCCATTGTCATTTCCACCACCATTTCCATGTTCATTTTCATTATTCTCTTCATAACTGTCATTTTCATCATCATGCCCGGTACCCTCATTATCACCTCCATTGTTATGATTAATGATATTGTCACTCACCTGTGCCACTATGGTCGGGATGAGTGCTGTCAGTTGTTGGGAAATCATGGCGGCTATATCAGGGATTCTAGCTCCCTGGTTATTATCACCCTGCCCACATTCATTTCCACCTACAGGTGCTTCACCCCTACCTCCTGCACCTCTTCCTCTACCTCTTGGAACAACACCACCACGACCAGCACTGCGAGTAATTGTTCTAGGCGGCATCTTTCTAGTCAACATAAACAATATATAAGTTTCAATAATATCAGATGTCATCACAACTCAGTCAGTCTCATAAGGCATATCATTACACACATAGTTTCCGTAGTGAAATACCACAACCCCAAAACATAATAATAATATAAAATCCCATTCTTATAATCATAATGTCTCAACATAATAATAGGTAGCATAATATCCCAAAGCGTGTGAAGACTCCTAGTTTAACAAAGTCTGAA
Organism: Flaveria trinervia; assembly: GCA_025506515.1. Taxonomy (NCBI): domain Eukaryota; kingdom Viridiplantae; phylum Streptophyta; class Magnoliopsida; order Asterales; family Asteraceae; genus Flaveria; species Flaveria trinervia. The sequence continues at coordinate 83,357,013 of CM046443.1, read as the reverse complement.
AATGAAATACAAAATAGCAAGAAAGATAAATCTTCTACTCCTTCAAGTCCCCATCCATGCTCACGCACCTTCAGTCCTGCTCTTCATCACTGCCAGATGAGCTAGAAGGACTTGGGGGCAGGTCAGAGTGGTCGCCCCACAAGCTAGCCTCATCTGCTGGCATACGAAACCTGATGCGAGTGGCCGAAAACACTCTCTTCCTAGCTGTCCTCAGCAACACCCGTCCAACACCATTCTCTTGATAAGGTCCTCTGGGGTAGCCGGGCACCCAAGGTCCCGCCACAGGGGTGTACCTTGCAATAGCCGGCCTAGCAGGCATCACGGGAGCAACTGGGACGGCAGGAGCGTCTGGTGCAGCGGGAACAGCAGGTGCACTAGGTGCAACTGGGGCTTCAGATGCTGCAGGACCAGGTGGTGCAACACGGACGGTAGGCAAACCTAAAACAACATGATCACCCGCCGCTCCTCTTCATCAGATGACTCCCTTGCTGCCTCCTCAGGGTCGGACTCTGTGTCAGATGACATAGGCAACATATGGTCCGAGAGAACCTCCTCTAGTTCCGACTTAGAGTCGGACAAATGAACTCGGGGCACTGCGGGAATGGAAGGTCCAGTTGAAGACATCCTATAAGGAAAATGTACTTTTCCTCAGATGAAGCAAATCAAAAGATAAAGAATAGATAGATAGAATAGGAGGAACATACATGTAATATCGGATGCACACGACCCTAGTATGCATTCTACATGAAGGTTCCTAGGTTATAGTCTAGGTCGAGTGATCCACCTAATTCTCTATAACCAAATGCTCTGATACCAATCTGTCACACCCCCGCTTACAGCGGAAACACGAGGATGTAATGGACGGGATCGTCATAACACATTGATAATTAATAGAGATGCATTAAATAATGAAAGTCACGTGTCATGACGTCACCAAACACAAATAGAGACTTGTGTCATGGTTAGTCAGTTCCATGACAAACATAGTCATACAGAACAAAAAGAGTAACAATCCATAACCTGGGAACAAGTAACCAAATATGAATAACATTAAATATCAAATGCATCCAAGTTTAAGATAATGTAAGACTAAGATCAACGCTAAGGCCAGCTTCCCTAGCAATCCTCAATGATTATTACCTGAAAAGATATGTTCAAAATGGTCAATATAATATTGTTGTGTTCGTAGGTTTAAATAATAACAAAGCTTGATGGTGTGTAAAAGTTTGGTAGGATATGAGTGCATACAGTTACAAGCAAGTAATATCACATGAGCATCACAACTAATCCTACGACGTACACAAACAATTTGTCGGAACATATTCACCCTAGGGCCCGTCCCTGGCCACTGACAGTCCCAACTAGTATGCTAACAAACAAAGGTGGGGGTGTCAACCCAATATTACTATCAATATCTGTCCGTCGGATCCAACACCGGAGTTAAATAGTTGTGAATACAGAACCACAAAGACAACTAATGCATGAACAAGATAAATACTTACGAACGGTAAACACAACAGTTCCAAAAAGAATTGAATAAATTCACAGCATAAAAAGGGTAAACATACTTTTCCCCCTAGTTTATAAATGTTTAAAAATAAAAACGGGGCCGCGAAACTCACCTTGAATGTGATGATAAAGAATGAATAAAACGCTTTAACGAGTGAAGGCAATGAACGATCAAACACCTATAATAGTTGTAACTAAGTTTTTAGTCATCTTCAACGAGAGTAGATAAGTCCGGTCGGTTTTGGTTTGGTTCGGGTCGATTCGGGTTCAAGGTGGAGCTCACACACATAATATATATTACACACCACACAATACTATATTAGCAAAATAATGATAATAATAATAATAATAATAATAATAAAATAATAAAAAAATAATAATAATAAGGGTAATAATAATAATAATAATAAGAATAATCGTAATAATAATAATAATAACACACATAATTACATAAACACAATATCACACAACACACACACACACACACAATATATATATATATATTATATTATATATATATACAAACTAACACACACAAACGCCACACCACACAGAAACACACACAACGCACCACGACCATGAATCAAACACACACATATACATATATTACATACACACCCACCGGACACGCATCGCAGCACACACAAAATACACACACACATTACACACAACAACACAACACACACACACACCACTACACTCGCACACACACTACAGTACACACAACACACAGACATGATACATACGTATACACAGTATATATACATACACATCGTCGCAGCCATACACCCATGATATACGCATACATACACACCGATTCACACACATATAACACACACAACACTTGCATTCACACACACGACACACGCACACACACAAAACACACAACACACACACACCCGATGCACACCCACAATGCACAACACAAACACACACATAGATATGCATACATTATGCATTACTGCTGTGCATATATACATACACACACATAGTTAAAACACAATATATTCATGCATACAATCTGCACGCATGCACGCATGCAATGTATACATACATATACAATCGCGCACACACACACACACACCATATATATACATTCATACGTGGCTGCTCACACACATATATACGAACATACAAGGACATACACACACATATACACAAACACACACACACCGTTCGCACACACGGCATACACACACACACGATACACACACACACATACACCGCACGCACACACTGCACACACACACACGACGCACACATACAACACACATACGCACACGATAAGAACACACACAGGTACAAACATGTATATGTATCTATTGATTCAAACACGTGCGAATCGAACCGAACAACCGAGTAGAAAGACAAACCGAAACAAAACGAAACGAGGTTAATGATGACTGGTTACCTGCGAAACAGTTAAACGGCAAGACGACGGCAACCGATGGCAGCTAACGACGGTGAAAAGGGGCTGGTTCGATGAACAGAAGCGGAGGGCGTCACGACAGCAGTAGGGTTTGCGAGGGGGGGGGGGGGTGGTGGTGGTTCCACGGCTGCATAGTAGAAGGTTTGTAGATTTGGAGTTTTGCACATAAGTCCCCCAACTTTCATATAATTAATCCCTCAAGTTTAGTTCATTTACAATATAAAACTGAATTTTATTATATAATAATAACAATATTAATATTTATAATAGTTTTAATAGTAATACTGGTAATAATGGTAATAATATTAATAAAAAAATCTATTATTAGTATTATATATTATTAGCGTTGACATGTAACAGAGATACGAATAGATTCGGTTCGGAAACGAATTAATTTCGCAAAATAATAAATGCGCGAAAAGAGAATTAACGGATTACGAGTCAATTGACGGATCTGTTGGTGACGGAAAGTTATGTGTGTTGTTTTGCCTGAGGTTGACACTTTTTAGGAAACTATATGTGCTTCCCTAAACTTGACTTTGCTCATCGAACAACGTGGCAATTTTTATGTCTTTTCTTCAAGAATAGATCATAACTATATAATTAGTTTAATTTTCCTTATTTTACATTCAAGTAACAAGTTTATGGTTTTTATGCTAATGCAATTGATTTTACAATTATTATTGCTCAATAATCTGGGTGAGCACGTTCTTCAAACTAATTCAGATGTGTAGTTTGTATCATCTACTTTACAAGGAGAATGGTAAAACATTGTCAAGTGGTTGAAGTTGTATAATAAAGATGATACAACTATGAGTTCTTATGTGTTAATCATGCTTTATTGTAATCTTTTTTCATGTTATTGTTACATAACTTGCATCAAAATGCAATGCTTTTAATTCAAAGAGTAATTTATTTTTATCTTATTAGAATAATGCAACCTTTGTACCACAAAAGTTAAATAAATAAGATTATGTAATAGCCAGTGATATTCGATTGGTATAAGCAACATAACATATGACAAGTATTTAACTCTGACTCTTCATATGATGGAAATAACAAAACATAATGCACCTAATTTTATTACTAGGAGTTTAATTTTAATCATTGATGTACTGTTAGATCTTCTTGAAGTTGATGTTGAGTTAGGTTATCTCTATTATAATGATGATAATTATGATGATAGATGAAGCCCATAAGCTTAATTGTATCATTGTGCAACTATTCAAGGAATTATCATCAAGTTGATCATACTTAACGTATAATACCGATTGGTTATATAATTTGAGTTTAGAGATCATGCGAAGTAACTATCAAACCTAATATGATCAGGTGTCAACATAAGATATTACTAAGAATCAAATAAGACGAGAAAATGTGTGTCTTTATTCCCCTTAAACTAATCTGGACAACCAATGTGTCAAATTCATAAGGAGTTAGTATATGGTAATGGATAAAAGTTGATTTTATACCTAAACTGCTTAAATAACCTAAAATACATACGGTGAAACTTAGAGTTGATGATTGATAAAAGTAATTAACCTAAATGACTTTGATTGTGTTGAAAAACATTGATCATGAAAGTAAATGTAGCTTGTAAATAGTAATTAAAGGATGATAACTCCCAACTTTTAGTTTATAAGCAAATTATATAACCTAGTTGCTATCAGTTGGTAAAATAATGTATACATGATCTAATAAATTATAAAGGTGATTTCATGGTAAGAAACAATTCGTATAATGATGTTGTCAAACTACACAAATTCGAATCTGGTACATTCAACCAATTAGTTACTACATATTACATATTAATGATTCTAGATTAATGACTGAAAAAACATAATAAACTCAAACCTTTCATTCAAATAAGTTAAAACATATACATTTAATTAACCTAATGATAACACTAGGTTTTTATCAAAGAATGATTGAAATTAGAATTGAATATAAATACAAACAAAAAACCCTACATCTGAAAATGATCATAAAGAAGAATATTACATTGAATCTTTAAAAAATAATCATTAATCTTGATTTAGAGACATATTCTTCAATTGAATTATAGTTGGGGACTTTATCCATCATAGGGATTGATTAAAACTACCAAAATTGATGTTAGAACTGCCTCCATGGGGTTATATAGAAGCAAAAAAACACCACAGACCCTAAAAATGCATATATTAATGCAAGCTATGCAAGCTTTTTTAGTATAACACCAACTTTCTGTGTTATGCTTGGTTGATCTTCATATAGTAATTGCATATGCTTACATGTTTTAACCTTTGCCATGCATGAAATAGAGTATATTTGAGTCCACTTTATGTTTGCAGGATAAAAAAGGTGAAGATACATAAGAACCATGCATTGTATGTATATAATAAGGAAAATTGAGAGACTGGAGTAAGGGCCGGCATAACTTACGCTTTTAGTGTATTTTAGCATAACAAACATAAAGGTTTCAGCGTAGGACCAAGACTTGTCATAGCTTATGTCAGGAAGGTCGTACCTTATGCCAGTGTCACGTGTTTTAGGGTTTTGTGGCGGTTTTTAGATGTCTATTTATGGAAGCTAGGGTTTTGAAAAAGGTAGGTCGTAAGGGCAGGACACTAGAAAAGAAAATAGATTTGAAAATGACTGGTGATCTTTGGCTCTTTCAATCCTCAAATGCAACCTGAAATCATTAGCAATAAAGATAACACATATCATATAAGGTAATTTCACCCGTAATCAACCTCAAGTGTAGGATTTGTCTTAGTTGTTATCTTCAATCTAGATTTTTACATTTCTTAGACATGATTCTTGTTCTAACATTGCACTCTTGTGTTATTTAGGTTAGATTTATATTGTTTTGTTTGTAATTGAAGAATGTTTTACCTTGTGTAAATTTATTTTACAATCCATCAACCATTTTTCTTTGGATTATGATTTTCTATTGAGTTATGAAGTTCAGTTAATTATGTTTCAAATTTGATGCTTTACATTTATTGTAGATATTTTTACTTTATAAACACTTTGTGAAGTTTTATAGACCACCTTTGCCAAATTACATTAGTTTTATAAAAAAACTATATTTTTATAGTTCTTGAAAGATATTTATAAAAATCTTTCATATTTGTTTTTATAACACTATTAAAATTATTTCTTACCATTTTTTGTTAACTTTCTCACTTAATCATCATACCTTGCCATTCATAGCACATACTAGCATAATGCTTGACTTTGATCCAACGTATGCTTTTCGTGTTTTTTGGTTTTGTATTTGTTCCCGTAATGAATCTTGATATTGTTGACTTATTTGATCTTGGACTTAATTTGTGTTTTAATATTGACTTTGTTATTGAAACTTGTATATGGCATATGATTAATTACTATTAAGCAAATAATACTTCATGCCACATATTTTTATCCTTATCAAAACTAGGTTTGATTATTTTCAATTACACCATTATTTTCCCAAATACCGCACACCAAAATTGTCCCCTTCTCTTCCTTTCACCCGTTGCACACAGAGAGAATGAGATAGATCACGACCTTCGTTGGTGGTTATATTAAGCAAATAAATTGAACAAGTTCAATTCATGGGGATTCTTGATTTGGGCTAGCTAGCAACCTACAAAGTTCATTGTTTCGTCTGTTTTACCTTTAGTTGGATCATCAACTTCATCAACAAGTTAAGGCAACTTTTTAACCTTTTTATTATTTGATTTGTTTCATCTTATTGCAAATGGACCCAAGTGGGAGTTCTTGTGTCTTGACTAGAATGATTAGTGTATCCTTAAACTTCCACTACAACAAAATTCTTAATAAGACGGATGCATGAAACTCAACATTCACTTCCTCTAGATATTGATAGGGATTGTCGAGACAATAGTCAGTCCATCGAGGATTTACCATTGATAGTTCGGACCTTAACCATACAAAACTATTATCAACCCCTAGGTTCTCCTTTTACTAATCAAGCTACGAGCTGTTACTAGTCAAGCTATGAGATGTTCCCCATCCTTCGCTTGTAGGGGCATAACTAGTAATTTACCTATACGTAATTATCTTGTATGTATAATGTTGTACATTATATAATAGCCTCCATGTAATCCTACTTGACAAATAAAAAAACATGGATATTTTTTGTGGTTTTTACTACATAGGTTGTGATGGCTTGAATACTAAACCAAAACTAAGATTTGAAATTAAATACTTTCATAAGCCTAGATGTATCGGTTGTTAAATTAAATTAGTGTATCATATATGTCATCTGTCACACCCCAATCGACGGCGGAATCATCGGGGCAGACGAATATGAAACGATTGTTCATAGCTCATTGAATTAAATAAGTTGAAATAATATTAAATGTCATTTTTCATTGAATACTACTAGACAATTAAATCATTACAATACAACAAAGATTTAAACAACATAAGATATTTAATCAAACTAAGTCAAAGTCCTATATGAGCAAGAAGAATTCCTCAAGTAGCAATCATGAAACATGTTAAAACTAAAGGTCAACATATAATGTTGGTGATTTCCCATTAATTTGTACATACGTATGAAAACAACGTTTAAGAGGCAATTCATGTCATAGGTTAAGAAATATTGTAAAAATTTAGATAGCATAGTGATACAATCAAACCTTCACAAAGATATCTATTACAAGTTTATAACGATTAGCTAAGTGTACTTGGTTCCATGATGAACAAGTCATACATCATCAGGAGCCGGCAATAGCCTCGGCTTTAGCATCAAATAGGCTTGTCAGGCCTATAGATCTATGATGTCGCTAGGCTAGTAATAGTTAATGATTGTTTTTATAAGATGACTATCATATAAGGCTCACAAATATCTCAAATAACCATGACAAGTTTATAAACGAATTCTTTGTGCATTACAAGTATCAAGATGTTTTACAAGTGTATATTTATAAGATTAATATATTTCACCCCAAAAGGTGTGAAATAAAGTAAAAAAAGGTATGGAAACTCACATGATATATGATGAATTTTAGATAATAATAAGAAAATAAGATGGTTCCAACGATTTTTTCACGATTCAACCTAAGATTTGGTATCTTAGGATTAGAATAAAGTTATGATTTAACGATTAAATACGAATTAGAGTTTCAATGAGAATTTGGGGTTTTAATAGATACATATAGTTATAATAACAATTAGTTTTTATAAGATTTAACAGATACATATAGTTATAATAACAATTACTTTTTGTAAGATTTAACAGATAGATATCATTTTCTTGTTTACAATACTCCAGTCTTCTAATTAGGTTGAAAGACCTTCATGACCTGTCTATTTTCGAATGTGATAATGATGAAGAAATGTGTTAGTTTAATAGGCAACACTCCTAAATTTGCTGATATGGAAGTCAGATTACATTATTGTTTAGAATAAAAGTCAAGGTGGGAAGGTTATAGTTTAATATTTTATAGTGTAATGGCTAGGTAATTTCATATAGAGTGTTCGTTTGTATTACGCGTTATTGATTAATTGTGTATAGGAACTGTAAGTTTCATTTTATGGTGGTTGCGCATGCTTTAGACATGTATAATGGTACATCTTGGCACACTTTAATACCTTATACACGGACCTTGGTTCATATGACTTGTACTTATTAGACCTCATTCATATGACTTTACTTGGGTTGATTTTAAAGGGAATGATTAATCATAATTCTCATCTTTAGAAGAACAATAGGTTTTAGTTTCTTGGTGATGCCCCTTTTATTGGATACTAATATGGCCATCTATAATTTGGCTTTTAAAAATAGATTTTACTTATTCTAAAGGTAAGAATTTGATTTGCTGTTTATTTGAAATCATATGTTATATATGAGAATTATGATTTCAAGAAAGCAATTCAACTTAATGAATCATAGATCACTTAAGAATTGATGTATAGGACCACATAGATTCAGTTGTGCCCTCTATTAGTCGACGTTTTAATCACTTGGTGTACATCAATCCTAGCTGTTAATAGATACACCTATTTTGTAACAAAAAGTTAGCCTAATTTATGCTGGTTTTGAAGTTTAGAACTGGTTTTTTTGTTGTTCTTGATTATTTTCATGATCACTGACAGAAAAATGGTATGTATCAGTTGTAGTCATATGACGTTTAGATGCATATTATTATGTTAGTAAGCTATTAGAAGTCTGACCATGTTTGGTTGATTAAGTTTTCGAGTTAATTGGTATGTATCTACTTTCCGCCAGTAAAAGTTTATTATCGTGTCTCAACATTTATATTAGAAAGATCTGAGAATGATCTTTCCCCAAGCTATAGATTCTATTCTTTTATTGTCGCAAGTTTGGTTGCATGGTCGGTTAATGTTTTATTTACTCTAATCATGCTATACACATGCTCTTTATTGAAAGAAAGTATACTTTTGATTTTAATATTTGCATCTGCATATAGGTACATGTATAGTTACAGACTCAAATTGTTCAATAGAAAGATAAGTTCGAGACATAAAAAATCCGAATTTAGACAACCAAATTTATTCATTCAAGTGATTTGTGTTCGTTCATTTGTTCATTAAGGTTAAACGTACAAACAAGAGCAACCTGCGTTCCTGTATCAATTTTAATAGAAACTAAAATTGTTGATTAAAGATTTTAAATGTTAGATGCATATTCGTATGTTGCCTGCATGCTATTTATAAAATCATCATGATTTCTACAGATATAAAATTGAATTATGAAACCGGTTTTGATGTAATGGAGGCTTATTTCGCTGCCACTACACATGAACGCCATGAAGTCCTTCTCTATCATTTCATTACTTCAAGGTACTCATTCATCTCCTTTCCTTTATCAATCATACTACAAGTTTTTATCCTATCTATTGGAGGTTTGGTTGCATTGCATTTTCGTAAAGTTCCTCTCCAAAAGGACAATCATCCAGCTATGTTTTACATTACTTGATTTTGAAGCCACATATCATCAATGGATAGTCTTAGGGTGTAGTGATTTTGGTTATAATTATTTAATAATATATATGATTATGTAGGCTGGTGTACTCTTGTAACAAAACCATTACATTGCAAAGTGTAAAGAGTAAGTATGGTTACTTGATTGCTGAATGTTATATGCAATCAACTAATTTGATAGGTTAATTTGTTTGTTACTCATGTATGTCCATGTAGATGTTAATTCCAATGTCATCTTAAATTAGATATGCTAGATATTATATGTTTTATGTACCAGAGTCCATCATTTTCATCAAATTACAAGGATGCTAAGAGCATACCTGCTGCATTGCTGGCAAAACCTTTTCTCTCTCCCACCTATGGTGACCATAAGTGTCTTCGAATGAGTCTCGCAGACCCTATGACGCCAGTGGTAGTCTCTGTAGCCACTAAGGTCCGCTTTGCATCCGTCCGCTAAACAAGATACATGTTGGTCTGTAGTATCAACTATTAATATCTAGCCTCTAAAACTTTCAAGAAAAAATGACACTTATATGTACATCTATATGTATGTACATATGATAACTATGTACGTAGATATTACTCAATTTAAGCAACACTGTAATCTGAAAGGCAAAGATCTTCACATGGTGTTTGTAGAGTTTATTGCAACTTTTGCTCTATTTTTCTTATACGCAGATTCATTGACAATGTGCGATATATGGAGATGCTGCCCGAAATGTAATTTTGCCCAGATTTAGTAGGGCAAGATATTTAACATGTAATCTTGGCAAGATTTAGTAGAGAAAGAGATTTAACATTTATAATCTATGCAGACATACTAAGATTGGTATTTTTTCTTTGTAGATATCTCATGATTTAAGAAACTTCAAGATTAAGGTATGTACAGTTGATACAATTTTAAATATTTTATTAAGTTTATACTTTAACAAAATATGCGAGGGCTGAAATTTGAAATCTTTATAATTTTTGGACAAATACTTAGATTAGTTTTAAAATATTTTACCAAAAATTTTAGGTTCTAATGCTCATTTCATAATGTCACGCTATTATACTCCACACCGGCTACACTAAAACTTTCGGCTCTTTTCCCCATTATTTACTTTATGACGCAATTATAGTTTCAGCTTGTACTAGAAGCTAACCGGTCAACATACTTTAATTGCTTCCTCCATTGGATTCTTGTGAAGTCCCAACATCTATACTAAGACTTTGGGTTTCTCCCAATTTGAATTTTCCTATTGTGTATTTCTTTGTTAAGTTGTACACCTAAGAAGCACATACTTCTATATATTTGGGTTTCACGTCGGCTGTGGAAAGTTATTAAAAAACCATTTCTCCAGTTACATGCACAAACCTACAAGCAAATTTATTTCTTGTTGGTGATCATCTTCACATGGTTGTTGGTCATCTTCACATGGTTGTTGGTCATCCATCCTTTTTACAAGACCACGTCCCATCCTACCTCAATCAACGCTAATATCTTTTTTTGCCACGTCAGATTTGTACGCATACCACCGTTCAACCAACTCCACCATGAACACCTTGCCCACTGACGCAATCATCTTCGAAATACTTGCTAGGGCGACGATGAAAACAATTGGAAGGTGCAAGAGTGTTTGCAAGGAGTGGTATGCTTCACTTTCCACGCCCGAGTTTGAAATGGTGCACGTGTCTCGTTCATCAGTACCAAGTAACCAAAAAACCCTCATAATTGACATCCTCAATGGCGTTGTCCACACAATAAACTTCGAGATTGGGGAATATGGCGCAACGACCGCTATTACATGCCATTCACTTCTAATATCACGAACATCTCTGTTCTTTCCCACTTGGATGGACTACTATGTGTCTGGGTGCACGACAGTCATGCATTGTTCTTGTGGAACCCTACTACTACTCGGTACAAGGAACTAGCAACCTCTAATGACATGGGCATCTACATAGATTCCACTGACACAATTGGATGCATATCAGTTGTAGTTTACATGGATTTGATACAAATATCTACTCGTGCCAAACAGCACATTGGAGGACAATACATTTTAACCCAAATGTTGACTACCTGGAACGTGCTTACGATTGGTCCCGTGGAACACAATGTGGCGACACTCTTTTCTTCACAGTTTATAACTGTTTGGATGTACACTAAAAAACTACTATCACCTTTGACATCAACACATAACATGTTGCAGAGACACAGTTCCCACCTGTGGAGTTCGTAGGGGTGTTCGTTGCCAACCTAATCACGATCCAAAACAAGTTGCACATGTTTGTGACAATTGGATTACATGAAATGATTCTTCAGGTGTGGGTCCTCAGAGGAGAACAATGGATTATGCCTTCTCAAACCATTCTCCCGCTCGTATCCCGGTAACAATTTGGTCCGCCAGTACACACTACATGACTAACGGAGTCTGGTTTTTCATGAGTAACTATGAAGGTTTTACAAGTCGAGTTACATCCGAACCCCGTTAATTGCTTCCACTACGTTGCCTCTACCATTGACAATGTTGCAACCTTGTTCCTTGAGACGCTCGTGTCACCGAGTATATAAAGCTCCCTACGGGCCATGTCCATGGCCGCCTATTGCCAGCCAACCACTTACTATGGCTTAAATTGAACATGCCAAGGATATCCTAATGCATTGTATGAGCTTATGGTTGGTTTAAATTGGTAGATAAACCTTCAATATATTAGGAATAAAATTAAATTAAAATTCCAAACTTTTTACATGTACGCATTAAATAACATATTTCTTCTTTCGGTTAACATCAAATCATTAATTATTTTTCTAGACCAAATACAAAGGTGAAGGCTTGATTAAACCATGAATGTTCATTCCGTTTTTGACTCTTTTTCATCACTCACAAATTATGGAAGTTGGTATACTATTCCGTTTGTGTGGGTTGAGTTCATATCAGAAGCTGTTGTTGAGAATAAATTATTGGTGATATTTCTTGATCAAAACGTAAGTCATATTCTTTTCTCCTTCTTCAAATATAAAATTATTTTATATATATAACCGCTATTTTTTAGAAACAAAAAATATCCGCTTTTGCCCCAAAACATTTAATGCAATTTATAATTATATGCATATGGAGGCCTATGTATATATACTAAGTCATTTCCAAATTGAGACTTTCCAATATCAAGAGTATCCAACACATGAAAATTACATCTTAATTTGTGGTGACTTCAAGATTGTCATTAGCGACTACACTAAACTTATTCCATTTGAAAGTTCATTCCCAAGAGGTTTTTGTTTGTATCCATCAGTTTCTTCTATTCTAATTCTTAAGCATGATAGAAGACACCAAAAGTTAATAATTGGTATGTGTAACTTTCTCGCTTTATCTATTTTTGTTACATATATAATACACACACCTTAATTTCCACAATAAAAACACTTATGCTCATTGTATTGTTGTTGGCGGAATTGTCACCGGTGATCGGAAAAAAGGACGATTCCTTTTTGTTTTGGTCCTTCAAGATGCGACGTAAGTCAATGCTTCCACATGTGTCAGCGGTCACAAAATACAGATGCTCTTATACGACTCAAAGCAGAGGAATATGTTTAGAACATATGTAGCAATGGAAAGAAATCTTATCGTGTATGCATGTCGAGTGAAGTTGGTTCATTTACCAAAGGGTATGTGCTACCTTATACATATATGTTTAGCATAAAACTACTATTTGAAACCCTGTCATCCGTTACTAAACTTATACATTCTTTTTTGTGTTCAGAAAACATGTTGATTTCTACAAACTTATCAACGATTGTCTATGAACCAAACATACCGAAGGCACGTGATATTGAAAGGAATGGTCGTTCTTAGAGTCCATGTTCATTGTTACATCTTCAAAATCAACCCTTTATTTTAGCTCTATGATTAGACATCTATTTTAATACTTTAGCTTTTCTTTACTTCTAATTTTATGTAACAGTGTTAAAATACATGTGTTGGGAATTAGTAATAAAGGGTTGCTTTTATATATATTAGATGTATAAATGCAACCCTATATATATATATATATAAACTTTAAACACAATAGCTAAGTCACTCTGTGAACCCTAGTAGGAAAAAATAGACGTAACAACGTTAAATCACACATGAATGCTATGACGTATTATCTCTCAAAATTTAGAGCGAAATGTATACGAAAGTTTTGTAAATGAAGAAAAGAATAGGCAATCAAAGTTAAAAGTAAAAAACTATAGGCGTTAAATTATAAAAGTCATAAAAATATTAGATTTTAAATATAAAATACAAAAAATAAAAGAATTAGAAAATTAAACAAAAAACATGCACAACCTCTAATGTATATAGCACAACCACCAATGCAACCCAAAGTTACTAACTAGTATAATATAAATATAAATAAATATATTGTTACGAATCAAACATGATAACCCAAAAGGAAAAATAACTCTAGCACCTAAGTTGTTTGAATAATCAATTTAGCCGGTTCATAACATGTACATACAGGTCTATGTGACTTCCACTCTTTGCGACTTGTTTCACATGTCGTCTTCTTTATAAGCCTTTAATCTCACCCGTCTGCCTCAACCGATAGCCGATTCATAACATGTAAATAAACACGTCTATGTGACTTTCACTCTTTGCGATTTGTTTCACATGTCGTCCTTTTTATAAGCCTTTTATCTCACCCGTCTTCCTCAACCGGTACCTTGGTTAATTGCTTAAGTATTCATACCCGCAATACATTTACATACTACTTATTACCCTCAACCCACACTATACACTTGACCATCACTCTTCACTTCTATATCCTTCTGAATTGTCAACTTACCCCTCACAACTTACCATTTAACACATTGACTCAAATGGCATGTACAACTATAGATAGAAATTATAGACCCCCCTCGGCAAATGCCAAACCAACATAAAAGAGATCCGTCTGATCCCATCACTTCACTCGAACTACGTTGAAAACGTAACAAACAATACAATGCTTCACGAAAAGCGGCCGCAGAAGCCCATAAATCCACTTCAACCGCTGAAGCCCATGACCCTACAACGTCACATCTAGAACTTACAACTTCGCTACAAACTACAACCTCAGGTTACTACTCACATACCAATAACCCATCGACTAAACTCTATTCTTGTAAATACACTAATTGTTATAACTTGTTCTGTAGGTACTCCATCAGGGATGACTACACTCATGTGTGGCTACTCAAAGCTTGTGGGCGGCCCATCAAGTGTAGGTGCAACGCATACACACGATGTACATAACATCGCCTATGTAGACCTATCGAAAACACATCGCACCCTCCAACAACATAGCCCGTGTCCATATTGCCAGGCAAAACGCTTCCCCTTCAAATTTCCAACCTTCTGTTGTATGAATGGGAAAACACTGATAGTAACCACAGACCTCTCACAAGAGCTACATTACCTTTTTACAAGACAAGATGATGTTGGGCGCACCTTTCGAGAAAACATACTCGCCTACAACACAAACTTCTCATTCACGTCTATGGGGGTTTCACTAGACGAGACAGTAAGCAACATGAGATGTGACGTGTACATATTTCGGGCCCACAAAGGAATATACCATAAAATAGACCAGTTAGTCCCATGAGACAGGACTCCAAGATACCTCCAACACTACTTTTATGACCCTGAAACTGAGCTGGACCATCGATTGGAATGGCCAAATTTGGATTGCACAATTACTGGAATGCCAACGCGCGCATTATCGACAAACCCATACGTGATGACATTTCGACGCACAATTAACCTTTATCTTTATGCAGAACGGACAATCAAAGAGGCAGAACCACCGTATCTATGCGAGAATACTACTGCTACAAATTTCAAACCCGCCCAACAGAAAACGTTCTCCTGCTAGGGGCTAGATTGCTCCAACAGTTTATAGTTGACGTTTACATAAAGCTAGAAACCTCTCGCCTTTAGTTTTGTGAGAAAAACCAGCCTAGAATCCGGACAGAATTATACCAACGAATTGTCAATTGCGTCAATACCGGAGACGCACACGCCAGTAGTATTGGTAAGCGCATCGTACTATCAGCTTCTTTCATCGGTGGTCCTCGCGACATGCGCCGACGCTTCCTTGATGCAATGGCATTAGTACAAGATGATGGAAAATCATATTTCTTCCTAACAATGACATGCAACCCACATTGGCCTGAGATATCTAACAATTTAAAAGCATGGCAAAGTGCACAAGATCATCCAAATCTCATTTCAAGAGTCTTTTGTGCTAAGTTAGAGGACCTAAAAGAACATCTTTTCAATAAAACACGTATTGGGTGAGGTTAAATCATATGTATACGTGATTGAGTTCCAAAAACGTGGACTACCCCATGAACATTTCCTCCTAATAATGTACCCCCAACATAGAATCAATACCCCAGACCAATACGATAGGTTCGTCTCAGCTGAAATCCCACCTATAGAAACCCATTGTCAGTTGCACGATGTCGACATCAAACACATGATGCATGGCCCTTGTGGCTAATTGAGAATCAGCAGCCCATGCATGCAAGGAGAGCCTAAGGTATGTAGTTTTCGTTACCCAAGGAAATTTAACAACCATACAACACAAGGAGAAGATGCGTACCCATTGTATCGTAGGCACAACAATGACATAAGTGCCCGTGTAAGAGGAAAGACACTAGACAATAAGTGGTTCGTTCCGTACAACCCCAGGCTACTCATGTTGTTTAACTGCCACATTAATGTCGAGATTTGCTCAAGCATAAAATCCGTGAAATTCTTGTTCAAGTATATTTACAAAGGGCATGACAAACAGGTTATCAACATAGCCCTAACTACTGAGGACGTCCCTATCAACGAAATAAAATGCTTTCAGGATGCACGATACATCTCACCCCCTGAGGCAGTGTGGCGTATCTTTTCATTCCCCCTTTCTCACATCCACCCTGCCGTTCTACCATTACAACTGAACCTACCAAACCACCATACGGTGACATTCACAGACTAATCTGTCCTTTCTGAACTCGTTGATAGAGATCGGGATAAACAAACAATGCTCACTGGGTTCTTCACCAAAAATAGGACAGATGTAACAGCCATAGAATATTTCTACAAGGATTTACCCACCCACTTCACATGGAATGCGGGGTCCCATTGTTGGAATTGTCGATCCCAAAAGCCCTAAAAAGGTCGTATCTTTTTTGCTAATCCTACCAAAGGAGAACGATACTACCTGCGATTGCTTCTAACAAACATAAGAGGTCCAACTTCATTTCAACATCTACGCATGGTTGAAGGTGTGGAACACCAAACATTTCGCACAACAGCTCTACAATTAGGATTGATTGAAGATGACAACAGTTTATCACAATGCCTCGATGAGGCTGCTGTTTTCCAGTTTCCAGCTTCCTTACGTCGGTTATTTGCAACCATACAGGTCTTTTGCGAGCCTGCTAACGTACGACAACTATGGAATGATCATTTTGAATTCCTGGCAGAAGACCATCGGCGCATTTGTCAGAACAAAACACACATCCACAATATGGTTCTTTTTGAAATTAGGACATACCTCCAGTCCATGGGTAAGTCACTAACAGATTTTGACCTGCCAACGATATCAAATGAACTAAGCACCCAGGAAGTGCAACATCGGGAGATACAGGAGGAGTGGAATATAGTTGTTGACACCACACACTTACATGCGAAAGAATCCCTAATGTCGACCAAAGAATTGTGTTTGATGAAATCATGAACCACATCTCAAATAACCTGCCGGGAATGTTCTTCATAGACGGGCCCGGTGAACAAGCAAGACCTTCTTGTACAAGGCTTTACTTGTTGAAGTCCGTTCACGTGGCTTAATTGCAGTGGCCACAGCTTCATCAGGAGTTGCGGCAAATAACATCTCCGGCGGCCGCACAGCACATTCGAGGTTCAAGATCCCAATTAACGTTGAAAAAAACTCCATGTGCAACATCAAAAAACAAACGGGCTTGGCTCAACTAATCAACACATCTACACTAATCATTTGGGATGAGGCATCAATGTGCAGGCGACAATCAATAGAAGCAGTCGACCGCACCTTTCAGGATATCACAGGAAAAAATCTCCCATTCGGTGGAAAGATAATCGTAATGGGAGGAGACTTCAGACAAGTGCTACCGGTTATTAGACGTGGAATATGAGCACAAATAGTTGACGCTAGCCTTCGAATGCCACCAATTTGGACTCTAACTAAAAAAATGTGGTTGACAATTAACATGAGAGCTATCACAGATCCTTGGTTCTCAGATTTCTTATTAAGAGTTGGTGACGGCACGGACCCACCATTGACCAAACCTTCATTCGCATCCCGGATGACATGACCATTCCATTTACCACCAGAGACACCTCCTAGACACAACTAATTGACGCCATCTTCCATCCCTCTAAAGTAATGGCCACTCCTCTAAATACGTAATGTACAGGGCAGTCTTGACCACTCGAAATGAAAACGTTGATGAGATTAACGACCGCATGATCAACATATTTGATGGTGTAGAACATGTTTACTATATCTTTGACACAGCTGATGATGACCGCCAAACCTGTACCCATCCGAGTTCTTAAACTCGATAACTGTCAGCGGTTTACCACCGCATACTCTACGTTTAAAAATTGGATGCCCAGTTATGCTTCTACGAAACATGACCCATCAAATGGTCTTTGCAATGGCACACGACTTATTTGAAAAGCATTTCAACCAAATGTTATTGATGCAGAAATATCAACAAGTGACCATAAGGGAAAAAAGTTTTCCTACCAAGAGTCGTCCTGTGCCTATCGAAAGAAGACATGTTCCCCTTTAAATTCAAACGAAAACAGTTCCCGTCTGCCTAAGCTTCTCCATGACAATAAACAAATCACAAGGCCAAACAATACCATACGTAGGTGTTTATTTACCAAAACCGGTTTTCTCACATGGACAGCTATACGTGGCATTGTCAAGAGCCACGTCACGAGAAAAAACCTAAGTCCTTGTCACCGGTACACAAAAGTTCAAGGAAGATGGTGTTTACACTTGTAATGTCGTGTACCGGGAGGTGTTACAGTGATAATACCCAACCCCGCTACACCCATAACTAGAACGGTTAGAACACAAAAGGTACACACATCTCATAACCTAACAATACAAATCAAAACACTCACAACCAATACTTAGTAATTATATGATTAAACTCCGCAACACACACACACACACACACACACTCTTATATCACATGCATGCCACACACATAACTAAACATTTCACCTTTGCTCCATAGATCCTGAAACACAACATGGATGGTACAGACAAAATGACTCCAAATAATTCGGTACGCAACGTACACCCCCCGGTTTTAGCACATACTACCACCCTTCCTATGTCATTATTATATAAAAAATTTACACTATCGCTACTCAGGAAATCAAGAGGAAAAAAGGCCACCACCTAATTCCCCTACCGAATATTTAAAGGACCATAAAGCAGCCACGAATGAAAAAAAGAAATACCCCAAAACAACACCAACCGGTACGTGCAAATCACCTCTTACCATGCAACTTCATATAAACAAATATATATTTTTGCATACATATATACACATACATGTACCTATATGTAGCCACACATATACACACTCAACAACACTCATTGCATGTGACATTAATACTTACTAACTGAAAATTCTTTTGTCTCAGCATCCCCTCCTCAGCAAATAAACACAACGGTAAAGAAGGACAAAAAATAGGGAACCCCTTCCACATCCAAAAATGTAACCAATGATGGGCACAAGAAACCTACTATAGATGCTTGGGATGATGAATGGTGGACAACTCATATGGACGAGATAATTAAGTTGTGCAAAACTTGTGACAAACCATGACCTGCGTACCGCATCATTGCCTAAAGTCGACCGTATTACTATGACATGTTGCGAAATAATTTATGCATTTTCATTTAAAAAGCTACACTATACGTTTCAACTTTCTCAAAAACTTTGATTGGTACTTCTATTGGGTTGTTAGTTTTTTGATAGACTATGTAGAAATTACGCCAGTTAGTACTAATTACACCCTGCTAGCATCCTTGCATTCTAGGTTATGGTACTATGAATGATGAAATTGGGAAATTTCATATGGTTCAAGTTAAAATGACATATTGTAGTTCCCGAGATACATTTTTGTTTGGACCTAAGAATCACAAGACTATTTAAGCTAATATAATAGCAATTATGTGGTCTATGTGATTTCAGTTAAGTTATGTTAAAGAAGGTGGTTTTTTTGAACTCTTTGGATGTAGTAGTAATTGTTCCAATGGTTAATTTGAATTTAGGCATGTTCACATATTTGAATTGAATGAATTACTAAGGATTAGAAAGTGATGACTTAGCTCTGCCTTTCTTGTCATAAAAGATTAAAACCAACTTTTAAAACAGTAGCATCAAACCAAATGATAGTGTAAATCATAGTTGGCAACTCCATATGCATAATACACCACTTAAAAAGACATAATATTTTGCTATTTGTTAGTGATGAAAGTTCTGGTTAAATAAGAAGATTCTAATAATGTAAGTGATTCTTCTTTGGTACTATTTTAGTTTAAATGGATATACATGTGAAACATGTTGTGTTATTTCATTAAAGTTTCCGGTATACTGTATTCGGTAGTAAAATTTAACTCATTTTTTATTTCGAGTCTTATTGTGCAAATTTGTTATGGCTCATTAATGTTTTCTATAGTCTTTAATTATTATGTATTTTTATTTGATGTTTTATAATCTATTTTGGTCACCATTATCTAATCACCTATGTTGTTTGTGTGTTCGTTCTTTGTTATCCCTATGAACTAGATAACACCCATTATTAACATTCTAATCTAACCAAATAGGTAGAGAACAAACCAAATGGTAGCTCACAAACACAACCTCAATGCACCATAATAATCTTTAACGACTGGCTTACATACTCTGTAAACATTGATATAAATCTACGTGAAATGACTTGTGGTTCGTGATAGATATCATAAGTAAATTTAATATCAATTGGACACCCGCTGCAACGCGCGGGTATGTCCACTAGTTTATAATAATTGATTTAATAAAGATTAAGTATAAAGTGTGAAAATAAATAATTAATTTAATAACTATTTATGATATAACATGGTTTAATGAATAAATTGAGTAATTAATTATTTAAATAGTTATTTAAATAATTATTTGAATACTTATTTATTTAAAGTATAGTAACATGTAAATTTAAAATATTTGGAAATAATCTAAGTTTGAGCTATAATAGATTTATAACATTTAAATCACATAAAAGAATTAATAATATTTAATAACCTTTGTTATTCTTTAAAAAGTAATTAAATTAAATTTTTTAAGTTTTAAAATCTTTAAAAAATTTATTTAATATTTTCTGAAACTTTTTAGTTAACAAAATAACTTTTATTTTGATTTAATAATATGATAATAATTTTCTGAATTATAAAATGTTTAAAAAACTAACTAAAACAAAAAATTGCAGAGGCCCAGTTCGAACCCCAGACCTCATGCTTATCATTGTTGCATGTTAGCAGTTGGACTAAAACCCGAATCTGTTCAAAGTCTAAACAAAATTTATAAAACTATTAATTAAATAAATCCCCAAATCACAAGAACCCTAGAAATCAATTTTGATCAATTGAACACCAAATGATACAGGTTAATTAAATTAACATTAGGGCTTTTGTTTCCTACTTGAAATTGAGTATGAAGATATGTAGAATTACCTTTATTGATTCGAAATTAAGGATGAACATATAGTTAAAAGATAGTGATTGTTGCGAGTATGGTTCGAGATGCAAATGTTGTTGATAATCAAATTAATATTGTATGAAGCTTCTAAGTAAAAGCCCTCAATCAATTTTGGTTTAAGATGCCCAAAAGACGAAGATTGACTAAGTTGCGGGTTGGCGATGAAGGTGATGATCGAATGTGTTGTTTGTGTGTTTTGTAAGTGAAATTAAGAGTTTAGAGGGGTTAAGAAAACTGAATGGGATTTTTAGCCTCTCTTAAATCGCTTCCGTTTGTTGTTCAATCGACGAGTTATTGTTTCGTAATGGGTGTCGGTTTCGATCGAACTCATTAATACTACGGTTATAACGGAGTTGGATCATTAACTTGGTTCGAAACAGTTGGGCAAATGGTTCGATTGTGTTTATTTGAGATTAAATCGATTGTTTTGTGATTTAGGGTACTCACCGAAGATGTGGCCGGAGACAGGACCGGTGGGGGTGGGTGGTTTGGATTGGTTTAGAAATTTTACACTTTTTGGTCCCTGTGATTTTAATAGTCTATTATTTTATGTCCAAACTTTTAAAACAAAGCTTCATGAAATACATTTTGAACCCCAACTTAATACATTCTAAACTTAATTTAAATAATAAATCCATTCATTTTATAAAATATTTATCAAACTTAATAGATGTTAATAAGACTTTTCCATTTTGTTACTTATTGTAAGATGGTAAATAAAGCTTTATATATTTATATAAAAAATATTATAAATCCATAACTTATTATAAATTGTTTAAATGATTTAATAAATGAATATTTGAATAATACAATTCACAATATTGGATAAATTGCACATTTAATGCATTTGATTCAATAAAATAATTTAATAATAAAATTTTCATTGCATGGAAGTTTCAAAACGGGTTCGGGTTTCGGTTTATAGTTTGAAAATGGACGGATGTTACACCATGTATTGTTTGCAGGTTGGGACAATCAAATATCAAATGTTACCACAGGTCATGTGTGACCGATAACAAGCCAAAAGAACAATTAAGATTGGGATGAATTCATTTATCGTATTAGTCTGGTCTTATAACTTCCAAAGGGAGTTGCATGCATTAGTGTTATCCATATTAAATTGTAATTTATGAAACTGAGAGTACAGTGATGTTAACTAGCCAAGAGTACAAGTGATGTTACAGGGATGAGACGAGATATAGTCGGATTCAAGATTGGAAGTCTCCAACAGGAATGTAGGCGTAAAGCAATTTTGTTGTTTATTTCTTAATTAATCAACAACCTACTTAAATACATGCTGAAAGTGAAAAGCTAAAGTGAACGTGGACATAAAGAATAAAGCGACCTCCTAATGCATGCAGTAGTGGATTTAGCGGGTCTTTAATCACATGGGTCAATAGTCAATGAGGATATGCCATATCAGGTTCCCCAATGACTGGTGGTATCTCCCTAGAGTTAGAAACATAATCGGAAAAAGTTGACATGGATCCATAAACAAAAATTGGTGATCGCAAATATCCTCTTTTTAATTATTATTAATTGTATATTTATCCAAACTAAATATAAAATTGCATATTTGTCCCCTTTCTAATAAAACAAATCTATAGTTATATCTATATCTATAATATATAATAAACAAAAATTTTGATTACATATATGTCATTGTCTGGTGCCTACTAATCATTGTTTTTATATATCTCTCATGTTAAATAATAATATTATAAAAATGTGGCTATGAGTTATTTACAAAATTATAAATATTTTATTATCAATCAAGTTGTTCAATCGTTTTGTAATTTCTAAGTTATCATTACCGATTATTATTAATCTTAGTTGTCATAACCTATATATAAAAATAATAAAGGTAATGAAATCAATGTGAATTACAATTGTGTTGAGTTATAGGTGACTGGAGGTTTGGTTTATTATTAACTAGTTAGTACCCGGTGTATTACATATATTGAATCAAATAAAATGTTAAATAGTTAGTAATATAAATTATTAATTATAAAACGATATGACTGAAATTGCATATGAGTAATAATACAAGTAATAAAATAATGATATCATTATTTTAAACTTTTGTTTTAAACCGTTAGTGCTTTTTTAATAAATATTTTGTTCCAAAACTAACCATTTTAAAATTATCAATATTAAAAGTTTTTTTATAACTCCTAGTTATTTTTTATAAAAAAATCATTTAAAACATTTTAAAATACTTCATATTTTTAAAAGTTTTTGTTGTTTTAGAAAATTTTCTTATTTCTAAAATTTTGTTTATTTAGAAGTTACATTTATAAAAGCATCTCTTTCTTAATTTATTGAAAAAAAATTTTTAATCTTGAAAGAAATTACATAATATGTGTAGAGATTATATGAAGAGGCTGATGCAATCCAAACACCCAAAGTCTCTCCTGCATGCTGCACAAGTACACTGAAGAAGAATACTTCGGAAGTTTCACACATACAAAAGAAATATTCTAAATGTGAAATCTTCCGAAGGCAAAGATGAAGTCTTTCGAAGCTTCAATAGACAAAGTCTTCCGAAGCCAATACTTGAAGACAGATTTTGTGACACCCTACACATTCCCACATCGGCCGTGGACAGGAGAGATTCCTGGTTCATAAGGAATGTCTAGCCTCTAACATCAACAATGCGTTTTGAGCGTATTGGTTGTGGATGAGAGGAGAACTCCGCAGTTAAGCGTGCTCAGGTGGGAGCAATCCAGGGATGGGTGACCTCCCCGGGAAGTTTTCACCCGGGCAACCAAAAGCAAATCCGTGAGCTCCTCGTGGGCAAAGCGGACAATATTGTTAGTGTAAAGGGCGGGTGTTACAGAATAGTATCAGAGCCACTCCTGTGCCGTTCGGGGTGTGGGACATACCTAACCAAGGATGGTGACTTCTCGGGCTCATCGAGGACGATGAGTCCAAACATGGGGTGCTTGTGACACCCTACACATTCCCACATCGGCCGTGGACAGGAGAGATTCCTGGTTCATAAGGAATGTCTGGCCTCTAACATCAACAACGAATTTTGGGCGTATTGGCTTTGGATGAGAGGAGAACTCGTAGTTAAGCTTGCTCAGGTGGGAGCAATCCAGGGATGGGTGACCTCCATGGGAAGTTTTCACCCAGGCAACTAAAAGCAAATCCGTGAGCTCCTCGTGGGCAAACATATGAAAAATAACATTATTGTTAGACCATTTACAACTTGTTTAACCATTTAAACATATGAACGCAGTGGAAGGAAACCTTAAATCATGTTAAAGTTTATGAAAAATAACATTATTATGTGTAAACAAACAAACCCATAGCAAGAGGATCTTTATTATGTGAAGAACTAGCATACAATATAAGATTTAACAACCAAACATGACAAGAACAACCCCATGATAATACCTTTTATGAAGCTGCCAAAACGAAAATATGAAGTCTGAAAAATGTCATGAACGGGCAAAACTCCAAGGGTAGGAGTCCTCAAGTGTCCATACCCACAAGCCTCTAAGAAAACACCATCGTTGCTAGGATTTAAAGCACTAAAAACGAACCTGAAAGGCTGCTAAAAACCCATTTTCAGCCGAAATCAAGCTGCTGAAAGACCCTTTTGCAACCGAGATTTTCTTCTAGATTGGAAGGGTGTTGTGACTTGAGGTTCTTGCATATATGAGAGAGATGAGAGATTGGAGTGTATGTGTGTGTTATTGGATTATCTTTTTCTTTCAAGACCACCAAAGAAAACCAAAAGGGGGAGCCACACTTTGGGGCGGCCGAACCCTATATTGGGGTTTTTGGTTTCCCCCCAAAAGTCCCTTTTTTAATCCTTTTTAAACTAATGTTAAAGATAGTTATATATAATTAACCTTTTAATTATATAACACATACACACTTTTATTATTTGATGTTATTTAACTAAATTAAACAATATTACAAATAATATCCATGAACAAAATATCCATATAAGTTGTTCAATCTCATATGCAACTTATTTAGAAAACCCATCTTCTAAATTGGTGTATTTATTTAATTGTATGATCATATCATCAATTAAATAAAATTGGTGTTTGCTAAGCTTGTTATTGGGTATGACCCGACTTGGATCATGACGTACTAACCACATCAATGTTCTATGTGTCTTGGGCATACAGATCCAACAATCTCCCACTTGCACAAGATTCATAGAGGATTGATGCAAGCAGTAAATACTGCCTAACAACGGTTTACTACCCTTAGTACGCATGACTTAAAAGCCATTCAATAACATCATCCCTTTCAAGTTCCAAACTTGAAATGATTTAGGTGAATCTATCATCTATCCTTTGTTACAGATGTCCTGTTAAATCCAAGGATACAGAATGATCATTCCTTGTTGATTTAACTTAATCAGGCCCTAGACATCTTGCTCTCAACGAATAAGAGGAACAAATCCCATCTTGATTGCATACATTTCTCACAATCACCTTGTGTCACACCTGAACATAGCCTTATGTACTGTCCATTATTTCAGAACAGTGAAGAACTAACTCAAGGTATAACATTTGGTGAATATCAAAACCCAATATGCATCTCAGGTCTGAGGATACTAAATGATATTCGCCTTTACTCAAAATTACTTATGATCAATCAAAGAGATTCTATGTAGTAAAATTTGAGACGCGGGTCAGTCCAATATTTGCATCCCACAAATATCTATGAACCTTGGTAGCAACCAGTTGCTCTATATTCATACCTTATGAATATCTACCAATCCATGTTCATAATAGTCTTACATTCATATTTTTTCCCACAAATATGACCGACTACAGACATTTAGAATAATAAATATATTCATGGATGTAAACATGCTAAAAAGGAACATAACTCAAATATATAAAAGAGTTAAAATTACAATTGTTCCATACTTTAAATACTAAACAGATCAATTCCAATCACTAGAATATCGAAGTCCTAAGGCACAAGTATGACCCTCATACTTTGCCCTCACAAGGAGCTTCGTGAGTGTATCCGTAATGTTTTGATCTTTATGAACTTTACGAATACATATCTTTACCCTTTTTCAACTCCATCCCTTATGATGTTGAATCTCCGCTCAAGGTGCTTAGTCTTTTGATGAGTACGGGGTTCCTTGATTTGAGCAATCCCACCCACGTAATTACCAAAGATTTCTAGGGGGTCTTGAATGGTAGAGACCACCCCTAGATAAGCAATGGACAAACTTATCCATGCAGCTTCCCAAGCTGCCAATGAAGTGGCTATGTATTCGGATTTTATAGTGAACAATGCTACCGTGTCCTGCTTTGAACATTTCTAGGATACTTCTCCTCCATTCATAATGGAAGTACACCCGATTGTGATCGAGAATCATCTCGATAGTTTTGGAAGCTGCATCCGTGTAACCCTTTACAACGACTTCCTCTTCAACAGATCCGTATATTAGAAACATATCCTTAGTCCTAGTAAGGTATTTCAATATACTTTTAACAGCCATCCAATGGTTATTTCTATTGGTATCTACTTTGTCATACTTAATAAGCATGACTCGTCCGGTCTAGTGCATATCATCACACAAATGATAGATCCTATAGCAGATGCGTATGGGATATCCTTCATTCGATCTTGCTCATTCTATGAGCTTGGACATTGAGACGTAGTCAACATTGTCCCTCTTTGAATAGGTACCATACCTTTCTAAGAGTTTTCCATCTTGAACCTTTTCAAGATTTTATCAATATATGCACTTTGGTTTAACCCTATCAACCACCTCGATCTATCCTTATAGATCCTTATTCCAAAATATGGGTGGCTTAAACGAGATCTTATATGAAAAATATCTTCCAAGCTAGGTTTTAACACCTTCCAAGGTTGGAATATCATTTCCAAATAGTAGTGTGTCATCAACATACAACACTAAGAATACAATTATGCTCCCACTAGCTTTCATATATACACAACCTTCTCGATGCTTGTTTCAATCCATAGATTTATCACTTTAACTTGTATACTTTATTAGGATGTCGTGGATCGACAAAACCATCATGCTGAACTATATGGACAGTCTCTTCGAGATGTTCATTAAGAAAAGCGGTTTTGACATCCATTTGCCAAAACTCATATTCAGAATATGCAGTTATGGCACATAATATCCTAATCGACTTTAGCATTGCTACGAATGTAAGAGTTCCATCATAATCAAACAATTGAGTTTGATGGAAACCTTATGCTATAAGTCTTGACTTCTAAGTATTCAAGTCTCCATGTATATTTGTTTTCATCTTAAAAACCCACTTGTATCCAACCAATTTGGAGTTAAGTGGAGGGTCAACCAATTCCCAAACTTGGTTGTTATACATGGATTGCATCCTTACGTTCATGGATTCTAGCCATTTGTCCCAATCCAAATTGGACATAGCATCTTGGTATATGGTTAGCCTACAAGGGTCAACCACATAGCATCCATTCTTGGAATATCAATATCTCTTAGATGGAATACTAACTTTACCAGATTTGTGAACGCTTTGTGTGTATTGATCAACCTCTTGATTATTATCAACAACCTCTTGTTGATAGCTAGTGCCAACCAAAAATGTACTGGCTTGTGGATTTTGATCCTTATCAAGTTCCACAGTTCTATACGTCATTCCTTCGATAAGGAACTCCATTTCCAAGAACTTAGCCTTTCGAGCAATAAATACTTTTGCTCTGTTGAGTCGAAGAAACAGTATCCTATACAGTCTCTAGGATATTTAACTAATCTACACTTTCTTGGTCCGGTCATATTCATATATGAGCCTTAAAGAGCAATGCGAAAACCCAAAATGATAAAGATGGTAAGCTCATAGCCATAATAATTGAACCATATCCAAATAGGGTTTAGTTTCTCCTTTATCAGAATGAAGAACATGGATAGTTATGTAGAGTTGATTTTCTACTTCATTATTGAAGATTTTGAACATTTCAAAAGCTTCATACTTATGTGTCATCAAGTGCACACAATAATAGCGACTGTAATCGTCGGTAAAAGTAATGAAGTATCTTTCACCAATCTTTGTCATTGTCTTAAAAAGACCATATACATCCAAATGTATCATTCCTAATAAGTCTTTTGGTTCACACTTATCAAATGAAATATTTTCATTTGTTTCCAAACGACCATTCTTTTGAAGTGTTTGAATTCAATTCTTGTTTATGTGACCAAGATGACAATGTCAAAGATAATAATAACTTAAACCCATTTTAAGTTTCTTGGTGCTTAATGTGTATAATGAGTTATTATAGGACGAATTATCATGAACCAATTCATGGATATCATTAAAAGGCATATCCTTAAAATGAAATACATCATCCATAAGACTTAATACCATTATTTACAAACTTTAAATCATGATCATATTGTTTTAATAGGAAACATTAATTATGTTCCTAGTCAAACTAGGTGCATACAAAATGTTTTGAGAACAACTTCCAAACCATTTGAAAGTCTCAAAATAGAGTTTCCCTCCTTGAAGTGCACATTTCTTTGAACCCCTTTGCAACAATTGCAAGTATGAGTCTCACATCCGGTATCCAATACCCATGTGTTTGAAGAAATGACATTTAATACAATGTGTGAATCATGGAAATTGTATTTGAGGTTTGCTCAACATTCCTCTTGTCTTTCAACTCCTTGAGATAGGAGGGACAATTCATTTTCATTGTCCTATCTCTCCATACTCAAAGCATGGATCGTTCTCCGTTACCTTAGGCTTCATAAGCTTAGGTTTTTCGAGGTTTCGCTTTAACCTTTGCTTTGATGTATTCCTTTCCTTTGGCAATAATTGCCTTAGGATGGGAATTGGCCATTTCTTATAGCCTCCCTCATTGATTGAGAGAATAGGTAGAACCTCTCTACCCATCCCTGCCTCGGTTGCTTCGAGCATTGCATGAAGTTCACCGATGCTCTTGTCCCACCCGTTCATATTACAGTTTATTATGAATGTCTCAAACCTTTAGTTAGGCAATCAAGGATCAAATCTTTGGCCAAATACTTTGAGACAGGATAGTTAAGAATCTTGAGGCTATCAATATAGCTTTTCATCTTAAGAATATATAAGATGATATCGATTGGATTCTTCCATGTGACATGCATAAAGTGCTCGAACCATTTCGAAGCAATCTACTAAAGTTTGTTGAAGGAACATTTCCTTCAACTAGATTATCATGTCATATGCCCCATGATGCTCCAAACCCTTTTGGAGTTCGGGAATCATATTCCCAACATGAGGTAGGATACTTGCACAGAATCCTTAATGTGCCTAAGCCAATCGTCAAAAGGCCTTCACATCAACATCGTTGGTTGGTGAGGTATGGGATCGTCAAGGACATAGGTCTTTACTCATTCTTGAGAACGATTCTCAAGTTTCGAAGTTGAGTCCATAAGGTAATTATGGTTAGGACGGTCCCTCTCGAGAATAGATTTCAGTGATAGGGAAGGGACGATCGGGGTGGTAGCGTTATAGTTAGCGGTCATCACTACAATAATTGACAAAGTTCATTTTAGTATTTCTGATAAATTTATTTTAATCGTTAATACCCTTAAATGTCTCATAGACAATTAACAATTAAAATCTAGAATCCAACGTTACATTTAAATGATGGTTAGGTGACCTTTATCCCATTATTTTAATTAACAAGGTAGTCAACAATTGACAATTGCAATCTATTGCAACTTCTAGTCTTATGGGATCGGTTAAACATCATATGTTTAGTCGGCATGTTTAATCCCATCAACACCATTGTACGCCATGCTTCGGTGACCCTAATCACATGGTTTCCAATTCAAGTCGTCCTACTTACACACACGTGTGAGTTTTCACATACAAGCGGTTAGGTGACCTTTATCCCACAAGTACGTTAGACTCACCTCAAAGATACAAGTTCCCTACAAGTGGTTAGGTGACCTTTATCCCACAAATAGTTCCCAAGTGATTCGAGTGTCGTGTAAAAGGATGGTGATAGACTTGTTACCAAAGGGATTTAAGTTTCCATTAATTCTAGACTTTGAAAACTCTATGTACCTTGTAATTGCATGCTTACAAATACTTGGTATCCTATGGTTCTTTTAATAAAACCCATTTTATTATGAAATCATTAATCTTTTTAATAACCATTTATTAACACTTAATGATTAAGAGCCATTTTTATATTAGCTTGTTAAGATCATTTTTATTAAGATTGTTTATCATATCCAAATATCACACAATCATTCACAAAATCACAATCAAACACGCATAATATAAACAATCACATGTGCATAACCATAGCTACTATTGTGACCACACTTGTTTGCCATCACAAGTATGGTCATTAGGTCTTTCCTAAGGATTATT
Organism: Flaveria trinervia; assembly: GCA_025506515.1. Lineage (NCBI taxonomy): Eukaryota > Viridiplantae > Streptophyta > Magnoliopsida > Asterales > Asteraceae > Flaveria > Flaveria trinervia. The sequence continues at coordinate 83,325,965 of CM046443.1, read as the reverse complement.
AACAACACAAAATTGAGATCACAATGGATCTCCCACTTGATGTCGCATCCGTATGCTTCAAGTCCACTTTGTGTCTTCCTTTTGTGCTTCCTTCCCGAGCATCTTCATTTACATAATATATATCCTAATACATATTTTCTAGTAAAAGAGAAGTACTCCTAATCTATTATTACATCCCAATGAATAAATAGATAAATTACAAACACAAAACTTACAACCCAATTGAACAAAATAACGAAAACAAACATGCAACCAAACCAAAACAACACAACGTCTAAGCTAGGTTATGCACCATCAAATGAACAATCACAAACATCATTCAAAAAACAAAATAACCCCATCAAACCCCAAATTTTCAGCTAACATAAACTAAAAATTAGGGTTTTTTTGTCCAAACAAACAATAACCAAAACATATCAACCAATTGACATTCCTATCTTTCAAAGTTTAATAATAAGCATGAAGATATAACTTTGAAAGACATGGGATTTATTAAATCAACCAAAATCAGCCTCTAATGAGTTGATAAACATCCGTTAAAACCGATTTTACAAGGATAATGATGCTAGTTTCCACATAACCGGCTCTAGATGCCATTGAAGGGGTTTGTTAGACCATTTACAACTTGTTTAACCATTTAAACATATGAACACAGCGGAAGGAAACCTTAAATCATGTTAAAGTTTCCGAAAAATAACATTATTATGTGTAAACAAACAAACCCATAGCAAGAGGATCTTTATTATGTGAAGAACTAGCATACAATATAAGATTTAACAACCAAACATGACAAGAATAACCCCATGATAATACCTTTTATGAAGCTGCCAAAACGAAAATATGAAGTCTGAAAAATGTCATGAACGGGCAAAACTCCAAGGTTAGGAGTCCTCAAGTGTCCATACCCACAAGCCTCTAAGAAAACACCATCGTTGCTAGGATTTAAAGCACCAAAAACGAACCTGAAATGCTGCTGAAAACCCATTTTCAGCCGAAATCAAGCTGCTGAAAGACCCTTTTGCAACTGAGATTTTCTTCTAGATTGGAAGGGTGTTGTGCCTTGAGGTTCTTGCATATATGAGAGAGATGAGAGATTGGAGTGTATGCGTGTGTTCTTGGATTATCTTTTTCTTTCAAGACCACCAAAGAAAACCAAAAGGGGGAGCCACACTTTGGGGCGGCCGAACCCTATATTGGGGTTTTTGGTTTCCCCCCAAAAGTCCCTTTTTTAATCCTTTTTAAACTAATGTTAAAGATAGTTATATATAATTAACCTTTTAATTATATAACACATACACACTTTTATTATTTGATGTTATTTAACTAAATTAAACAATATTACAAATAATATCCATGAACAAAATATCCATATAAGTTGTTCAATCTCATATGCAACTTATTTAGAAAACCCATCTTCTAAATTGGTGTATTTATTTAATTGTATGATCATATTATCAATTAAATAAAATTTGGTGTTTGCTAAGCTTGTTATTGGGTATGACCCGACTTGGATCATGACGTACTAACCACATCAATGTTCTATGTGTCTTGGGCATACAGGATCCAACAGTTTTCACCCGGGCAACCAAAAGCAAATCCATGAGCTCCTCGTGGGCAAAGCGGACAATATTGTTAGTGTGAGGGGTCGGGTGTGACAGATTTCTTTAGAGGACTTTTAGCAACATACTTTATCTAATGTAATTTTCCATAAAACTGGACCCCTTTCCGCTGCAACTCTATAAAATCACCAACTTACATGAGTTGGTGAAAAGGTTCATGCTTTTGGTAACTATACATTGAGGTCTTGAGTCTGTAACTTTTTACTTCATGTACTTTATCTTTTTTGTAATAAATAAGGATGTGAACTATGGCATGTCATAGTCACTAGTCAAAAGGCAATCTGCCTTTTGACTTTACAATTGATTTTGTTTTGTGTCTAGTCAATTGTATCCAGCTGGACTTCAAAGTATGGCCGGCTGTAGGATGTAGTATAAGTATCTCATGTTCTTGTATCTTTCTTGTATGCTTTGTAACACTTGTAATAGAACTTGAGAAAGCAATATACTGAAATCTTGAAAACCATATACTTGTGTATCTTGTTCTCTTTTTATGTCTCTTACTTACTTACTTGTGTTCTTAGTATCATCTATTGTTGTTAATCCAGTTCACTGTTTGATTAAGTTTAGTTGTTCTCCTTTTTGTGTTGTTGTGTTGTAAGTGACCACTCTTCACCGGGATGCATTTGGTATCAGAGCTTTCTAGGCTCTTGATATAAGATCTCACCATATTTAGATCCCTCACACACACAAATACTAAACTTTTCAATTGGCAACCATTTTCAAAATTGATATGGAAACTGGAACCATGAAAAAGTCCCTACTGATCACTCTTGAAGACTTTGATACCTGGTGCCTAAGAATGGAAGGTTTCATCAGGTCTCTAGACTCAAGAATGTGGGAGTCCGTTGAGAATGGACCTTACATACCATTCACCCCTTCTGTTGGTGGTGGTGGTATGATCCCCAAGGTTGTGACAGACTACTCAGATGAAGACAAAGAGAGTAGAGATTGATCGAAAGACCATGAAAACCCTTCAGACTGCTTTTCCAAACTCTGTATACAAAGGTTTCAAGAAATGCAAAACAACTAAGCAGTTGTGGGATGCATTGAAACTGATGTATAAGGGTTCCTCTAAAGCAAAGGAAAACAAGAAGGATCTCCTGAAGTAGCAGTTTGAAAACTTCACCTTCAAAGTAGGTGAAACCATGGCTCAGCAATACTTCAGGTATGTTGAGATTGTTGATACCCTAGTGGATGGAGGAGTTGCTCTTGAGAATAGAGACATTGCAAGGAAGTTCATGTCCTCACTTCCTAGGCAATGGACACAGTACTGTGTGGTTTTCAAGAGGACTAAGAACCTGAAAACTCTCACCCTGACATAGTTATATGGTATTTTCAGTGGCTACCAGATGGAGATGAACATGCAAGGTTCATCCGGCAACTCCAACAATCAAATGGGTTCAGCCCTTCATGTGGTTGTAAGAGGTATCATAGAACCCCAACATCATCTCATATGCTACCCTAATAACTCACCAAAGGGTCCTTTCATCACCTTCCCTGAGACACCAAGGGAGAACTACACTCAAGGAAACCCATTCCAAGAGACAAGTTCTTCTCAAACCTTTGTGTCTTCTGATGAAAGTTGTGGCAGCTTTCTTTTCACCCTTGAAGACCTGGACTATATCCATCCAGATGATCTGGAGTACATGGAGATAGTCCAACATATAACTCTTCTCACTCACAGAGCCAAGAAGTTCTACAAGCAGACTGGAAAGAAGTTTCCAAGCAATGCAACCAATGGAAAGTTTGGGCTGGATAAAAGCAAAGTCAAGTGTTACAACTGTAACTTGATGGGCCACTTTTCCAGGGAGTGTAAGGCACCAAGAACAAATGGTGGCCAAGCACAATCCAGACCGAACTACACTGATAAAGCTTCCTAGAATAAGAAGCCTAAGTAGCAGGCTGCTGTTGCTGTTGAAGAAGGAGGCTTTGACTAGAGCTTTCAGGTGGAAGATGCTTCTCCAAACCAAGCACTGATGGCAGATCATGATGAAGCCAAGGTATTGAAACATCTCTTTACCCCTGAATGCATTGCTAAAGTTAACAGATATAGGTCCTACAACTTAGAAATTAGATCTGATCTTAAGTCCTTGAACATCTTAAAAGCTGATTTTAGAAAGTATGAAAATGATTATAAACTAAAGATAGAGGACTTAGAGAAAACCATTTTAGTTCTAAAACATGAGCATACAAACTTAAGGACTCAGATCAAAGATCTTAAAACTAAGCTGACTGAGTGCCAGGCTAAGCTTGTGATCAGCAAAGCCAGGGCAGAAAAGTGTGTTCTTGAAGAAGAGACCTTCAAGAACATGATATCCTCATCCCTGCACAACAAAGTGTGCTATCAAAACAAGCAGGGACTAGGATCAAATGATATAGCTCCTCTACATACAATCTTGTCTATAAGAACACCTAGGTATGGAACTTGTAAAGATGAGCTTCCTCTCATAGATCCTTTGAGTGAAGAGGATGAAGATATGATAGTGAAGAATCTATCTGAGAAGAGTGAAGAGGAGGATTCTAAGAAGGGCCACTATCCTTTTGAGGAGAAGAAGAAGATTGTGATGACCAAGTAAATAAGAAAGAACTTGATCAGAAAGAGCAAAAGAAAAGCTAGGAAGGATCAAGAGATCAAGGCTACTTTTGACTCTAAGCATAAACAAGTTTTTATCTCTGCAAGGTTTGAAGTAGTAAAGACTAAAGACATCAACCTAAACTCTTCTGCTAAGAGTTCTGGTTCATGTTCAAATCATCTTAGTACCAAGAAGAAGGCTGATTTGTTGCATACCATTGCTACACAGCCTGGACCATCAAACTCCAAGAACAATCCTAAGCCCAAAAGGACTATCTTGGAATCTGCAAATATGAGGGTAGAGAAGGGATGTGACCAAAGTCAGTCTTGTTCCTAGTAGAAGGCTCTTGGGAAGAAGAAAATGGAGTGTGTCATGTGTGAAAGTACTACTCATCTTGTTAAGGATTGTCCATACAATCCTAAAAGTACTCTTCATATGACCAAGACAAAGACTTTCAAGAGTTCTAAGAAGATTCAAGCTTCAGAAGGAAAACCTGTTTCCTTTGGAAGCTCCAAACTTAAGAAGAAGACAAGTGAAAAATTGCCTTCAAAAGAAAAGTTGGTCTCGGAAGGAAGGAATACTTCCGAGGCACTAAAGTATGCTGCAATGTTTGCAGAATCTTCTGAAGGTCTAGTCATCAAAACTTCCGAAGTCTCAAAAGCTTCCGAAGTATTGAAGATCAAGCCCAAGCTTCAAAGGTGGTGTGGAAGTTTAAGAAAGACCAAGTGACTGAAAATTCTCCACCAACAACAGCTCAAGATCCTCCAAGCACAACCATAGGATCTATTACTATTGCATTACCTTCTGTTTCTCTTAGTGAGCCCAGCACAAATAAGGCTTGGGTTTCCAAATGTAACCAATCATTTTCTTTATGCATGTACAGCTCAAGACAAACTAGAATGTCTGGATCATTGACAGTGGTTGTTCCAGGCACATGACAGGCAATAGGTCACTACTCCAGAACTTTGAAAGGATTGATGGAGGACTAGTTGCTTTTGGAGGAGATGAAGGTGGTTACATTTCTGGAAAGGGCAAGGTCACAAATGGTAAGCTCATCATTGAAAATATAAACTTTGTCAAGGAGCTTGGGTACAATCTTCTGAGTGTATCCTAATTTTGTGATCAGAGTCATAACATGCTCTTTACTGAGCATGAGTGCATTGTTCTCAAGCCCGAGGTGGTCATTCCTCATGAGCATATTCTGCTCAAAGCCCCCAGGAAAGGAAACATGTACAAGATGGACTTGCAAGAAACATCTCCCTCTGGAGAAGTCTCATGATTTCTGTCTAAAGCCAATAGTGATGAGTCTTTCCTATGGCATAAAAGAATGTGCCATGTAAACTTTAAGAACATGAATAAACTAATTAAGAATGATTTGGTAACTAGAATGCCAAAGAAAGAGTTTACAAGTGATGATCATTGTGTTGCATGCCTGAAAGGGAAGCAACATAAGGTATCTCACAAGCCTAAGGAAAGAAACTCCATCACTACACCCCTACACTTGTTACATATGAATCTATTAGGCCCCACCAGTGTAATGAGTCTAGCAAGGACCTCTTATTGTTTAGTGATCACAAATGACTTTACAAGATTCACTTGGGTCTTCTTCCTTAGAACTAAGGATGAGACTCCTGAGATTCTAAAGAATTTCATCCTGAAGATTAAGAATCAATCTTATCACAAGGTCAAAATCATAAGATGTGATCAAGGATTTGAATTCAAGAACCAAATCCTTGATACATTTTGTGATGAAAAAGGTATTACAAGAAAATATAATGCTCCCAGGACTCCTCAGCAAAATAGTGTTGCTGAAAGGAAAAACAGGACACTGATTGAAGCTGCAAGAACCATGTTGTCTGACTCTAAACTGCCTATCACCTTCTGGGTAGAGGCAGTCAACACTACCTGCTATGTGCATAACAAATTTTTAATGGTTAAGACTCATGGCAAGACTCCTTAAGAACTTTGGCATAAGAGGAAACCTTTCATTGGTTTTCTCAGGTCATTTGGATGTCCTTGCACCATCTTGAATACCAAAGATCATATTGCCAAATTTGTTGAAAAATCATATGATGGACACTTTATTGGATACTCTTCCCAAGCTAAAGCTTATAGAGTATACAATCTCAGAACTAGAATTGTTGAGGAGTCAGCCAATATGACTTTCAATAAACACACACCCTGTGTAGCTGGTTCTAGTCCTGATTGGCTATTTGATCTTGATTTAGTTACCAACTGTTTTAACAAATCTTGTGAGACTGTTTTCGGATCTGTAGAAAACTTAAATACATGTGATCTTGATCCAAGATTTGAGCTAAGAAGACCTTCATGTAATACATCTTCAGCTCCAGTTGGAACTACTTCTGCAAATGAGGTTTCTATCAGCATCATAATGACAAATTCAACTGATACATCTGGGATGCCTTCAAATTCCAGCTCAGAGGCTCAACAACCAGATGAAGATACTTCAAAATAGAAGAAGATAATGGATTTGGTGACAGTGGTCAGGAATTTCTTGATGCTGATAACCACTCCATAGATGACAACATCAATGATGTTACACACTCATTGGATCAAGCTTCTCGTGATAAGTGTGCTGATGTAGTGGGAGAAACATCTATGCCAAATCTAAATTCCTCTAATTTAGATCTCTCTCAACAACTTGCTGGGATCCCTTAGCTAAGGATACACAAGTCTCACCCCACCACAAACATCATTGGAGATGTTGTCACAGGTGTAAGAACAAGAGGACAAACCCATGAAGCAATTATTTGTCTTCACTCTTGTTTCTTATCCCAGATAGAGCCAAAGAAAATTGATGAGGCTCTAAAGGATGGAATTTGGGTTGAAGCTATGCTACAGGAGCTACTTCAATTCAAAAGGTAGAAAGTTTGGAACCTTTGTCTGCTTCCTTATGGGAAGACTACCATTGGTACCAAATGGGTGTTTAGAAACAAGAAGGATGATAGGGGCATTATCATTAAGAATAAAACAAGACTAGTTGTTCAAGGGTACACACAAGAATAAGGGATTGACTACACTGATTTCTTTACTCCTGTAGCAAGACTGGAAGCTGTTAGGATATTCCTCGCATTTGCGCATCCAAGAACTTCAAGGTCTATCAACTTGATGTAAAGTGTGCTTTTCTTTATGGAGTGATTGATGAGGAGGTATATGTCAAATAGCCACCTGGTTTTGCAGATCTGATCATCCTGATTATGTTTGCAAGCTTGACAAAGCTCTTTATGGGCTGCATCAGGCACCCAGGAAATAGTATGAGACTCTATCTCAGTATCTCTACAAACAGGATACAGGATGGGTACTGTAACATTTCGTATTTCGTTAACTAAAAGTTAACTTCGTTTACTCTTACAAGGATTATCTTTGTCATTTTGAAACTTGCGTGATTGTTTTGTGTTAATATCTATTGTAATTGGGTTTTCATGAAATGTTATGTATGTATAATAATATGAGGTTAATGATAATAAAAGTAAATAATAAATATTGAATAATAGTATTGTAATAATAAGATTGCTATAATAAAGATTAATAAACTTAACCATCGTTAAATTATAAACTTAGATTAAGTTTGAGGGTAATTTGTCATTTTAGAAGCTTAATATAGAACTTTTAAGCATGAAATGTTAACTATTAAACTAAAGGGGCCAATGTGTAACATTTCAACTTTCAACCCAAACCCCCGCCCATTCCCGTAATTCCGGCCGCGACTCCGGCCACACTCCGCCAAAGTCCGGCGAGATTAAAACATCAAAAAAACGGTTGTTTCGTAGCTGAACTTTATCCGAATCGCTTCGCATACGTGCTTCGAACTTGAATGCACTTAATAATCGAGTTATACATCGGTTACCAAGTCAATTCGATCATATAACCGAAACTCTTTTAACTCATGACCGTTTTGTCATTAAAACACAATAATAATCGAATTAACTGAGTACAATCAATCTTCTGTCTATCTCCAATCGTATACACCTTTCATTTCACCTGAATCAAACATAATCAACGAAATTAAGCATCAGCTTCATCGCGACCTGCACACTAGTCGAACCTACCCTATTGTGTTCAAAGATCAAAATTGACAGAGGGCTTTGAGTCCAGACCATCACACGAAGCTATCCGCACCTTTGATTTGAATATCATTGAAGATTACTTGAACTTTTTGCACTCACGGTCGCGACTTATTCTTCGGTTGATACTTCGTCTGTTCATCATCAATACATCTTCGAATCGGGTAATAAATACATGTACATGCTCGATTTTACATGGGGAACAAAAGCCCCATGATCTTTACCATTAACAACATCGATTTAACGCTTAATTTGATTCAAATTCGAACTAGGGTTCTAGGGATTGGGGATTTTGTTTATATGGGTTTTAATGTTTTTAAAACCAAGATCTACCGCGGCTGGATGCCTTGGTTCACTGGTTAAACGCTCTCATCTCCACTTAGAGGTCCCGGGTTCGAACCCGGGCACCCTCAAACATTTTTTTAAGGCTTTTCAACCCTTAAATAAATTATAGAAAATTTTTAATAAATATAAAAGGGTTTTTGTAAACTTTAAATATTTTTCAAAGACATCAAATTATTTTCTATAATTTTTCTAATTTAATTAATTAATTATCTTTTTAAAGAATTTTAACAAAGGATGTTCTTGGATTATTCCTATTAAAATGGATTTTGAATAATAAATTAATAAATTATTAGTGGTCCAAATATTACCATTAAGTTATTATTGTTAAAATTATGATTATTTCAAATATTTATTCAAGTTTATATTTAAACTTCACTAGCCATTATCGATGATTTAATGTTATTTTTTTTTCTTTATAATAATTTACACAAATGGTATATTCCTTTGTTACATTATTTAGACTTCTACAAAATCCCCAAACTCCACTTGAAATTTTAGCTCTCGTTAAATCAATAATTCAATTATTAAACTTAAATCTTGTAATTACGTATGTTTAGGTGCCTTGTGACGTTCATCTTGGAACGACGTTTACTATCCTTAAATAATCTCCATTATATACATATTATCATGTGAGTTTTCCTTGCCCATTTTTCATATTTTCACACTAATTTGGGATGAAACATGATAGCTTATACATGATACACTTATACACATTTGAGACTTGTAAATCACATGCAATTCAACTTATTATTTTTTCATGGTTATTTGTGTATTGTAAGTGATTATATGAGATACATAGTTTGTTTACAATCATTAACTACTGCTAGCCTGGCGACGTCTTAGATCTTTGGGCCTGACAAGCCTATTTGGTGCTAAAGTCGATGGATTGCCGACTCCTAGGAGCCGTATGCTTGTGCACTAGGGAACCAAATACACTTAGCCAATCTTTTATACTTGTAATCAAGTCGAGGTTTGGTTGTAACGATATGTGTTCTATAACCTTACTAGCTTATAACCTATGACATGAATTGCTACTTGTAACTTTCTTTTCATTATGTATGAAAACCTTGGAAACTCACCAGCTATTTTTAGTTGACTCTTATTTTTATCATGTTTCAGGTCAACCTCAAGCTTAAAGTGATCTTTTTGAAGCATGCTATAATCTAGGATTTGGACCTAGTAAATGAAATAAAAAGTTTACTTTATGTTTTGTTGCATTCGAACTTATTACTTGTTTGGGAATTATGATTGTATTTTTATTTCAAGACTTATGAAAATAATATTTACAATTTAATATAGCGTTATGTGGCTGTGAACAATCTAAACCCTCACATCTCGACGTTTCCGCCGTCAAGGTGGGGGTGTGACAGATTGGTATCAGAGCCCATAACTATAGGGATTAGGTTATTAGTAATGGTGACCTAGACTATAGCTTATGCATGAACCTCATAGGATAATATTATATTCTTGGAAAAATATATATTGTTACATGCTACATAATGCTATACTTTATGTGCATTTGATGCCTTAGCATAGGTTGCCTTGTAATTGCCTAAACTTTGTTACTTGTCTCCCTAAACTTAACTTTGACTCATTGACTCTCCCCGACAAATGAAACTTCTTAATCTTATTCTCGTCAACACGTGGAATCGTATACTTATGCTTAAGAATTGAATCTTTAGACTTATGTCTAATCAATGTAAATCTCATCATGGTTTTGATTTCATGAACCTAAGAAATTTGTGTGACACATGGACACCTGTATTCTAGATTTCCTGGCAAAAGGCCCTTGGGCTAAGGCAAGCATATCGCATAAATCCTACGGGACTAGGTATGCTTACCTGGGGATTTCGGGGATGAGTGATAAACCATGGTCAACATACACAAATTTCTAAGGCGAATGGGTCAACTTACCTTGACGTGTCAACGTTTCCGAATGGTAATGCGTTACCAAATGGAACCATTCCATGTGCCTTACAACTTTTTGCCTTATCCTTGTTGAACATTAATCCTTGTTATTCCAATTCTCACATCTAACTCATTTGTATATTCCAGCATGTCTCGTCATCATGGAAAGCGTGGAAGTTCCGATCGTAAGTTAGCCGCCATGATTGCTCGACAAATGGCTGCTGTCATTCCGACCATGGTTGCTGAACTTAATAGCACCTTAATGACCAACACTAGCAACAATGGAAATGGTCATGGAGAAAATAGCAACAATCAAAACGGGAACAATCAACACGGGAATAATCAAACTTGCACCTTCAAACACTTCAGCTCTTGCAAGCCCACTAGTTTTAGTGGCAAGGAAGGAGCCACTGGCCTTCTTGAGTGGTTCGAAAGCATGGAGAATACTTTTATTAATTGTGAGTGTCCCGATGCACTCAAGGTTCGTTATGCCACTAGTATGTTCCAACAAAGGCTCTTACCTGGTGGAATAGTGAGAAGAGGAATCGTGGACCCGATGCCATTCTAGCACTTACATGGGAAGAGTTCAAGAACATCGCCATTGCGAAGTTCTGCCCAAGAAGTGATTGCAAAAGTTGGAAGAAGAGTTTTGGAATTTGAAACAAAATGATGGTGATCATTTGGCCTACTCAACTAGGCATCATGAGTTGAGTATACTGCTGCCCCATATGGTCGACACTGTTCCCCGCAACATCGAGAAGTTCATTAAGGTGTACCACCCCAAATTCAAGATGCTGTGGTGGGTAGCCGACCCACAACCTTGGAAGAAGCCATTACAATCACCGCTCAACTCACCGAGAACCATATAAGAGCGGGCACCATGTCTGTGAAGGGTGCAAAGAAGGTGGAGAAGACGGCTACCGACGCGGTTAAGGAGACCAAAGCTGAACCGTCTAACAGCCACAACAACAACAAGAAACGCAAGTTCACACCGGCGCATAACTATGCCATGGCTGCACCCAAACAACCCCAAAGACAACCTGTACCTGCGGCTACATCTGTGGCACAAGTGCCTGGGGCTAGGGCTTATGCGGGTCCTCAACCGATGTGCAGCACGTGTAGGTATCATCATCCGGGGAATCAACCATGCCGCATTTGCACCTTATGCGGCAAATATGGTCATTTGGTGGCGACTTGCCACCGTGCACCTAACAATGCCGCTGTGGTCACAAACCGTGTTTGCTACAACTGTGGAGAACCTGGCCATTTTCGCCCACAATGCCCTCGTCTTGTGGGTAATGTTCCACAAGCTCGAGGACGTGCTTTCAACATCAACGCTAACCAAGCACAAGCATACAACGATGTGGTGAATGGTACGTTAACTCACCCTTAAATTTTGTGATCAAATTCATTTCATATTTTACCTGTATTGTTAAATACCTTAAAAATTGAACAGGTATGTTCCTTATTAACAAAACTTATGCCTATGTCCTATTTGATTCTGGAGCCGATAAAAGTTTTGTTTCATTAGAGTTTGAACCCATACTTGCTAAGCCACATACGAAACTAGAAAGACCTCTTACTGTTGAAGTTGCCGATGGAGAACCAATTACCGTTGACGTTATCGTTCGTGATTGCATCTTAAGTCTTGACACGCATGATTTTCTTATCGATCTTATCCCTATGAAACTTGGAAGCTTTGACGTCATCATTGGTATGGATTGGTTAGCCAAACACCATGCCGAGATCATTGTTTCGAGAAGTGCATTCGTATACCGTTACCCTCTGGAGATACGTTGAAGGTGTTCGGTGAAAAATCTTCTAAAGGGCTTAAACTCATGTCTTGCACTCAAGCCCGAAAGTGCTTAAACAAGAAGTATATGGCCTTCTTGGCTTATGTGGTCAACACGAAAGTCAAAGGAAAAGAACTTAAGGATGTCCCTATCGTACGAGACTTTCCTGAAGTATTCCCGATGACCTTAGTGGTTTACCTCCCGTGCGTGAAGTCGAGTTTAAAATTGACTTGATACCGGGAGCAAACCCCGTGGCCAAGTCACCGTATCGGCTTGCACCATCGGAAATGCAAGAACTCTCCTGTCAACTGCAAGAGCTGTCCGAGAAGGGCTTCATCCGTCCTAGTTCTTCGCCTTGGGGTGCACCTGTTCTTTTCGTGAAGAAGAAAGATGGATCGTTTCGTATGTGCATCGATTATCGCGAGCTTAACAAACTTACCATCAAGAATCGTTATCCTCTTCCTCGCATCGATGACTTGTTTGATCAACTTCAAGGAGCTGCCATATTCTCGAAAATTGATCTACGTTCTGGATATCATCAATTACGAGTTCATGAGGATGACATCCCAAAGACCGCTTTTCGTACTCGTTATGGACACTATGAGTTTATGGTGATGCCTTTTGGTTTAACCAATGCTCCTGCTGTCTTCATGGATCTCATGAACCGAGTATGCAAGCCTTATCTAGACAAGTTTGTGATCGTCTTTATTGATGACATACTTATCTATTCCAAGTCCAACACCGATCATGAGCTGCATTTGAGATTGGTTCTTGAGTTGTTAAAGAAAGAGCAATTGTACGCAAAGTTCTCGAAGTGTGATTTCTGGCTCGAAGAAGTTCAATTTCTAGGACACGTGGTGAATAGCCAAGGAATTCACGTTGATCCTGCAAAGGTGGAAGCTGTGAAGAATTGGTGTGTTCCTACAACTCCTACCGAAGTTCGTTCTTTTCTTGGTCTTGCTGGTTATTATCGGCGATTCATCGCCAATTTCTCGAGGATCGCGAAGCCGCTCACTACTTTGACACAAAAGAATAAACCATTCGAGTGGGGTTCCGAGCAAGAAGAAGCTTTTGAAGCGTTAAAGCATAAGTTATGCAATGCCCCTATCTTGACCCTACCCGATGGAAACGGTGATTTCATTGTGTATTGTGATGCATCTAAACAAGGCCTTGGTTGTGTTCTTATGCAACGAGGGAAGGTCATAGCTTACGCCTCGAGGCAATTGAAGGTTCACGAGGTGAATTACACAACTCATGATCTCGAGCTTGGTGTTGTTGTATTTGCTTTGAAGATTTGGAGGCACTACCTGTATGGTACGCAATGTATAGTCTACACCGATCACAAAAGCCTTCAACACGTTTTCAATCAAAAAGATCTCAATATGAGACAACGTCGTTGGGTGGAGTTGATTAGTGACTATGATTGTGACATTCGTTACCATCCTGGTAAAGCAAACGTTGTGGCCGATGCACTGAGCCGAAAGATTCACAACAAGATGATCTCATTTCAAGAAATTCGAGATCGACGTCAATGGTTTGACACCTTGGGGGAGTTCGATACTGAAATTCGACTAGATGTCAATGAGACCACCGTACTACTACAAAACCTGAGAATAGATAGTGACATCGAGTCTAGCATCATGGAGGCTCAACAAATGGTTCAACGAGAAGGGAGAATGAAGGATGAGTTGGAGCATAATCTTCTAACCCAATTGGAAACGAAATCCAATGGATTGATGTACTTCGCCAATCGTATTTGGGTTCCAAATCGCGATAATATTCGTACCTTTATTATGAACGAAGCTCATCAAACTCGTTATTCTATTCATCCTGGTTCCGATAAGATGTACATGGACCTACATGGTCAATATTGGTGGCCTGGGATGAAGAAAGACATAGCGACTTATGTAGCTAAATGCCTCACATGTACGAAAGTTAAAGCCGAACATCAACATCCAAGTGGATTACTGGAGCAACCCGAGATCCCTATATGGAAATGGGAACACATATCCATGGACTTCATAACAAAGCTACCTCGAACCTCTCGAGGACATGATAGCATATGGGTGATCGTTGACCGATTGACCAAGTCGGCACATTTTATACCCATACGTGACACTTACAAGACATCAAAGTTAGCTCGTATATACGTTGATGAGATTGTAAGTCGTCATGGGGTACCTCTGCACATCATATCTGACCGAGATGCTCGTTTCACTTCACATTTTTGGTCGTCTATGCAAGAACTTTTGGGTACACAATGGATCTAAGCACGGCTTACCATCCTCAAACTGATGGCCAAACCGAGCGAACGATCCAAACTTTGGAGGATTTGCTACGTCTCTGTGTTCTTGACTTTGGTGGCGATTGGGATACGCATCTACCGCTCGCGGAATTTTCGTATAACAATAGTTACCACTCGAGTATCAAGATGGCACCGTTTGAAGCACTTTATGGTCGTAAATGCCGTTCACCGATCTGCTGGACCGACATTGGTGAAAACTTCATCACTGGTCCTGAACTTATACAAGAGACGACCGATAAGGTTTCTATCATTCGCAAGAACCTTGAAGTGGCGAGAAGTCGTCAAAAGAGTTATGCTGACAAGCGACGTAAGCCATTAGAATTCCAAGATGGGGAGATGGTTCTTCTCAAGGTGTCGCCGTGGAAAGGTGTGGTTCGCTTTGGAAAGAAGGGCAAACTGGCTCCAAGATTTGTAGGACCCTTCAAAATCCTGAAAAGGATTGGCAAAGTGGCTTATAAACTAGAGTTACCTTTCGACCTTAGTGGAATTCATCCTGTGTTCCATGTCTCAAATTTGAGAAAGTGTTTGGCCGACGAAAGCCTGTATGTTCCGCTGGAAGACATTCAGATTGACGAGTCATTACATTTTGTCGAGAAACCTGTAGAGATCATGGATCGTATAATGAAGAAGACTAGAACCACAACAACCCCAATCGTCAAGGTTCGTTGGGAAAATAAACGTGGCGCTGAATTTACTTGGGAACGTGAGGAGCACATGAAGGAGAGATACCCTTCTTATTTGTATAGTTTCATTTCTTTTAATTTCGGGACGAAATTCCTTTAAGTTGGGGAGACTGTAACATTTCGTATTTTCGTTAACTAAAAGTTAACTTCGTTTACTCTTACAAGGATTATCTTTGTCAATTTTGAAACTTGCGTGATTGTTTGTGTTTAATATCTATTGTAATTGGGTTTTCATGAAATGTTATGTATGTATAATAATAATGAGGTTAATAATAATAAAAGTAAATAATAAATATTGAATAATAGTATTGTAATAATAAGATTGCTAATAATAAAGATTAATAAACTTACCATCTTTAAATTATAAACTTAGATTAAGTTTGAGGGTTAATTTGTCATTTTAGAAACTTAATATAGAACTTTTAAGCATGAAATGTTAACTATTAAACTAAAGGGGCCAATGTGTAACATTTCAAACTTTCAACCCAAACCCCCGCCCATTCCCGTAATTCCGGCCGCGACTCCGGCCACACTCCGTCCAAAGTCCGGCGAGATTAAAACATCAAAAAAACGGTTGTTTCGTAGCTGAACTTTATCCGAATCGCTTCGCATACGTGCTTCGAACTTGAATGCACTTAATAATCGAGTTATACATCGGTTACCAAGTCAATTTGATCATATAACCGAAACTCTTTTAAATCATGACCGTTTTGTCATTAAAACACAATAATAATCGAATTAACTGAGTACAATCAATCTTCTGTCTATCTCCAATCGTATACACCTTTCAATTTCACCTGAATCAAACATAATCAACGAAATTAAGCATCAGCCTCATCGTGACCTGCACACTAGTCGAACACTACCCTATTGTGTTCAAAGATCAAAATTGACAGAGGGCTTTGAGTCCAGACCATCACACGAAGCTATCCGCACCTTTGATTTGAATATCATTGAAGATTACTTGAACTTTTTGCACTCACGGTCACGACTTATTCTTCGGTTGATACTTCGTCTGTTCATCATCAATACATCTTCGAATCGGGTAATTAAATACATGTACATGCTCGATTTTACATGGGGAACAAAAGCCCCATGATCTTTACCATTAACAACATCGATTTAACGCTTAATTTGATTCAAATTCGAACTAGGGTTCTAGGGATTTGGGGATTTTGTTATATGGGTTTTAATGTTTTTAAAACCAAGATCTACCGCGGCTGGATGCCTTGGTTCACTGGTTAAACGCTCTCATCTCCACTTAGAGGTCCCGGGTTCGAACCCGGGCACCCTCAAACATTTTTTTAAGCTTTTCAGCCCTTAAATAAATTATAGAAAATTTTTAATAAATATAAAAAGGGTTTTTGTAAACTTTAAATATTTTTCAAAGACATCAAATTATTTTATATAATTTTTCTAAATTTAATTAATTAATTATCTTTTTAAAGAATTTTAACAAAGGATGTTCTTGGATTATTCCTATTAAAATGGATTTTGAATAATAAATTAATAAATTATTAGTGCTCCAAATATTACCATTAAGTTATTATCTTTAAAATTATGATTATTTCAAATATTTATTCAAGTTTATATTTAAACTTCACTAGCCATTATCGATGATTTAATGTTATTTTTTTTTCTTTATAATAATTTACACAAATGGTATATTCCTTTGTTACATTATTTAGACTTCTACAAAAATCCCCAAACTCCACTTGAAATTTTAGCTCTCGTTAAATCAATAATTCAATTATTAAACTTAAATCTTGTAATTACGTATGTTTAGGTGCCTTGTGACGTTCATCTTGGAACGACGTTTACTATCCTTAAATAATCTCCATTATATACATATTATCATGTGAGTTTTCCTTGCCCCTTTTTCATATTTTCACACTAATTGGGATGAAACATGATAGCTTATACATGATACACTTATACACATTTGAGACTTGTAAATCACATGCAATTCAACTTATTATTTTTTCATGGTTATTTGTGTATTGTAAGTGATTATATGAGATACATAGTTTGTTTACAATCATTAACTACTGCTAGCCTGGCGACGTCTTAGATCTTTGGGCCTGACAAGCCTATTTGGTGCTAAAGTCGATGTATTGCCGACTCCTAGGAGCCGTATGCTTGTGCACTAGGGAACCAAATACACTTAGCCAATCTTTTATACTTGTAATCAAGTCGAGGTTTGGTTGTAACGATATGTGTTCTATAACCTTACTAGCTTATAACCTATGACATGAATTGCTACTTGTAACTTTCTTTTTCATATTATGTATGAAAACCTTGGAAACTCACCAGCTATTTTTAGTTGACTCTTATTTTTATCATGTTTCAGGTCAACCTCAAGCTTAAAGTGATCTTTTTGAAGCATGCTATAATCTAGGATTTGGACCTAGTAAATGAAATAAAAAGTTTACTTTATGTTTTGTTGCATTCGAACTTATTACTTGTTTGGGAATTATGATTGTATTTTTATTTCAAGACTTATGAAAATAATATTTACAATTTAATATAGCGTTATGTGGCTGTGAACAATCTAAACCCTCACATCTCGACGTTTCCGCCGTCAAGGTTGGGGTGTGACAGGTACTATAGATGGAACTCTCTTCATCAAAGGATAGGGAAATGACTTGATGCTAGTTCAAGTATATGTAGATGACATCATCTTTGGTTCAACTAATCCAAGGCTCTACAAAGACTTTAGAAGGTGATGAAGGATAGATTTGAAATGAGTGCCATGGGGAACTCAATTTCTTCTGGGAATTCAAGTGAAGCAAGTTGAAGATGGCATCTTCATTAGTTAGTTAAAGTATGTTCAAGACATACTCAAGAGGTTCAACATGACTGATTGTAAGATTTCTAAGACACCCATAGCAAGAAACCACTCCCTTGGACTTGATCTTGAGGGGGGAGTGTGTGGATGAACATCATTTATAGGGCTATGATTGGGTCTATTATGCATCTTATAGCTAGCAGGCCTGATATTATGCATTTGCATCTGTGCAAGATATCAAGCCAACCCTAAGATGTCTCACCTTATCACTGTCAAAAGGATTCTAAGATACCTCAAAGGTGCTTCAACACTTGGTCTATGGTATCCTAAGAATTCTGACTTTAATATGTATGCATATACAGATAGTGATTATGGTGGTTGTAACATGATTGCAAAGTCCACATCTGGGGGATGTCAGTTTCTTCGTGGAAGGGTTGTCTCATGGCAATGCAAGAAACAATCATGTGTTTCTACATCAAATGCTGAAGCTGAATACATTGCTACTGCAAGCTGCTATGCTTAAGTGCTTTGGATTTAGAATCAGATGTTGGTTCTATCACAGAAAATCTTGTGCAGCACTCAATGACCAAACACATCAACATCAGGTATCATTTAATTAGGGATAATTATGAAAAAGGATTAGTTAAACTACTCAAAGTCCACACAAATGAACAATATGTTGATCTGTTTACAAAAGCCTTTGATGAACAGAGATTTAAATATCTAATATCAGCTATTGGGATGATAAACTTTGAGTAAGTTTTTCTTAAAACTAATTCTTATTATTTCTTAAAATATGTGTGTCCTAAGTTGTCTAGTTCATCACTTTCATAAGCTCTTGTTTTCTTTGGATAAAAATCCTTTTGGAGACTTTCCTTAGATTTTTGAAAATTTTATCCTTCGGAAGATATGTTTTTATATTTGGAATAAAATGATGCCTGTCTAAGAAATTTACCTTCGAAAGAAATTTCTGAAATATATTCCGAAGCTTAAAT
Source organism: Flaveria trinervia (assembly GCA_025506515.1). Taxonomy (NCBI): domain Eukaryota; kingdom Viridiplantae; phylum Streptophyta; class Magnoliopsida; order Asterales; family Asteraceae; genus Flaveria; species Flaveria trinervia. Next base: position 83,306,871 of record CM046443.1, on the reverse strand, counting down.
GCTTGTCTCAGACACTTATATGTTTTCAAGGACCATTCTTTTCCGAAGGAAATTAACTCTCGGAAGCTTTGTTCTTCTCAAACAAAGCATTCAAGTCTTAATTTTTCTTCCGAAGCAAAATTTTCACAACTCTCAGGAAAATCTTCCGAAGTCAATATAGCTTCGGAAGCTTTTTCATTAAAACTTCTGAAGATAATTTACCTTCAGAAGACTTTTTGACTTCCAGAAAACTACTTTTTGAGCAAAAGCAAACTACTTTTTTCAGAGGTGGGATCGACATCCAGATTTCAAAGTTTATCCTCTTTCATTAAACTTTATTTGAAATCCTTTTTCACATATAAACCCAAAGGTTTCCCCCTCTTTCTATCATCTCCTTCTTCCTCCTGACCTAAAACCCCAAATTTCTCTCTGAAATTTTTTTCTTGTTTCTTTCTTCCTTCTTAAGCTATCTCAAAATGGCCAACCCTCATCACAAAAATAATCCGAACTTTACCATGCAGTTACACAGACAACATAATCAGGTTGCTCTGTTAAGCTCTGAGAAAGATCCACATTTCTCAGAGGTTTGTCGTTTCTTAGCTCAGTCGATCTAATTCACCTCCCTAACCATTGATCCTCCATTTTATGAGGATCATTTGCTAGAATTCTAGAAAACCTGCCAAGAGGTCATCATGGATGGGGAGAAGCCACTGTCTGCCATAGTGCAGGGGAGAACAATCTTTATCACTCTGCCCATCATCAACATGCATCTTCAGCTGGATGATGAAGAAAGTGAGGTGTTCTTTCCCAAGGAAGCTGTTAAGCAGTCCTTTGTGCAGATAGGATATGAGGGAGATTATTCTGTCAAGACCTTCAGGAAAGGGAAGGTCTCATCCCAATGGAAATTTCTGCTCCATGTGGTTATCCACAGCTTATCAAACAAGCATAGTGGATGGGACCAGATTCCTGAGGATCTCTCCTTTATTGTCCATGGGATAGTACAGGGAGTCAAGTTCAAGTATTCTTAGTTTGTTTAAACTAATCTGCTTTCAAACTTGGACTCCTTAGAGTATTACATGTTCCCTAGATATGTTCAATACATTCTTAACTATGAACTGGGCTCACAGTTAAGGGGAACGGCTAGTATTCTTAAATTGGAACAGATGAAGCCCGACATCTTTAAAATAATAAGAAAGCCCACTGTTGGCTTCTCTGGGGTAGAAACAGCCCTGGTCCCAAAAATGTTAGAGCTCATTGCTCAAGGTGACAACCTAGCAGCACCAGCTAGTGTTGAACCAACACCTTCTACTTCCCACCACCCACATCAACAACCACAAATCACCCTCACCTACCAAAGAAAACATAAATGAATCCCTACTCAGACTATTCAGTCTGTGCAGGCCCCTATACAATCACCTATATAGGAAGAAGTGGACACTAGAGCTCCCACTTCTCTTGAGGAGCAAACCACTCCCATTCCTTCTATGATCAGTGTTGAGGTTCGTCATGCTCAGCCTGATGAGTTCATAAGCCAAACTGTCTTAAGCCATCACTCTGAGTCTCAACACTTAGGTGATCAACCTTCAGGGGACAATTACCGTCCCCAGCCTTTAGATTTAAACCAACCAATCCCAAACCTTGATTTTTATACTGATGAAGATTTAGGTTTCAGTGAGTATCATGTTTCTCTCTTCTTTTCCCCCACTCAAAGAGAGATGAATGCTCCTAGGTCTCCTACTTCTATCCCACATCAGTCACCTACTACTGAGGTGGACACTTCTAAACACGTTCAGGATGTTCATATGGAAGAGGCTCTCACTTTGAAAGTGATTACATAATTAAGACCTCAACACTGACTCCTCAACTGAGGCTGTCAGTGAGCAGAGGAAAACCAACAGCCAAGAACCTGAAGCTGGTGATAAGATAGAGGACTCTACTCCAATCATCTCATCCCCCAATGATTCTTTAGATAAAGATGAGGGGAATCTAAGAGTAAAGGTGCAATAATTGTCTAAAACATGCACCTATTTAGTCTCTAAGGTTAGTCACCATGAATCTCAAGTGACTACCTTACAAAACAGGGTCAATGATTAGCAACTTGAGATTTCATATCTTAAGGACAAACTAGCTAAGAGACCTTTAAGAGGAGCTCAACCAGGAACACAAGAACCTATGGATGTGATTGACCTAACTCCTAGCTCACCTATGCAAGTGGGTGATGCTACCAAAAAGGGGGAGAAAGTCATCACTATCACAGAACATGGGAGTTCTTTAAGGAGTATGGACATTGAGGACTCACCATCCTCACTTGCCATTGTGCCTACTCAGCAACTTCCTCAAGTTTGAGGAAGGGATACCAAGGGCTATGTCATCTCCACCATCTTCAAATCACATCATTGGGTGGAGGTATGACAGCAACAGAAAAGCCCTCATCATTCTTAGAGTTCAAGGGCAACAAGAGATCTTTAATTTTCACACCTTGAACTTCTATGAAAGTTTGGATCTAGTCACAATGCCACTTGTCAATCCAAGCCAATCAAGACAAGCTGACATAATGGTTCAAAGAATCCATGACAAGATCATTGCAGAGTTCAGCTTTAGAAGAAGACTAAGGCAATCATAGGGGAACCTTGACTGAAGGCCTAGTGGCAGAACCTAAGAGCCCTATCCCATCAACATCAACTGTTGTAGAGATCCATACCCTTTTTAAGACACCTGCTGGTGAAGGTGCTTCTCAACCTCTCTTTTGCCAGAGCTCAGAAGCTACATCAATAAATGAAGTCCAAAGCTCTCTCCATCCCGAGTCACAAAGGTTTGTGAGTGACAAAGGGAAAAGAAAGATGACTGTTGGACCAAAAGAACCAATGAGCCGGATCAAAAAAACCTTTAAGTCCCACAGACGTCACAACAACTACTGAAGACCACAACAGCTGAAGACAACAGCTGATTACAAAGTCTGAAGACAAGTGCTGAAGACAAAGTCTAAAGACAAGTGCTGAAGACAAAGTCTGAAGACAAGTGCTAAAGACAAAGTCTGAAGACAAGTGCTGAAGACAAAGTCTGAAGACACAAGTGCTGAAGACAAAGTCTAAAGACACAAGTGCTGAAGACAAAGTCTGAAGACACAAGTGCTGAAGACCAAGTATCAGATGTTGTCACAACAGCTGAAGAGGTCTTCTTCAGTGTTGTGACGGTTTACCTTTCAGTAGTTTTATGTTTTATCTGTTCAGTAGTTTGACACAACAGCTGAAGAATACTTCTTCAGTGTTGTGCTTATCAGTAGTTTTATGTTTTTCAGTAGTTTTGTAAAACGACTGAAGAGCTTGTTCTTCAGTCGTTGTAGTTGAGTAGTTTCTTATCAGTAGTTTTATATTTTGTACTTAACACTCTGATATGTTCTCAGTAGTTGTGAACATTTCAGTACTTTGTTAAGGGTTAGTTATTTTTGTACTAGATCTGCCAGTTGTCACTTTCCCGTGATAACAGCAGCGATTGAACTCTATATAAGGAGTGTCAACCTATTGTAATAAAAGAATGATTTGATCAGAAATATTCGATATCATAGAAACATTCCTTGTTACAGAAATATATTCTCTTGTTATAACCGTATTTGTTCTTAATGCATACGAGTATCAAATTCTTGCTACAATTTGTCTAATTCTTGTTCTTATTCCGCTGCGTTACGCTCTAATACATCAAACTTGTGATCACTGATCCTGTCAAATGGTATCAGAGCAGGTTAATCATTGATCGATCTAATAATGATCATTGAAACTGCTATTCAAGATCCAAGTTTGATTGAATTAGCATTTTGCAAGAAACGGTTATAGAGATTGAATTTTCTGTGTTTCTGGTCATTCATCCTGAGATTTTCTCTTGGTTTTCATTGAGTCTGTTGTGGTCTATGTAAAAACGTTTAAAAGCTTGAATTAATTGTATTGGACTAAAAATGACTACTCCTTCCAATGATCCTCACAATACTGGTTCCTCAACCAAGCCTCCAATGCTGGTTAGGAATGAGTATAACATATGGCAACGACGAATGCTCCATCACCTGTCTGTTAACAGCGCAGGTTGTTGGACATCAGTGGTACATGGTCCACACAAGGCTATGGTGAATAACCCGGAAACCAATCAAATGGTTCCGAAGAGCAGGGAGCAATACTTAGATGAGGATAAGAAGTTGTTTGAGATTGATGCAAAAGCCCATGGAATTCTGGCCATGGCACTACCCAATGAAATCTATTCTGGGCTAATACATCATGAAACTGCCCATGACCTCTGGAATGCCTTGAAAGAACAATTTGGAGGAACAGATGAGGTCTTGGCAAATAATAGAGAAATCCTTGCCCAACAATACGAGACATTCTCTCATAGAAAGGGTGTGACACTGACTCAACAGTTTGAGCGGTTCTCTTGTTTGATCTCTGAATTAAAAATGGTCAAACTTGAGTACACCAATATCCAGATGAACAACAGATTTCTCAGATCACTGCCTGAGAGATGGGACACATATACTATTGTCCTACGCTCTAGTGCAAATTTGGACAAACTATCTCTCACCCAACTCCATGGGAAATTGCTCACATTTGAGAGAGAGATAGAACAGAAACGAAAACTGTCTTCATCTGGAAAGCTCAGTGAAGACTTTGTACCAGGCAACACTGCCTTGGTTGGTCATGAGTTAGAATATGCTTCATCTGAATGCCAGTATGATGAGCATATTGATTTCTCCTCAAACACTTCTGATTCTGCGTTTGTGAGTGTTGATAGTCAGTTTACTGGGTGTAATAATGACAATCTATGCTTCATCATGGATGATCTCAAGGGGATTGCTAATGATGACTTAGAAAAAGAGATGGATATTTTGAGCCAAATGGCCTTGATAAATATCAGATCTCAGAAGTTCTACAAAAGAACTGGAAGAAAGTTCGCAGGACTCTCTGGCAAAACCAAAGTTGGTTTTGACAAGAGTAAGTTGAAGTGTCACAAATGCCACAGGCTTGGACACTTTGCTAGAGAATGCAGATCATCTGGATCTAATTCCTCTGCACCTTTTGTGACTTTCCTGGCAATAGTCAACAACACAGAGGGCAACATCCTGTCAATTCTAGTCATCATTCTCAACCACAATCTCCTGCATATTTTGTTCCTCAGGGTCAAATGCCATATCCTTACCCTTGTTATTACATGCCACAGTCAAATCAAGTTCAAGTTCCTATAGTACCACAACCTCATGCACTACCAGAACCTCAACCATCTCAATCTCATCAACCTCCTCAACCTCAACAACACAGCTTCTTCACCCCTGGAGTTGTTGACTGGAGCAGTTTACCGGATGACATATCTGGTCATGAACAACTGTTCACAGGTGCTGGTCACATGGTGGTGACAGTCCTTTTGGGAATCTGGCTCTCATGGCCCTAGAGTCTACTGAGGGTTCCTGCTCAAATACATCATCTTCACAGGTAACTCAGGTATCTTCAGAGGCTAAAGCCAAGTTATGTTCTGAATCATGCATTGCTGCCTTTGTCTCCATTAGAGAGGCAAATGTAGCATTAATAAATCAAAAACTTGAGTTTGAGAAAACCATTTCCAAAAGAAAAGCTGAGTTTGAGTCTGCTCTTAATAGTAAAAATGATGAGATTTATAAGCTTAAATGCCAATTAATGATGAAAAGGCCAAGCTAGAGGTTATTCTGGAAGACCAGAGAAGTCTCAAAGAAACCCTTGCAGTCACCCAGGTAGAGTGTGATCGATGGGTACAATCATGCAAAGGTTTTGAAATGCTTCTTAGTAAGTAATCTGCTTCCAATGTGAAGTTTGGTATTGGTTATAATCACACTGCTCCTCCTACAGATTTTGCTTCAAGAGCAGAAGTGAAATCTGATGGAGAAAGCAATAACCAATCCACCTCATCATGTGATTCACTTTTTGATAGAGCATCATCAAAAGTTGAAGTCAGCACTAAGCCCTCTCAGAACCCATCAGCTGATGTTGATGGTTCCACTGCTGACACTCACATGATCAAAGAGATGATCAACTCAGGAGCTATTTCTGGAAGTCCTGAAAGGACTGGAGAGCAAGATTTAACACCTGAAGTTCAAACTCCAACTACTGTCAACACTGAAGAGAAGAAAACTGCCAGTAGAAAGAGTTTGAAGACTACTATAGAGGAAGTCAAGAAAGCAAATAATGCTTCCAAAGTACTGAAGAGCAAGTCTTCAGTAGTTTCATTCTCTTTAGTTGATGATCAACATAAGATGAAGAAGAAACCATGTGAAGTATGTGGTTTGTTCAATCATCTTACAGATGATTGTTGGTACAAAAGGGGATCCAAACTCAAACATAAAGAGGAAAGTAAAGAGAAAATGGTTAAAATGAAAACTGAGTTTGAAGCCACATTTGTACCAGCAACATCAAATCCTGTAACCCTTAAGTCCAAAAAGAAATCCAAAAAGGAAGGGGTTAAACAGGTAACAGCTGAGATTGCTCAAAAGAAGAAGGTGCAACATAGGAACTTATCAAACTCCAATGCCAATGTGTCTGAAGAGCTGAAAGCCTTATCACAAAATCAGACACAGCTGGTTATGAAGGTTCAACATCTATTGGAAGAGTTAACCAATTAGATGTTCCTATGTTGAAACCACAGAAAAGGAGGTCCAAGCCAAAGGATTCCTTTTCTTCACCAGTTTCTTCCTCTCAGGCTGTTGTTTCCAACAAACATGTTCGTTTACCATCTGTTGATGAGAACAGGCCCAAGACCAAAAAGGTTTGGGTCTCAAAATCTAACTAATTTGTTGTATTTTGCAGGGTTCTTCAACATACCTCAGAGGCATCTGGTATGTAGACAGTGGAGGATCCATGCATATGACAGGAAACAGATCACTTCTTAATGACTACTCTAAAGGAAGGAAGGGGTTTGTGTCATTTGGCAATGATGTAAAGGGTTACATCATCGGAAAAGGCTTTGTTTCCAATGGGGAAATAAAGTTTGATGATGTTAACCATGTGGAAAATCTCAAGTACAACCTCTTGAGTGTCAGTCAAATGTGTGAAAAAGGCCATGTTGCTCTTTTCACCAGTCAGAACTGTCGGATTCTGTCATCCAAAGTTCTAAGTTTGATTGATAAGGTGTTGGATGAACACACTATCCTAAAGTCCAACAGGACAAGAAGTGTATGCCTTAAATCTTTCCAAGAAAATAGATCTCAAAGGCCATCCTTGCCTATTTTCCAAGGCTTCCCCTCAAGAATCTATTCTATGGCATAGAAGGTTGGGTGGGTCATGTTAATCTCAAAAACATAAATCAGCTGATAAACCATGGTTTAGTAAGGGGACTGCCTATGAAGGAGTTCAAGTGTGAAGATAACTGCACTGCTTGTTTAAAAGGAAAACAGCACAAGCTTCATTTCCCTCCATAGAAGAACCTAAGTCCACTGCCTGCTTACAGCTTCTTCACATGGATCTCTTTGGTCCTGTGAGAGTGATGAGTATGGCTAAGAAGAAATACTGTTTGGTAATTGTGGATGATTACTCCAGATTTGTATGGACTTTCTTCTTGCATTCAAAGGATGAGGCTGCGCAGTCCATTATGAACTTTGTGTTACACGTTGAGAAGCAGTATTCCCTACCAGTTAAGTGTGAGGAGTGACAATGATACTGAATTCAGAAACCACACACTTGATGAGTTTTACTTATCAAATGGAATCAAGAGGCAGTATAGCATCCAAGAACTCCTGGGCAAAATGGAGTAGTGGAGAGAAAGAGCAGGACCCTTATTGAAGCTGCAAGGTCCATGTTGGCTGATTCTGGACTACCAATGACTTTTTGGGCTGAAGCTGTCAATACAGCTTGCTATGTACAGAATAGAGTTCTAGTAAATCAGAGGTTGATGAAGACTCCATATGAAGTTCTTCATCATTTGGCCCCTCTAATTTCATTCTTCAGCCATTTGGGTGTCCTTGTTTCATTCTCAACACACGGGATCAACTCCAAAAAATTTGATCCTAAGGTGGATGCAGGGTACTTTGTTGGTTATTCATCAACTTGCAAAGCATACAAAGTCTTCAACTGTAGAACAAATGGTTGAAGAGACTCTACATGTTAAGTTTAATGAATCTCCAAAGGACAAGATTCCACAAAGCCCTGTGGAGATATTTGATTTGGACATACTGCAATATGTTCCTTATCAAACTCCTGTTGTTGCTCCTGTCAACAGTTCACCACCTGGTGGTTCTGCTGATGCTGATGATGATGATGATAGCAGTACTCACCTCTTCAGGTTTAGTGATCAACTGCCTAATTCAGCTAGACCTGATGGTCCTGTAGCTCCAGTAGCACCATCCACAACAAATGCTGATGAGATTTCTTCAAATTCAACTTCTTTTGAATTACCATCCACTGATTGGTTTCAAGGAAATGATTCACCATCACCATCTGTTGCTGCTGAGCCTGCTACAAACACTTGCACAGATCTCATGTGTATCAAGATCTGAAGAATCACCCTATGTCTCAAATCATTGGTGATATCACTGCTGGCATATCAACAAGAAGTCAATTGTCAAATTTCTGCTTCTATGCTCTCTCATCAGTCAGCAAGAGCCAAAGAATTATCACATTGCTTTAAAGGACAATGGATGGGTTGATGCCATGCAGCTTGAGCTTCTTCAGTTCAAGAAACAGCAAGTGTGAGAACTGGTTCCTCTACCTCCAGGTAAGTGTGCAATAGGCACTAAATGGGTGTTTAGGAACAAAACTGATGAAAATGGGCTTATTGTTAAGAACAAGGCCAACTGGTTGTTCAGGGTTTGCACAAGAAGAAGGTATTGATTATGATGAAACCTTTGCCCCTGTAGCCAGACTGGAAGCAATTCGATTGTTTTTAGCTTATGCTGCTTATCAAAACCTTAAAGTTTTTCAAATGGATGTCAAAAGTGCATTTTTGTATGGAAAAATTAAAGAAGAGGTTTATGTATGTCAACCACCAGGCTTTGAGGACAATAAACATCCTAATTGGGTGTATAAGCTTGATAAGGCTCTTTATGGGTTGAAACAAGCTCCTAGAGCCTGGTATGAGACATTATCAAACTTTCTTCTGGAAAATTTCACTAGAGGCTCCATAGATAAGACTTTATTCATTAAGAAAGCTGGGCAGCATAATCTACTTGTTCAAATTTATGTAGATGATATTATTTTTGCATCCTCTGATCCATAGTTGTGTGATGCCTTTACAAAGTTGATGCAACAGAAGTTTGAAATGAGTGCCATGGGAGAATTACAGTTCTTTCTGGGTTTGCAAATCAAACAAAAGGCTGATGGAATTTTCATTCATCAGTCCAAATACACAAAAGATCTTTTGGAAAAGTTTTATTTACAAAACTGTAAGCCATGTTCTACCCCCATGTGCAGCACCACACAACTGGATACAGATCAGAAAGGTAAAGTGGTTGATGAAACACTTTACAGATGTATGATTGGGTCCTTGATGTATTTAACAGCTTCTAGACCAGATATTATGTTTGCTACATGTGTTTGTGCTAGATTTCAGCTGCACCTAAGGAGTCTCATTTGATTGCAGTCAAGAGGATCTTTAGATATCTGCAAGGCTCCATCTCTAGGTTTATGGTATTCTACTATACATTCTGGTAAATTAGTTGCTTTTTCTGACAGTGACTATGCAGGGTGTAAGTTGACCAGAAATCAACTTCTGGTGGATGTTAATTCCTAGGCAACTGCTTGATTTCTTGGCAGAGCAAGAAACAGACCTCAGTTGCTACATCAACTGCTGAAGCAGAGTACATTGCCGCTGCAAGCTGTACATCTCAGGTACTCTGGCTTCAAAACCAATTATTGGATTATGGCATAACAGAGACTAAGACCCCATTGTTAATGGACAGCTCTTCAGCTCTTTGTATTGTCAAGAATCCTGTCCAGCACTCTACGACTAAACATATTGAAATCAGACACCATTTTATTAGAGATTGTTTTGAAAAAGGTTTGATTGATCCAAAATTTGTTCCTAGTGCTGATGAGCTTGCAGACATTTTTACTAAGCCTTTGGATAGTTCAACTTTCCACAACCTGGTGTTAAGGCTTGGTATGCTGCAGCTAGAATAAGTGACAACTACTGATGATCTCAACTCACAAGTACCGATGATCATTAGTTCATTATTGTCACATATAAGTACTGATGAGTTTTTTTCCCGTAGTTTTTATAACTACTGAAGGCTACATACCTCACCAGTACTGAAGTACTTTATCTGTTAAAAACTGATGTAGCTACAACACTGATGTAGTCACAACAGTTGATGCAGCTACAACTACTGATGTCAAAATGCAGATAAGTACTGTGTCCTATGAAACACCTGAAAAGCAGATGAAATCTGATGAGTAAGTGTTGAGGACAGTGTGAAACAGCTGAAAAGCTATGAATTGACGAAAACAGCTGATAAGTAATTACTCTTCAGTTGTTTCTACAACTGCTGTTTCATTAAAACAACTGAAGCCAAAACTATGTCTTCAGTAGTTTACAACTACTGAAGACTAACACCAAGTCTTCAGCTGTTTACAACAACTGCTGACAAAACCACTGTCTTCAGTAGTTTCACAACTACTGATGACTAATACCAAGTCTTCAGTTGTTTCATCACCTGAAGTCAAAACTGTCTTCAGTAGTTTTATAACTATTGATGACTAAATCAGAGACTTCAGCTGTTTCAACTCTGAAAGTTAATACCACGTCATCAGTAGTTTCAACAACTGATGACTCACACCAAACCTTCAGTCGTTTTCTAACTCGACCCTTTAAATACCTTATCCCACCTTCAGAGTTTTTACTTTCTTCTCTTCTCAAACCTAACGTTCAAAAAACTTTGTAAATTCTTTTCATCAATGGCGACCATGCAACTAAAACCTCGACACAACTGTGTCGCACATCTCACAAAATCGCCATACTGGACCAAGTTTCACAACGCCATTGATTTAATGGTTCAGTCACCCTACAAAACGGCTTTTCTGGTAAATCCCACCATATATGCCGAATCCCTTAACCAATTCTGGACAAACGTCACTCTGGTCTCTGAGGAGAATGACACAGAGTCTCTTCAATCGTTTGTCCATGGCCAAAAAGTGGTCATTACTCCAGACACTCTTCGCCAAACCTTAATCTGGATGATGCCACTTTCCCAACTGGTTATCCAAAGGGCACAACAGATCAATCATTTGCCCACCATGGATACCAGGGTAACCTGAGTGCATCTACCATACTGAAGAACATTTCCCGGATGCCGAATGTCTCATATTTCATATGGTAATGTATGCCTTGCCTCCAAGACTTCATCATGGGATCAAATGTCCACAAGGTGGCAACAGGTAATGTACTCCATCCTTGAGCAACAACCTTAAATTTTTCTGAAATACTATTTTTAGAGCTCAAGGATATGGCCCAAAAACAAACTGCTAACCGTTGGATATTATATCCTCGGTTCATAATGGCCATAATTGAAAACAGCTTCAAGCTGAGGGACTTGTTGGCCTGGGAGTCCCTGCTATGGCTGTACTGCCGGAAGTATACTCCCGGCACAACTCTGACCAATCACTCAAAATGGCTGCCAAGCTGCGCAAACCCACGCAGCTGGAACCCACAGCCACCACCCAATCCAAAGTCCCCACCAAACCCACTAAAAGAAGACAAAAAAGGCTACTCAGGGAAATGAGTCCCCTGAGGATGCCCCTGCAACACAAACGTAGGCTATATCCACTGGTTTAAACCCCCTAGTGGATACAAGACTTCACCAGCCACAGCCGCTCAGGATTCCTCTCAAAAGGAGCTTGCAGCAACCACAGAAGGGGTACCCACAATCTGGGATCTTCCTCATTTGAGAGATTGCCATTGAGAGCACACCATTCTCCCCAGGTGCACACTGCTTTTACCCCATCTCCCCATGCAACCGCCCCCCAAAGTCCAACCATTATCATTGCAAACGTGCTAACTCAGTTGCATGCCTCTCTCTCCTCCCCCCAACCACCAACAAAAGGAGAACCACAGCTATTAAGGACGAGGATCACCATGCTTCTGACAACCCACAGCACCGGGGTTTACACATTCTATCTCCTGGTGTGGATATGGAGATTAGAACATCTAGTGAGGCTGCCACCTCTTCTGAATCAGCACATGATCAGAATGAGGCTGGTAACATAGCTAAGACCTCACTAGAGGCACAGCTGATGAAGGACATAGTCCTGAGGCTGGAAGTCCCCAGTTCCAAGAAAAAGGGGCACATGCTAAAACTGGTCTACACCCAGTGCATGTACATCCTGCTACAAGCAGGAGGTCAGGTGATTCAGCATCTGCTGATGATGACCTGGCTTCTTTTATGATGTTCTGGCCCAGAACACAATTCTTGAGGAAGAAGTCAGTAGACTACAAAGACTACTTGACCAATTCTCTCAAGAAGCAAGTCCATCTGCCACCAACATAAACCCACAGATGGCACCTTCACCTGAAGGTCTCCACACACTCAGCCACTCAAAACTCCAAGCCACCAGCTTCTGTTTCTGGCATTGCTTCTCAGGGACAGAACCCCTCTGAGCAAACAGTTGCTATCTTTCAGTAATCCCTACCTCTCATCACCCCAATGATCACAGACATTGTGATCAAAACCATGGATGAGAGGCTTCCCTCAATCATTAACCCCTGGTGGAGGAGATTGTGAGCACAAGGCTTTCTGCTACTCAAACCCTTGCAACCAATGCAACCAAAAAGGGGGAGAGTCAGTCAGTGAAAGCAAAGAGGAAGAGCAAACTGAAAGAAAAGGAAACTGAGAAGGAAGAGGAGTCTGTGAAGGGAACCGAAAATGATCAAGTGGGTGAAAGTCACAAAGACTTTCATGTCACATATAAGAAGAGGAAGGGTGAAGGAAAAGAGAAAGAACTCCAACTCGATGAGATGATCAAAATGGTAGATGCTACACATAGTAAATCAATGGATGCCATTATTGATCAACTGTATAGACAAGGGTTCGATACTACACAGCTTGACTCAGAGATCAGGACTTGAAGTTGAAGAAATTAACTCAAGATGGGCAAGTTATGATGCATTAGAAAGAGAGAGACTAGAGATCATGATCAGATTCATTGCAAAATATCTTGGGAGATCATTGATCGAGATTAAATCATGGACCAGGGACAGTATCTTGGCCATAACCTCCAAGATCTGTTCGTTTGAAGCATACACTAAGGGTTTAGTAGTCAAGCTTTGAATGAAGCAGGAGCAGGAGCAGGACTGAGCTAGCCAAACACTCAAAAGCCACACTCACCTCTAAAATGCTAACTCCCTGTCAACGTTCCCTCTCCAAAACAACCATAACCACAACCCACAAAACCAACTCCCTTACCCTCTAAACCAACAGCCGATGATGCACCCAAGAAGAAGAGAAGGGTGTTGAGGCTAGAAGAAGAAGAAGAAGGGATGATGTGGAAGAAGATAGGCTGCCTCTGTCTGCAGTCCTAACATTGCCTAAAGCAAACCCATGCCCATCACTCCCACCTCACAGATGGAAACTATGAGAGTAAAGATTGAAGAAGAGCAGCAGCAAAGGCTTCATGATGATGAGATGTTGAAAAGCATCGACAAAACTTATGCTGCTTCTTCATCAATAATTAGTATGAAGAAGAAGCTTGAGTTTGTACACCCTTGCTAACACATTTCAATATCAAAGGAAAGGTGAGAGTATGGCCTGATCCTAGGTGGCTCACAGGATTGTAAAGAAGACATTCCTTCGAGATACAAGGGCCAAGTAAAAAGGATCGTAGATGAAGAGATCACAGTGGTCCTTGTAGTATCACCCTGGAGATTTGTAGAAGATTTCAAGAAGGCCTATGAGACTAAACAGCCACCCAAAAGATTTAGAGAACAGAGTTATTAGAAAGGGGTTAGTCACAAGAGGCTTGAGAACTCAAACAAAATGAGCTTAGTTTTACTTGAAGGGACTCATCTGATGAGTTTGCATACAGACAGATTACAACAGTTGAGCTCAAAAATGACAAACAGCCAAGTACATCTCAGAGCTGTATGGGCGTGAAGGATTGTTTGATGGTGAAGCTGAGAACCTGACCATGGAAGAACAAATTATGTTTCTCAGAGCATACACCAGAGAATCCTACAGGCTTATACATGGGAAGTGAGTCTCATGGATGGGGGAACAGCTCAGTGTCCAATTCCCCAATACAGAGCTCCCATCCATACATTGCCAACCAAATCATCAGAGACTCATTCCCAGTCCAGTGCTTATATGGGTCATCTTCTCAACTGATCAAGAAGGATAAAGACCAACCATTCTGCCAACAATAAGTGGGACCTCAATAAAGTTAAAGGTTTTGGCTGCATTGGTTCAGGGGGAGTTTGTTGGACCAAAAGAACCAATGATCCGGATCAGAAAAACCTTTATGTCCCACAGACGTCACAACAACTACTGAAGACCACAACAGCTGAAGACAACAGCTGATTACAAAGTCTGAAGACAAGTGCTGAATACAGAGTCTGAAGACAAGTGCTGAAGACAAAGTCTGAAGACAAGTGCTGAAGACAAAGTCTGAAGACAAGTGCTGAAGACAAAGTCTGAAGACACAAGTGCTGAAGACAAAGTCTAAAGACACAAGTGCTGAAGACAAAGTCTGAAGACACATGTGCTGAAGACCAAAGTATCAGATGTTGTCACAACAGCTGAAGAGGTCTTCTTCAGTAGCTGTGACGGTTTACCTTTCAGTAGTTTTATGTTTTATCTGTTCAGTAGTTTGACACAACAGCTGAAGAATACTTCTTCAGTTGTTGTGCTTATCAGTAGTTTTATGTTTTTCAGTAGTTTTGTAAAACGACTGAAGAGCTTGTTCTTCAGTCGTTGTAGTTTGAGTAGTTTCTTATCAGTAGTTTTATATTTTGTACTTAACACTCTGATATGTTCTCAGTAGTTGTGAACATTTCAGTACTTTGTTAAGGGTTAGTTATTTTTGTACTAGATCTGCCAGTTGTCACTTTCCCGTGATAACAGCAGCGATTGAACTCTATATAAGGAGTGTCAACCTATTGTAATAAAAGAATGATTTGATCAGAATATTCGATATCATAGTAACATTCCTTGTTACAGAAATATATTCTCTCGTTATAACCGTATTTGTTCTTAATGCATACGAGTATCAAATTCTTGCTACAATTTGTCTAATTCTTGTTCTTATTCCGCTGCGTTACGCTCTAATACATCAAACTTGTGATCACTGATCCTGTCAATGACATCTGAGGAGATTGGAGGAGGAGATAGAGGAAAAGGAAGCTGAGGGGAGAAGTTCCTCTTCGGGTCTGCAAGACTCATGGAACTACAACTATGGTTTGCCCCCAACCAAAAAATTAGTGATGAGTGAGGACAGTCAGGATAAACTACTTGCAGACTAGGACTATGACATTGATAATGTCATTTTTCTCCCCTTGGATGAACTAAATGAACTAGTTGACATGGAAAGGTCAAAGGAGAAGAAAGAGGCAGAAGATGCAAGAGTTACTGGTTCCAATGAAGAAGACATAAGAAAGAAAAGACTATATAAGCATGTGCCTACTCTCTCCCCCTTTCAAGAAAGTCCTGCACATGAGGATGTGGTTCAACAAGAACCTCAGGTAGATAAAGAAGAAGACAGGATCAAGATGATCAACTACCTGAGTGCCACAGGCCTCTATCTGGCAGACACATCTTCCTTTATCCTATGACTATATTGAGTTTGAGTATCGCAAACAACTCGAACTGGAGATAGTCAAGGAAAGAAAAACAACCAAAAGGAAGCTAAGGGAAGAAGCTGCTAAGTCAAGAGCCATCATCCAAAAGAACAAGAAGAAGTCTGCAGATAGGCAGAGGATGATGAGCTTCTTGAAGCTGTATGGATTCTCCGAAAGAAGACTTGGCCCCGTGTCTCTATCCACTATGGATGAGCATATCAGGGTGATCAAGAAGAAGATAAAGAGTGGAGAGCTGATTGACTTACACTCCCCTCCAATCAAGCTCCACCTGAAGTGGAGGTTAAGGTTGAACAACCAGAGACAACACAACTCGGACCTCCTGCTGAATCTCAGCAAGCTTCATCTTCTGTTAGGACCGTTTAGGTATGGAGTACTAACTGATTTACGTGTATACCAAACCAAATAGTGTGGAATCCTATTTAATTGGCGATCCAATCAGTGAGAACGCAAGTATAATCAATCTAATAATGAATCAAAATGTTAAGAACGATTGCAAGATGATTAACTGCGATCTATGAACTTGGAACAAGTGTTCTTGAGTCTCTGGATGGCTAGGGTATGATTATATGCGTAGGTATTTGAATTGTTATGTTTTTCCATGAATTAAGTGGTATTTATAGATTAGGGTTTGCCATTCGTGCGACTGAATCGTACGATTGTCCGAGTCAATCTTATGTCTCAATCATTCGACTGATCCAGTCTCCTGGTTCAGTCGTGCGACTGGTCCATTAGCATGAAGTGTTCATGCGTATGATCCATTAGCATGGTCCATTCGCATGAGAACTTCACATGACTAAGTTTAAACATGTTTCTCAACCATTATTGACTAAGAACTATGTAAACAACCACAACCCTAAATACTTAGTTCAATACACAATAAACAATGAAATATTAAATATTATAATCATAAACCACACATTGTATTTATGCATACCCATTCAATTACATATATGTAAGACATGAAAGTCATTTTACATTGAGCTTCTAAACTAGGTACATATGTATCAATAAACTCCCCCTTGGACCTAGTTTACATCTATTGTCTAACATTCTGCATCAGCTCTTCAAATTTCTTATACTTCTCCCTTGTAACTCCTGCATGTATTTCAAATGCAAAGCAGAGTCTTATCACGTTTTGGAACTGGAGGGCTTGTACAATGTCTTGTGCGTTATAGAACAGTGGCCACTTGTATAAAGTGTAGATATCGTCAGAAGACAAGTTGGTTAGCCACATTGGGTCAAATACCCTGATAGTTTCCATATTACCTTCTCTATTCAGAACTATGACCGCCTCACCTATTCTCCAATCGTAGTACCATCACTTAAAGTGTGGAGTGAAGTCCTATGGCATTTCCTTAGAGGGATTCTTGACATTGTGCGCGGAGGACTCCACTTCAGCACTATCTTTGGCTTGCCAGTAATGGAATCAAATTCAGATCGTCTAATATACCTCGTCGTTTGTTGAGATTTGAAGTTGACCCACCTGGAGCCTGACATCTTTCTTGGGTCAGCATATAATAGCTTCAGTTTGGCCAACTGGTTGAGCTCAAAACCAGGTAGAGTCTTTAGATCGTATGGGAATCTAAAGTAATCTATACCCTTCTCTCTCTTCACCGCATACACGCTTGAAATTCCCTTTCTCTCCATAGTTAAAACAGGTAACTTTGGTTTTGTCAAAACCAAAGGTTGTATCCTTTGTGGCAATCAAGTTTTGTCCTGTCTTCTTAACAAATTTCTTTGCTCTTCGGACAGTACTTGCCAATGCCCACATGATATCCATTCTTTCCAGCTCAATTTCATCTACTTGCTCGTAGTCTTCATCTGCCAGATGGCAGTTACCAATCTTTCCTGCAACTAGTCTGTCATAGGAGTGAACGACAGCTGCTAAGAGATCCATGTGCTCCTTAGCTACCTCTACAGTGACATTACTGAGATTCTCGGTCTTCAATCTTGTAGCATTGGCTTCAGGTGCTATGTATTGGGTGCATGACGACCCTAACGTGTCGTTTGAAGTGGTGCTCCATACGTTTTTGCTTGAGGAGTTGAGTTATAAAGTGACGGGTTCTGATCATATGACGCCTTCTGAGACCTGTACTTCATCCTCAAATCTTCCTCTCTCAGCTTTAGAATGAAATCGTTGATATCCAACTTTGCCAGCAAATCATTCTATCTGATATTTGACACAAATGAGACCCACTTTTCTGGCAATCCATCTACAAAATTCGACACCTTGTTTTCCATAGACATTGTAACTCCATAAGTGTGCAGCTCACTCATCAAGTGGTAGAAACGGTCAATGACATCATCCAAGCTCTCCTTCCCCATCGATGAGAAGTTATCAAACTCCTTTTTCAAAGCCTTAGCCTTTAGAGCCTTTAATGATGCATTCCCTTCATACCGTTTTTCTAGAGCATCCCATAGCTTCTTTGCTTGCTTGTTCTCAGAAAATTGATGGAATATATCCTTAGGAATTGACTGAGTTAGCAGAGCACATACCTTATTCTCTGCATTGTACTTTAACTTTTGGCTATCAGTCATGCCACCTAAGGTAAGTTTAACTCCATCAGCACCAACCGGCATGTTGTACCCTATCTCTATTGATTCCCACAGATTAGTATATACTCTGTTTAAGTATATCTCGAACCTTTGCTTCCATTGTGGGTAATCATCTAACGTTATGAGCTTAGGGGGCTTATTATGATTCCCCATTTCATTTTCCAGGAGCAATAGATTCTGGATCCATGAATCCTTACCTTCTGTGAACGCTGAATATTGATCTTCCATCTCGATTTACTTTGAAGTTTAGAACTAAACTGTTTTACTGGTTCGAATGAAAGACTACGATTGGGCTATTCGTGCGATTGAACAATGCGGATGGCTCAATCGTGCGATTGAACAATGCGGATGGCTCAATCGTGCGATTGAACAAATGCGGATGGCTCAATCGTGTGATGAACAAATGCGGATGGCTCAATCGTGCGATTGGACAGGTACGGATGAACAATGCGAATAGGGTGTTCAGTTGTACGAATGGATGACCGACTGAGTGCAATCGTGCGTATGGGAGGTGCGTATGAGTTTAGTCGTGTGATTGAGTCAATCGTGCGACTAAAGCTACTGGTTTCTGAAAATTCGAGGATTTTAGGTACTTTGACACAAAAACACGAATTTTTTACGAACCATAATTGCCATATGCCAGAAAACATTAACTTTTTTACCTAGAGACATCAAAAAACACTGTTTGACACAAAAAGATTGAGTTTTTGAGTGAAAAACGTGATTTTTATATCAAAATCGATTGAATCACACGCAAATCAAGAGCCAAAGCTCTGATACCACTTGTTAGGACTGTTTAGGTACGGAGTACTAACTGATTTACGTGTATACCAACCAAATAGTGCGGAATCCTATTTGATTGGCGATCCAATCAGTGAGAACGCAAGTATAATCAATATAATAGTGAATCAAAATGTTAAAAACGATTGCAAGATGATTAACTGCGATCTATGAACTTGGAACAAGTGTTCTTGAGTCTCTGGATGGCTAGGGTACGATTATGTGCGTAGGTATTTGAATTGTTACGTTTTTCCACGAATTAAGTGGTATTTATAGGTTAGGGTTTGTCATTCGTGCGACTGAACCATTAGTATGGTTCAGTCATGCGACTGAATCATACGATTGTCCCAACTGCATGACTAAGGCTTCAGTCGTGCGACTGAGTCAATCTTATGTTTCAATCGTGCGACTGATCCAGTCTCCTGGTTCAGTCATGCGACTGGTCCATTAGCATGAAGTGTTCATGCGTATGGTCCATTAGCATGGTCCATTCGCATGAGAACTTCACATGACTAAGTTTAAACATGTTTCTTAACCATTATTGACTAAGAACTATGTAAACAACCACAAACCTATATAGTTAGTTCAATACACAATAAACAATGAAATATTAAACATTATAAGCATAAACCACACATTGTATTTCATTCATACCCATTCAATTACATATATGTAAGACATGAAAGACATTTTACATTGAGCTTCTAAACTAGGTACATATGTATCAACATCTTCTTATCCACAGCAAGGTCAACCTCCCTCTTCTTCTGAACCTGTGAGAGAGGAAGACCCAACTGAGAAAGACAATGAAGATCAATCAGGTGCTGAAGGACAGTCTTCTCAGTTAAAAGGAACAAAGAGAAAGAAAAGGATTGATTCAAAGCCAAAGTCAAAGAAGAAGAAGGCTGCATCCTTTTCTGAACCTCAGAATGAATCAGAACATCCTGAGGATGTGCAGCCAAAGGATGCTACATCAACTCCCATTCAAATAGCTCCTCTAGCATCAGGAAGACCCATCTTGTCCCGAACATACACCACAAATCCGGAAAGATGGCATGTCATTAGAGATCAAGGCATTGAAGACATCTACACTTGGCAAGATATGTTTCAATTGCCTCTACATGATCTCCTTGATATGAGGAGACATTTTGACAGTTTGAGGGATCCTAATCAACTCATGAAGAAAGGAATGGTCATTATTCTGATAAGGACTATTGATATCTGAAGTCTACTAATGGTTTGGTAGCATCAGCCTAGGGGGAGTTGGTAGAGATTATATGAAGAGGTTGATGCAATCCAAACACCCAAAGTCTCTCCTACATGCTGCACAAGTACACTGAAGAAGAATGCTTCAAAAATTTCACACATACAACAGAAATATTCTAAGTGTGAAATCTTCCGAAGCCAAGACCAATATCTTCCGAAGCCAAAGTTGAAGTCTTCCAAAGCTTCAATAGACAAAGTCTTCCGAAGCCAACACTTGAAGACAGATTTCTTCCGAAGACTTTTAACAACATGCTTTATCTGATGTACTTTTCCATAAAGTTGGACCCCTTTCCTCTTCAACTCTGTAAAATCACCAACTTACATGAGTTGGTGAAAAGGTCCATGCTTTTGGTAACTGTATATTGAAGTCTTGAGTCTGTAACTTTCTACTTTATGTACTTTATCATTTTTATAATAGATAAAGATATGAGCTATGGCATGTCATAGTCACTAGTCAAAAGGCAATCTGCCTTTTGACTCTACAATTGATTTTGTTTTGTGTCTAGTCAATTGTATCCAGCTGGCCTTCAAAGTATGGCTGGCTGTAGGACGTAGTATAAGTATCTCATGTTCTTGTATCTTTCTTGTATGCTTTGTAACACTTTTAATAGAACTTGAGAAAGCAATATACTACAATCTTGAAAACTATATACTTGTGTATCTTGTTCTCTTGTTCTGTCTCTTACTTACTTGTGTTCTTAATATCATCTATTGTGGTTAATCCAGTACGCTGTTTGATTAAGTTTAGTTTGTTCTCCTCTTTGTGTTGTTGTGTTGTAAGTGACCACCCTTCACCGGTCCTGTAATATTATTAGTATTTAATGTAATTATTTAATAAGAGCGAGAAACAAGAAAATTAAAATTAAATGACCTAGAGTTGTGCCAAGTGGCATTTTAAAACATTCTTTTATTATAATAGATAGATTTTTAAAGTTAAAATTTTTATTTTTTAATATTAGGAATATATTTTCCGTGTTGATTGTTCCTTAAAATCATCAAACTTTTCATTAATTTTGGTTTAAAACACTAATTTGAGTTTTATTTATTTTGGTTGAAAACATACATCTTATAAAAACACGATTTTATTTTGATTTTTTGGTTGAATTCTTTTAAGCTTTTAAAATATCACTGTAAAACTATCGCAATGCAACAGCCTGTATTTACTACATACATCCTAGTCATCTTGACACATCAGCTTTTTACTTATCCTTCCTACATGTATTCTCTTACCTCTTTTTAACTCCAACCCATCCTTTCCACTTGCAACCTCTCTCTTCCACATCATCATTTCTTCTTCAAATTCTTTTAAAAACTTTTATTTTATAATCTTAAAAAATATTTAATAAATAAATATACAAATATATTTAAATAATAAATAAAAAAACAAGATAAAATTAAATAAAATTTAAACTTGCATTACATAAAAAAATTGCATTACCTAAAAAGTAAAATACAAATATTCACATTAAAGTAGAACTAAGATTAAAAATCAAAATAAAACTTAATGAAACCATAATCTAAAATTAAGCTTTTTACTCAGAAAAATCTACTCTTCATTAGCTTGATTAGCTTGCTTAAGATTCTAGAGATGTTCCATTAGATTGTTACGTAGTGTGATGTGAGTATCTTTGCTTCGTAAGGATCTAAACCTATGTAGATATTGTGCAAACTCAGTTGGTGCACCTCCATTATAACTTGGTAGCTTAGGCTCATCTTCTTCACGAGATCAGTCAATTATCATATGACTTTCATCTTCTACAATCATATTATGTAGAATGATACATGCATGCATTATATCACCTAACACTGGTATGCTTGTAGATCTTTCAGGGCCTCGTATCATTGCCCACCTTGCTTGGAGGACACCAAATGTTCTTTCAACATCCTTTCTACAAGACTTTTGTTGTCGCTTAAAGTATTGCATTTTAAGATTATTTATTGGAGGATAAACGAAACTATTTACCGACGACCATTTTGGGTAAATGCCATCTGCAAGATAGTATCCTTGCGTGTACTCATTTTCATTCACAATGAAGTTGCACTATAGTGCATTCCCTTCTAAGAATTGATTAAATACTAGTGATTGATTAAGAACATTGATATCATTGTTCAAACCTGCCACTTCAAAGAATGCATGCCAAACCCAAAGGTCATGTGATGCCACAGCCTCCAGCATAATGCTTGGATGGCCATGATCACCTCGAGTGTATTGTCTTTTCCAAGCTGTTGGACAGTTTCTCCAACCCCAATGCATATAATCTATGCTTCCAAACATTCCGACAAACCCATGTTTTTCATAATGCAATTGTAGCAATCGTTGAATGTCATCTTGGTTGGGCCTTCTTTGATATCGTGGTCCAAAAATCTCAACAATAGACATACAGAACTTATGTAGACATTCAATGGAAGTGATTTCACCAATGTGTTTATACTCATCTACTTGGTCAGTTGATGTACCATAAGCCAATTGACGAATGGCATTTGTACATTTTTGTATTTGTGAAAGACTGTTTACACCAAGAGCATCATATCTTTGTGTGAAAAACTTAAAATTTTGATAGCTACCTAGTTTAGAGATTTCTTCAACAATGCGATTAAAAAGACTTTTCGTCATCCAGAACCTTCATCTAAATATGCTTTCATCGAATACCGCTCTAGAGCAAAGTAATCATTCCACAAACGGGCAGCTCCATCCTTTCGGCCTATGTTTAAGTACTTTCGTTTGCCATTCCGTCTAGAAGAACTTCCCTCTTGTGAATCAACTTCATCTTAAACATCAAGCTCAAATAGCTGCATTACTAATTTTTTGTGGCTTTGCTTTTGATGGTGATTCCATAAGATCTTCTTGAGTTTGTTGGAACTGAGGTTGTTGCATTTGGGAGGTTTTTTGAACCTGTTGCCATTTAAGAAATTGTTGAAATTATTGAGGATCAAAGGCAGGTTGTTTAAACTATGACATGATAGGAATTGTCTAAATTGTGGGAATGAAGATCCCTGTTGAAACTAGGGATATGGTTGTGCTTGTGAAAACTAAGAAAAGTTTTGTGATTGTGAGAAAAAAGGGAATGATGGTTGTTGTTGTTGTGGTGTTGCTCATCATCATTATCGTTTAACAAACCAGTGAAAGAAAAAAGTGTGATGTTGAAAATTTTGAGAGTTTGTAAGATTTTGGGGTGAAAAATGAATTAGTTTTAGTGGGTATTTATAGGGGGAGACTAGTTGTTTTTGTTCAAAAATAGTTGTTAATTTTTTTTTTCAAATAACCGTTGTGGATTTTTTTTTTAAAAGTTTGCCTTTTCTTTTAATATAGTTGGCTTTATTTAATAAAGCATGTGGCTTTTTTAAATAAAAAATTAAATTTAATTCATATGTGCTCACTAGTGGATGCATTTTAGTGCACTTGACTAAATATATGCTTCATCTTCCTACATCCTCTCCGATGCTTCCTCTCCAAATGCATCCTCCACATCACTAAATGCATATGCATGCTCTTCAATTGAAGCATTGGAGAGAGTCTAAAAATCATTAGGATTTGCTAATTTAGAACCTACTTTATTTTAGTATAATTTGATTCATTAATGATGAGACGCTTGAGTATCATTAGGTCTTGCTTCTAAAGCTATGGATTTTATACCAATGAAGATATTGACTAAGTTTGATGTTATTATCTTGCCGAACAAAAGTTTAGGAAACTTCTAGTATATTATCTTGATTAAATTCTTTATATTTAAAAATTTAATGCATTTAATGTGCTTAGTGATTAGTATTATTTTCACTTATTACATAAAATTGTGGTAAACTAAAAATATAAGTTTCTTTAAACTTTTGATTTTTTTTCTCTATGTAATTTTAGACACTTATAATTCATATATGTTTATTTTTATTAATCGTGTAGTACATGAGTGTTAACCTACTTGTATATATATTTAATTTGATTTATTTTATTAAAAGTAAATTTGTAACTTTTGTTTTATCTTTATTCAAATGAATTTGCGTATATCATCCAATAAAATCATTCTGAAAGTAAATGTCTTACGATCTCGATAAATTTACACAGTTTATATATCCATATAAAACAATTGAAAAGCTCATAAAAATCATACTTTATTATAGAAACTAAAAAGCAATGAGGCAATATTTTTTCATCATGTAGAAAAGAGAAGCACATCTAGCTATTACGAAATCGGATGAAAACATCCTGAAAGCTAACCAAAAATTCATATTTTATTATAGCAATTAAAAATGCAATTAGGCATTGATAATGTCATCATGTAGCAAATAAGAAACACACCATGCGATTACCAGAAAAAAATTAATAATCAATTAGAGAACACATTTGATATTATAACACACCGAACAATAGTAGGATGATGGGTGAAAAATCACTGGTTACTGGTTTGTGTAAAATGTTATATGGTTTGCTTAAAATGTTATCACAACGTTTTAATTGATTGAATCTAATAATTGGTTTTGCCAAATTTTTTGTAATAGTATTTTTAAGAGTAATTTTCTCATTATGTGAACTTTTATTAATTAAAGGGATACATGTAATTTTAATTTAGGTTTGGGTAAATTTGCAATTAAGATAGTACAAAAAAGGATATACTTAATTCTCCCTAAACTATTTTTTTGTACACATCATTGTAAAAAGGTAAATGATTGTTTTTAAGCACTACTAGAAAAGTTGATTGACTAATTGTCTAATTTCCTTCTGTGAGGGCTTGCCTGTTCCAAGTTGCGAGTTGGGTCATATGACTTTAGCAAAGGCTTTGGTCATTGATTAGTAGAACGGGGCATTGCGTAAGACTGGTTCCACATGAAAAACCCTAACGGACCTGTTAGCTATTAAATAGTAGAGGGGGTCAGTTGTAATAATAGCAAAGTTAGAGGTTACAACGAATAGTTCAATTGTAAAGATACTCAACGTCAATAAATAGAATGGGTAGCTAATGATTTGAGAGTTAATCTTTTTTTTGTGATTCTTCTTCTTCTATCTTTAGTTCTTAATGTTTTTGATCACCAATTGTGTTCGTGACAGGACCATTAACTCATATGTACAATTAGGTTATCCCAACTTTACAATCAATATTCTAGAAAACACATAACATGCATTTTAGTTTTTACTAGGTTTTGGTAAGACGATCGTGTTTATCTACAAATTAGTTGGGCCATCTACAAATTAATTGGGCCATCATGGGCTGCCTAATTTCTTTTCATTTGATTTCGCTAACCTTACTCTCAATAACAATTAACTTAAAAGTCATAAAATTTAAATAATACTAATTATATTGCATTAGTTTTGTATCATATGCATAATCATTATACATATCCTTTAACTTTTATATTTTAAAGCCAATACTTTTACGTACTTTACAATTCAATCCCTATAACTTTTCACTCTCAACTTTGATCCTTTATATTTTGCATCTTTTATAAAAATTCTATTTATATTTCAGTCTAAATTTTGAGAGATAATACGTCATAACGTGTGCATGTGGTTTAACGTTTTTACGCCTATTTTTTGTTGTTTAACATACCCGTCGCAACGTGCGTGTCTTAGATCGACTTAGTTTTTGTTTCACGTGCATGGTTTAACGTATTTACGTCTACTTTCCATTTGGTTTTACTTTTTTCATTTCTAGTTCTTTTTTAATACGAGTTTTTCCTCTTTTTTTAATACGAGTTTTTCCGGTGATGGTGATCGTTGATGGTGGTGTAATATTGGTGCAACTTGGCATGATTTTACGCCGCAACAGGGGGGCTTAATACTAGTTTAAGTTCAATTTTTAAGTTTATTTCATAAATTTAAAAATGTTAAGAAGTTGTATTGTGTAAAAAATACTTGTCAAAAACTCTTTCTAATTAGTTTCTATTTGATATAAGTTTTGGTTCTATTGGATTTATTTGCTAGTGTAGGCTTTTATAATCCAGTTATCTTTTATATCACGATCGTAATTCTTGAGTCCTCTATTTAACACAACTTATATGTTAGTCGGAAGCTTATATATTTGTTGGAAGGACGTTTAACAAAAACATGTACTCAACAATCGGGCCAAAACCACAAAACCGAACTGATAAACTCAATTCGGCTTGTGGCACCAATGCGTGTTTGTTACTATGCAGTCCAAACCCAGAACATTACTTAGACATACATCACAACAAACTTGAAATAGTAGCCCAAGAAACTATCTCAGGCTCTCATCCTCGGTTTTGGAACCTCAACTTATACTTTGATAAAATAAAATGACAGCTTTTAAAGTATATTACTATGCACAAAGAGATGCTTGTTATGATATGTTGCTATTGCGTGTATTCAAACCAAAAATGATACTTCTAATCAGCATATATAAAACACATAACATAATCTAAGTTTATACTTCAATAATATATACCTTAACTGTTAAAAACCAAAATTAGAGTCACCATCTAATCTACTTTACCAAAAAACTACTCGACTTTCAACGGGGTGGGGATAAACGTGTACTGAGGCATACCTAGAAGAGCTTTTGTTCACTGTTGTTACCAGAACCCGAAAAATCTTTATTCATCTTTCCGCTCCATGATGTTCTCCGTGACATGGAATGATTGGTCACAATTGAACCTTGTAATTGTAATTGTATTAAGTAATTGTGTGTTTAGGGTTACAATAAAAGGTTCTTTATATAAAGGACAATATTATATAATTAACCCTAAACTATTTACTAATAATAACCTAGTCTAATAGTGACCAATGATGTGGATGTTGATGATGATGATGATGTTCCCCCTTTTGACATATCATTCATGGATGCAAATCTTGAGTTGGGAATTGTTGTAGGTTTGATGCTAGAAATGGAAGGTGATTGAAATAAGTTGGTCTGGTGTCAAAACTTTGCTTGACGAATCGTACACCAACCCCTGATATGCCACTCATAACCATCGTTATGACATGATGTCTCGAATTTAGTTTGTAATGATTTCTATACTTTATACTCATAACACTAAGCAAACATAACTTACCTAATTTTAGTTGTAATTTCTTTTTGTTGTTGAAGCATTAGCCTCTTAAATGAAATATCTAAGAGGTTAACTTAAAACTTTTTACGGTGTTACTTGTAAAATCCGGCAATAATTCTGGTTGCAAAAAGAAGTATCAGCACTTAGCAGGTACTTTATACTAAAAATGTTAAGGAAAATCATGTCATCTTCGTAGTTTACATATTTGCCACCGTAAAAAATTTTCATCATCCTTGGCAATATGACATTCTTGCTTAACATCAATATACATTTCTTATCATCTATAGGAATGTGTAAGAATTACATTTAAAGGTTGATACAACCAAAGAGCTCTTAACATGTACATGTGAAGTATTATAAAATTACTTTAGAAGATTTGATATAACTCAAGGAATTTCACTAAGTATCAAATTTTCTGAATCCAAAATACCAAATCTTTCAAATCAAAATACCAAATCTTCCAAATCAAAATACCAAATCTTCTGAAACCAAATATTAAGTCTTTTGAAGCCAAGAGACTGATTTCTTCTGAAAATAAAGAATACATGTTTTCTTTGACTTACTTTTGACAAAAGTTGTTGTCATTTCTAAAGACTTACCCACTTATATAAGTTAGTGAAAAGTCCATAATTTTGTCAATTGTAAATTAAGGTCTTAGAATCTGTAACTTTCTACTTTTGTACTTTTATCATTTTTGTATTAGATAAGAATGTGAGTTATGACATGTTATAGTCACTAGTCAAAAAACAATCTGCCTTTTGATTTTACATTGATCTTGTTGTCTAGATTAATGTTTCGAGCTAACATTCAAAGTATGACCGGCTGTAGTATGTAGTATAAAGTATCTCAAGTACTTATCATTTGATTTAAGCTTTGTAACACTTTGTAAAAGAATTTAAAAGTAATATACAACATTTTTTAAAACTATAATATTTTGTTCTTGTTTCATTCTTTACTTGTGTTATTTGTTTCACTTTAGTTTTGTTCCTTATTTGATCTGTTAAGTGTTTTAAGTTTCTTTTAACACTGTGAAACTGTTGCATTGATCCCATTCACCGGTCTTGTAGAATACTAAATCATTAATAAAATTATCATGATGGTCTGTAAGATTACTTATTTAGGACGTAAAAGCTGAGATTTATTAACTTTAACTTTTTGGATGATTGAGCCACTATTAACATCAAATTTTCAGTAGTGAATATGTAAAATAGTAATCAGATTTCAAGATCGTTCTAATTAGGTCGCTCATAAATTCTTTTGTTTTATTCAGATCACTCGTTTTTTTTGTCTCAATCAAGTCATTACAGTTTCAAGATCGTTAACATTAGATCATTCACAAATTACAAAACTTTAAAGAAACATTGAAATACTTACAAAATTAACAATATTTATTAAAAAATGAATCATGTAAAAGAATTGAAAAAAACATGTGTGGCCTAACTAAAACATCATTAAACCTTTGACCTGATTTGAACAAATAAAAATATTAGTGACCTGACTAAAATAAATAAAAAGAAAAGTGATTTAATTAGAACATTACTAAAACTTACTATTTTGTAAAGTATAGTTTTCCACTTATATAAAAAAATAGTATATTTTGTTATAAATATATAAAAGTTGCGGAATTTTATAAAACAAACAATTTTCTATTTTGTTAAAAATATTTTAACTTTTAATTATTGATCCACTCTAACTCAATGATTTTATCATTAGACTCAATCCCTAACCCAAAAGTTTGTTCAATGATTTGTTAGTTTAAAGTATTCACAATTCATTACTCATCTTTAGCTATATAATTACATTTAAATTCACTATGTTGTCTATCTTCTTTTCAACTTTGTCATTATTTTTTCTCTTCTCCACTCACAACCACTTAAAATATATTAAAACATTATAAGATTTTGAAGAGTGTATCTCAAATATACAGATTGAACAGTAAATTTCTCATCACTCACAACCACTTATGATCATACCATATAATATAAAGATTACACTCGTATAAATTTAGAAAAAAGGTTGTAAATGCTCTTAAGTCTTGATGAATCTTGAAAAGCATTGATTTGATCCTCGTTCTTGAAAGTAAGAACTTTACACATTCACTAATTTCAGTAATTTGGACAAACAAATCTTTGTACTAGACCAAAAGTTTATTATTATAAGATATGTTGTAAATGTCAAACCACAAAATGATACTTATAATTAGCTTAACCACATTCTTAACAAAATGTAAGCTTATGCTTCAAATATCATATAACTTATCTTTAAAGTTTAAATTACAGTCATCATCCCATCTATTTTTAAAGTTGTTGGGGGTGGGTGGGTAGCTTTTTCCTGAGAAAATAAAGACCAAATGAACTGTACAGTGGAAGCTCATTCTTCAGCTGTTTCTGTAGAACCACCACTTTTTAAAATTTAAGAAAACCTATCTCCCAAAACAGCTAAAAGTTGCACTTCAGTATACAAATGGTCATAATATGAAAAACTATAAAAGGGGAAAATTTTCTTGTTTGCTTTATAGCTCAACTTCTTGGAGATCATCATTCGACGAGTGTGTAGAACTAGTCTTGTTTGGCATAAACGCATACTGAGGCATACCTCCAATAGCTTTTTGTTCAGTGTTGTTACCAGAAACTGAAAACTCTTGATTCACGCCTCCACTCCATGATGATGTTCTTCGTGACATGGATGATTGGTGACTGATGATGTCGATGTTGATGATGATGATGATGATGATGATGATGATGATGCTCTCCCTTTTGAAATATCATTCATGGATGCAAATTTTTGCACACCCATTGTTGATTGGCTGGCTCTAGAAGAAACTAAGGGGGGAGTTTGGTTATCAGGAGGATTATCAGCTGGTTGTTCGGGTGTTGCAGGGGCAGCTGTGGGAACAAAGAATTTTGGGTTCGGGCTGGGACTTGTTTTAGGTTTGATGTTAGAAACAGGTGGTGGTTGAAATAAGTTGGTCTGGTTTCCGCCACCTTGGTTGAAAGTATCGACATATCTTGCTCGAACCCCTGTTCTTCCACGTGCAGAAAACTGGTTTGTGGTGGCTGGAGTCGGTGGAATACCTGAAGTAAGACTAGGGGAGTTGGGCTTGCAAATTCAGAGCTCATAGATTCAGTTGTTAAGGCAGTCTTTACACTATAATCTGGTGTTCCATTTTGGAAAGTTGTCATCGTAGGTGGTGGAGCAAGGGCGGCTTCCTCTGCTGGCGGATCAACCCCTTCTTCCACCCATCTCTTTAGTTTCTCATCATAATAGAATTTATTTGTCTCGCCCAATTTTGCCTACAAACATTAATGTAGATTTAAAAAATTAAAGAGAGAGCTAAGTTTACCACATACATTAAAACTGATGTACAGTTATAAATGGATCCATTTTGGTTATGCTTTATTCAGAGAAGTTAAAATATTCTGTGATAATATGGTTTGTGTCGTAATTAGCAAATTCTTTATTCATTGGATTCAACAAAAGAAAGCTGTCTTTGCGTGTCAGGCCAACCAGACGGAACCTGTTTACCCCAATTAGCCAACAGGCCCGTCCTGTCCATTTCTCCATCTCTATATAGAATAAAATGTACCTGTTTATCTTGGCCAGACTTCAGAACCCTACCCAACGTCTTTTGGTAAATAGACCCAAAACTGAAGCCACTACGCCCTGAAGTCTTCTCAGATGCTTTACTTTGTGAATCAGCAGAGTTTTCCTTCAACATGTCATCCTGGTCCAACATCAAGTTAAATTAATCTCATATATTCAGAACACTTTATTAGTCTTTGGTTACCATAAATATGAATTTGGAAAGTAACTATGTGATATTGAATAATCAGAATGAAATATTCAGCTATACAAAAACATGAATCTTATGACAACCTGCCTGGGTGATCGACCAAAATCAGGTTCTGAAGCACTGCGGTTATGCGTCATATTCTTGTTGTTTCCATCAGCCTGATTGATTGGCTCCATAGATGCAGATGGCCCTAAAGATGACATTGCCATTGTTGACTGACTGGTTAAAACCCTAGGACCCTTCTGTGGTTGTTGATAAAGGTCATTTTGAGCATTGACACCGGATGTTGATGGAACAGGTGGGGGAAGGCCACCAACAACACGCTGTGCAGTGGTATCAAAAAGGTTGAACAATTTACCAACTATTTTACCAGAAGCCCCGAAGTTTGTAGAAAAACCCCCCTGCAAAAGAGGAAAAGGATAAATAAGGACAATAAATTTTTTCTTTTTATATATTAAATTTTGGATGGAGATTAATAAAAAATAGTAGAGATACCTGTTGGTGAGTTTTTATTCTATCCTCTAAAGATATAACCAATTGTCTCCAGGTTTCTACCTCAGGGATTCGTCCAGTTTTTAATGATTTTGTAATGGCTTGACAGTACCTGAATAATGATGTTAATATATGATGTCATTTCCATGGAGGGAAATACACAAAGAAGCAATGAGAGGCGGAAAAGGGAGGGGGGGGGGAAGTTGGGTAACGGATCAAATTAATATCAACACTTGTATCTTTTATGTGCGAGTTAAAACATCCAGGTCTGGCTGACCAATCTGCCAGCACTTTTTGCCCTCTTTTTCTATTTGTTATGTTAATGTACCAAAAATATGATTACATACTATATAATAGAAAGAATAGAATAATTTCTTTCAAATAACACAATTTAGAGTGCTGTAAACATTTTAATACATGTTATGCAATTTTTGACTCGTTAAAGTCTTTCAGCCCATTTTTCCGGTTTCATTCTTTGAGCTATTCTTTAAATTTATCCTGTTTGACCCATTATTAATCAAATATAACCCAAATCAGCATGTTCCCATAAAAATGGTTTGAAAGTGCCACCTCTAGAAGCAAGAAAGTTGATGAAATGAGGAAAGATTATATGTACTTTAAAGAGTCGGACACTCTTCCAACTTCAGCCAACATGTGGGCGTAAATGAGTTTATAAGGTTGAAATGGTAGCAAGGTGAACTGAGAGTTTCCAAGCATCTTTGAATACTCATATACCTCTGTCCGCTGTTCGCATCCAAAATTACAAGGTTTTGTTAATTTATCATATTGGTACTGGCTTATCAGTATTCACATACCAAATTATGGCTGAAAAAATGTTAAATTAAGAAATGTTTGCAAAGCTAGCGATTAATAATGGTTAAAATACAGTTTTTTGTCTTTACTGACAGAAAAATATTGATCAACAGGAAATAGAAAATCAAAGTCATGAAGTAGAAAAAATATAGCAATTATAAGCAAAACTTAGTTTTCATATTCTTCAATTGTCAGTTCTTTCAACTTTAATTTCCTTCAAAAATTGCGGATCCAGGGTTTTTATATGCACTACTATTACAAATAAAAGGCATACTTCAAGTCTATTACCATCAAAGATGATTTTAATTTTTTTGTTTGTTTATTAAAACAAAAAACAATTTAAAAAAATTCTAGGGTATGCACATGAAAGTTCATTGTTGCATTTTAGAGTTATGGTATTTGTGGTCATGAAACTAACACTAACTGAGAAAAAGAGGTATATAAAATCCTGGACACTTTGAAAGTTCAAACCAATATTTATCTGTGTTAGAAAATATGACAAATAAAAGATGTTAACATTTCCTTTCTTCAGAAGAAGCTTTTAATCCAAATTTATGTTTTTTATAATCAGTTGTGTCTTTGATTCTAGAAGAGATGAGGTGAGACCTGAATGGCCTCAGGGGAGGCTATGTACGGGGATGTTTCCAGTGATCTGCACCAATGAGACATAGTCTAGCACTGTCTGAATATGGTTCAACGTTTGCTTCTGCAACTAAGTAGCAAATGTGGGCCGCAATAATCTGGCTCATAATTTTAAAAAGTTACAACCAAATCGCAATATTAAATATAGAAGGTGATGCATTCATGTATACTTACATTACTCCTTTCCTTCCACAAACAATCTCCAAGATGAATAAGCACCAATTCATCATCTTTTGTTCTGTTGGCAGTGATCACTGCCAAATTATCCTCCCAGTCGTCAAGCATACCATTAACACTAAGTTGACCCTAATGCAAGATATAAACAAGATTATGTAAAGAGGAACATATGTAAAAGACTAGAGGTGGCGAGATGGGAGAGCTGGAAATGGGATTCAGGTTGAAATTGGTCATTTTATAGGGTCACCACAATGATCAGATCAAGATTGAGTTGACCCGCAAGCACATTTTTTTGTCTATTTCTATTTTCTTATAAAGAATTTGTGGGTGCATAATTAACTAAACTAAATGGCATCATTACCTGTGTAGGCTGTTGCTGGGACATATTTAAAGCACCAGGGAAGCCACCATCCGTTGTAGCATCAGCTGCAATACATCAGCTGGTTGACCAGCAATAAGCAGACATAATGTCCGCAACGGTGATCCTGGTACAAACTGACCAGAGCCATTTTCCTAACCGTATCCACATAGAACTGCGATAAAAGTAGCAAAAAAAAGGAAATATTAGAATTTGATGACAAACCAAGCTGAAAGGACCATGGGAGGGACCGGTGGCAAAATCCAGGATCAGTCAAGGCAGGAGATGAGTCAAAGCAAGTGGGCCTGGTTGGGGCAAGAGAAAAGCATTTTTGTCATTTCTTGTATTTGAAATAATTTAATGTCTTTAGTTTAATTGAAAAAATTAAATGTTATTACTATGATGATAAAGTTTATAATTGAAAACAACACTTGAAGGTTTTAGGCATTTTAAATAAACTTTCGTTGATGCTCAATCAATTTCCAATATGAGTAATTTTTCAAATTCTACCCAAGTGACTCATTAGCAGGCAAAGTATAATCCAAATTGACCTTTTTACCAGTTAATGGGTCAAAAACTCCATCCCTATTAGGGAGGGAGAGAAGGGGAGAGAGGGAGAGAGAGAGAGAGAGAGAGAGAGAGAGAGAGAGAGAGAAACCTGATCACCAAGTTGCGCTGCAAGAACAAGTGCAGGCCCCCACAATTGACCCTCTTGTGCACGAAGAAGAGCCTCTTTCTTTTTACCAGAAACAAGCAGAGTTTGGACTTCAGCAGCAGTTTTCTAAATCATAATAGATACGTTATACATAGGTTATGTAACAACAAGAAATTTCATTATACGCAGGACAATCAGGATGCATGCCTAGTAGGGGAATAATTAAAGGACAATAAATACCTGAGTCTGTACTTCTGAAGGTACTTGTAGCAAGCAATGGGCAAAAGCACCATAATTGTTGAATTCTGCACTGTTCTTCACTGATGCAAACAGTCTAGCAATAGCTATTTCTGGAGCATCATTCTCCTAATTAAAAGACCAAAAACCATACATAAATTTATACTGGCGACATACAATTTGTTGACACGTTAATGTAGAATGTAACAAAGCAACTTTAGTATCTAATAATAATGTAACCTAACTTATGCTGATAGAAACACGAAAAAATTGCAAAAATAGCAACTTTTACCTTTAAGCTGGTGTCTGAACCCAAGGAGATCTCAATCTGCCATAATGTTGTGCACAGATTTTCAGCAATAAAAGGAGCAATCTTAGAACTTCACCTTTGTTATAATCTACATCACAAGTTTTATAGTGTGTAATCCTATCATCAATCCATCTGTTCAACTCTTTATTACCAGCATTTCCACCAGAAAGTGGACCAGGTAATGGTTGATGACAGAGTGAGTGAAAATAGTCATGTACACCTGCTCCTCCAGTGACAACTTCTGCTAAGTTAAAAACAGAAATTGACCCTGAATTTGAATCCTTCAACGAAAAAACACACTAAGTTGTAAATAAAGATTTAAAAAATAGGGAAAGATAGGTGCATCCAAGCAATACTACTAGAAAAACCCAAATACCAGCAGTGGTGGATGCAGCTTAATTGGTTTGGGGAAGTTAACCACCCAGCAAACCTCACAAGCTTTCAAAACAGAATTAATATAAGACCAATTGGGCTATGTTTGGAAGGGGCTAGGGGCAGTCTAGGCTAAGTTGGAAGGGGGCAAGGAGCACTGTGGGCCAAGTCTGGAAGGGCATTGTGAACTAGACAAACTTATATATAAAACCTACTTCACAAATTTTATATTTTTCTGTAAGACGTGTGTTTTAGTTTTGAAAGTCAATCAGTTAAACACATCGTCTAATAACTTCTTTTTTTTGTTTTACATAAAATTTAATTATAAATTTAGCTAAGACTTCAACTATTTCTTATCAATGTTGTATTTTAGTATTTAATCCCATTACTTATTTGCTTAACTAACTTTAGATGATTGTTAGATTTATCTGTTCTTATTCTTCTATTAGGAAATATGGGAAAATTTTGGAAAGAAAAAGTTACTTGAGTAACAATCCATCTAATAATATTTCACGCCCAAATAGATGGAATAATAGTTATAAGGACTTCCTCAACCACATGGTTATGACTTTTTGAACACTTCTATAGCTACCGTAATTGGCCAATGTTACCAATCATAATGCAATTGAGTGTTTTGGAAAAATGAAAACATGTAGCAGAGAATTGAAGGATATAAATTGCATTATCACGTTTAATGAAGTATAATGTCTAAGTTGCATCGAAAAGTTTCTACCATCATTTGTTGTTCTCTTTGACACAATCCATTTATGACCCAACCCGTTTTCTGCCCCTCATGACGAAATTTTTTGGATCCGCCACTGACAACAAGTATGGACATTAACAAGTCAAAAGGGATAGTTTTCATATGGGTTGGATTGATTGACCGAAACACTTTTCGCCCGTTATTTTTACATTTTTATGAAAAACCCATGTGTAATATGATGACAAGAACTTTTTATTTTGAATAAAATACTTCACAAGTTAGACTCACATGACTTGTTCCCTTTAAAAGCTAAAATTTTATATTACCCGTTAACCTGTTTGTGCCCGAATCAACCCATTCAAATGTAGATGTGCGGAAAAAATTGTAACTCTATAATACGCTAACATATGATTGACAAAGTAAATGATTTACGGGCTAACCTGGCTTCCATAGGATGCATTAATGAAAGTGGTATTATCTTTCATCACAATCAGTTTTCCACCAAAACCAAAAGTAACCAGTGCATGGGGAGGGCGGCCAGCAGATGACCTTCCTACAGTAGAGCCATAAGAACTTGATGACCACTCTGAACTGGTTGCTGCATATAGCTTAACTGGTTTTGGTTTCCATAAGCCTTTTGGACATTTGTGGTCTCACTTTGCTCCAAAGGCTGGCTGAATGGCTGACTATAAGGAACAACCGATTGAGACCCAGAAACTGCATAGTCGTAAAATGTCTCTTGTTTAACATGGTTATCCACATGGAAATTACCGTCATAGTGATTACCTATTTGTTGGTTGTTTCTAAAGTCTTCCATTGGGTTACTATTGGTAACGATATTAGGTTGCCACATAGCTGAACTCTGCTGTCCGGCATTGCTAAAGAACCGTTCCAGTTATAGTCTTGTTCCTGCCCACTATATGTTGTTTGATCATTTCCATAATTTGTATTACTTGAACCAAGCCCATTTTGGCAAACCAGGTCCTGCCCTACAGCAGTTGATTGTGAATTATAATCATCCAAAGAACGCCACTCTTGGACATTCATATCATAATACCAACCAGGATACTGGGGATCAAAAACCATATGAGAAGGGTACACTTTATTATTATCTACTGAACCCTGATTCCAGTTTGATGAAATCTGTTCATAGTGACCAGATTGTGAAACCGAATTCCAACTTGTAATACTTTCAGTTGTGCCTTCTCTACTGCAGCTCCCACAACAGATTGCTGCAAGTAAGAAACCTCTGATTTCTGGTAGGTGACATTCCAATCAGCAGCAGAGTCAGTGTTATGCGCCCCATGTGCATATGATGCTGCATTATAGCTTTCATCTACTTGATACCATTGTCCAGTGTTTGCATCATACCTCCATCCAGGATAAAGATTCTCCCAGTATTCACTACTGTTAGGATCCTGACCAGCTGTTGCTTGCTCCCCTTTGGTGGCATAAACTGATCGGATTGAAGTTGATGCGAGTAATGATTAACATCCTCAACCTGCAAGGAATTATTTACTACACTGTTTGATTCACTACTAATGAAATCATCCTCTTTCCCTATCTGGTCAATGGAACCATTTTCAAATTCATTGAAAAAACCAGAGTCCGGTCCAAATGCATTACTGGTATTCTCCACGGAATCAGAACCAAATGCACTCCATTGCACCTCTTTCACACCAGGAGTACCTACAGATAGATCATTCTGGTTCTCACTTTCTGTAGCATTCACTGCTTTATCCAACCGAGTCGTACCATTATCTGGTTCTTCATTAACACTATCCAACGCTAACGAATTTGAAGAAACCAGATGACTCGTGTCTACATCTGTAACATTAGCAATTCTTCTTTCAGCTCCTTATTAATTAAAGAACCACCCTCTTCCCCTACACCAACTTCCCCCAAATCTTCAACTCCACCTCCCACATCACTAACACTCAAATTAGCAAAAGCTTTAGCATCATCAGAATCATTATCATCAACAATATTGCTCTCCACTTTCGAAGATGACGCAGGGGGCTTATAATCATCATCATCATCATCATCAACTAACTTATCAAAAAAGTCTTCATCGGTATCCTCCACAATAAACGGAGGATTTGAAGCCATCAATAAAATTAACAACTCACCCTCGAAGGAAATCAACAAACTACAAAAACTCAGCAAAATTCAAGCTGATTACGTCACAGATCCGCAACATGAACTCCTGAATAGCGAATAAAACTGAAATTAATGGAAGATCCAGATACGATTTGAGCGATCCAGCAACCAAAACTGAAATTAATTTGGAGCAAAATCAAATCTTTCAACAGTCATAAGATGATCGATTACCTCAAAAAGAGCACATTACACAAATAACTCGAGGATCAAGACGACAATTTTGAAGAAATCTCGATACGTATGTAGAATCTATAAGAGAGAGAGAGAAAGAGAGAGTATTATTTAGCATAGAGAAACCCTTGATTTCGCATCAGATGACTCAACAACCCACGGCGGTATGAATTTATCATTGTTTTGTCAAATTCTAAAACCAGTCCCTTGAGATCTCAAATTAACAATAATCCAAAACTTACTATTACGTTATAGTTTTCTAATTACTCGAAAATCATGAAATTACAACTGAAACAAATTCTAATTTGTTTTTTTTTATGTTTTGAGTAGGGATGAGCAATTTTTATTATCGTATCACTACCGACCCAAACCGGTACCGACCAAACATAATCGGTACATGTAATGACCAAACATAATTTGTATCGGTACTGGTATTTATTTTTTAGGTCTTATGTTTTTAGGAGAGACCTGGACGATTTTGCAGTTGGTGATGCGGAAAGTGAATAAGGAGTTGGTGATGCGGAAAGTGAATAAGGAGTCGTCGGTTGAAGACATTTGGTATTTGTACCTTTTGGCTTCGGTATTTCAATGGTATTGTTTCCGATTGATGTCGAACCAAAAAAAGCGATATGGTATTCGGTTTACATTTTTACCTATTTTTGTTATTGGTTTTTTTTAGTACGGTACCGATCTCATCCTAGTTTTGAGTAGTATTAGAGATTAATTTAAATTCAAAATTTTGGCTTTTGAATCGAGTTACAAATTTATAAGTTTGAAATCAAGCTGATTGAACTTGAATTGTATAAATTACTTTTGTACGTGAAATATAGCATTTTATTCGAATCAACACAAATTTGGATATGTTTTCTAATTCTAGTTAGTATTCACTTTCGGAAAAGTCTTTACCTTTAAAAAACCTATTCAAATATTCATAACATTAAACATCCTTAACATGTTTCATTAATGGTTTATAAACCTAAGACTTGTACAAATCCAACATATGATGTAATATGATCTCCTTTGTATTCAACACATCTAACTATGAGTATTTAATTTATAAAATATTTTATTTAAGATTGGTTATGTATTAAATACAATTCTATTCAACTAATATAAAATTGATTATGCTAAAATATATTTTAAAAAATCTTAATAAAGATCGAAAAACCCCCAAACTACATAAGCTAATATAATTAATCTTTGATCGTCAGCAAACTTTACGATTATAAGATATTATTTAAAGTATGAGCTTGTGACTAACTAATAAATTATTTGGTATGTTTATCTATACTAGTATATAATACATCTCTTTGGATAAAGATGTAATTTTATCAAAAATACAAATTTTAAAACAACATGTATAAATAAGTACATCATATTTAAAAAGGGTAGGATAGAGATTTGATTAAAATTTTAAGACACTTTAGGGGTAATATGGTAAATTTATTGGGAAAATATCACAGAATAGTAACCAAGTTTTAAAAGTGTTCTAATTTAGTCACTCATGCATATTTTTCTCAAATTGGACCTCCAAACAATCAAATCGAGTCATTACCAAATTTTATTATGACAAGAAACTAATGATGGAAAAGACATTGAAGTTAGAATTTTCAATATATAAAATTATATTAAAAAATAAAAAAAACATGTTAATTATGAAAAAAAATAAAAAAAAGTGCCTAAAATTTACGTCAACGTTCTATATTAGCTTCAAAAGATAGAAAAAAATATTTTCTAACTGAATTCAAAAATATAACATGCTAGAAAATATGTTATGACTTTTAATTTGTATAAAATATAAAATGAGTGATCTAATTGGAACACTTTTAAAACTTGAGTTACTTAATTGGAACACTTTTAAAAGTTGGTTACTATTTTATGAAGTTACCTCAAATTTATTCATTAAATTTTATAAGACTTGACATTTTTGTCCTTGTCTCTTTCATGTATTAATAAACATTATTAATATATTATTAATAATATGATATTATTTAATTCATTTCATTAATTTTTATTTTATTTATGATACTATAAATTAACATTTGAATTTATATTTACTAATTATATTTTTATAACTAAATAATATTTTAATTAATATATTATTTTATTTAAATATTTAAGTATATAACTTATATAAATCTTCATATTTATAATAACTATAATACTAATATTTTTCTAGGGCCATATTATAAGTTTATAATTTTAATATTTATCTATATTTTATACAATAAAAGTGAGAGGATGATAGAATGATAATTTTATATATGGATTAAGATACCCATATGAAAAGTAATGCTTAAATTTCAAATAATTAATCATTTTATTTCATTTATGCTCTTACAATAAAGTATAATATATGATTGCTATAATACAAATGCTAAAACATATACACGTGGTCAAAAAAAATCGTCATTTACTTTCAATGTCGTTTATATATTGTGATTCAGCACTAATCTCTATTCCCCTTTCCTTTATTAGTTGTTAACAGCTCAATAACAATTAAGATGATAATTTATGGTGATAATTTCTCCATTAACTTTCTTCGGTATATGCAAATCACCACAAAAAACTAACTCCGATGATCATAAAACTCTAACCTACATTTCATAAAATAAACCTCCCTAAAATCTAGGTAATAAGTGATTTCCGACCATAAATACCACCATATTTTCACTATTCTTATTGCGATAATATAATTGTCTTAAAGACTTTTGTAATATACGTAATTATTTTCTTTTATTCAATTTTTTTAATAATTATGTTTTAAAATTTTAATTTATGTGATAACGCACCGAGCTGATACCGACTAAAATCGAATTCCCAAAAAATCATGCAACAACTGTACCGCCGCAACACGCGGGCATTTCCAACTAGTAATAAAGAAACGGATAACAATATATGTGATGGTATGGGCCGTATGGCCATGTTTTTTCCAAACTCTTAGTGTCACTTGTATGTCTCCATTTAATATGATAGGAGAACATAAACCTATTAGATGGGTGTTTCATATTCTTTTTGGTGTTAACTAAAAATATAGATTGTATTGTTCATATCCTGTTTCAATTTAATTTTAAAACAAAATTAAAGTGAGGTCTTGTTTCTAGGAAATCAAATAATTCATGTAACATGTTTTGCTAACGATTTGTTAGTCTATGGTAATTAAAGTTTTATTAGCCTGTCAAAAAAAATCAATAACAAACTTTCATTAACATAAAGAACGAAGTGACTTCTAATTTTATTTAAGTAAAATAATTTTAACGAAACTTTTAATTTTAACTATCACTTTTATCGTTAGCTGTTTTTTTATAGTATTTTAACTATGCATTAACTTTATCATTCATATCATACTTCATAGATACCTATATATTACATTTCAATTTACTTTATTTGTGTGCTTATACAAGTGAAAGATTGCTTTACCCTATCACCGAGTTAATTGTAATCATTTTTACCATCACTTTAACTTTACTTTAATATGAGTTTATACTTGTACAGAGCTCCTTTAGTCATTGCTTGAATGACACGCAATACTCCTTTAACTAATGCTCGAAACAAATGCAAAACTCTCGTCACTCATTATGCAAGATTCATATGTCAATGTTTGAAATACGTCAAGACATATGTGATTGCAAGACCTTCTAACATACTTTACCATTCTCGGTTATGCTTTAGTAAGGTGACTGTTATTGAGTTATTATTCGACTTTCTTTATCATTTCTTTAATTGTGGTTGACTTAGGGGGTGTTTGTTTTTTGAAAAACCTCTTCCCCACCTCTTCATCTGCAGATATCTACAGATGTGGTCCGCAGACTGCAGACGTTTTCCTGCAGAAAAAACAAACAGCACCTTAAACAACTTAACTATACTATAGTTATATTGTATAATATTTTAACACTTTATACTTTATTTTGACTATATTGTACTTTAAACTTAGCACACTATATCATATATTAGTTTAGCTCTTTAAACTTTACTCTATGCATGTTATCACTTTCTAGGTTCTATTCCTTACACATATGCAATGAGTTAGGGGGAGTGGGTGTTAAGTGGGAGGCAAATATTCACTTTTGATCATATAGGTTCACTTTAAATAACAAGATTATTTTCGATGGCATTGTGCACTCTCGACAATATAGGCTTACATTCATTAACATAGGCACTTTTGAAAATCATATGTACTTTCGATAACATAGGCATTTTTTTGATAACTTAAGTACTTTCAATAATCATAGGCATTTTGATAATATAAGCTAGTTTTGATAATATTGTTCAATTACTTTAACAAGTTACAATCTATTAAAAAATCTATCACACTATGTCAAGATTGTTATTGTGTAAGCATATTAACATTAAAAGTAATGTAAACCAAGGGGTCTAGAACTCATTTTGATGCTTTACTCAAAGAAACCCTAGTATTCAAGTGAAATTGATTGAGATCTACATGCACAAATCAAGACATCAACTTTATCAATATATTTTACCTATAAACAATTCTAGGCTTGTTTTTGTCAAAATCTATGAAGAATAGAGATAAAAAATGAGTCTTTACCTACTTCTTGAGCTCTCTCTTTCTCTCTCTTTTTCTTTCTCTCTCTCTCTCTCTCTCATCACAGCAAAGGCATGGACTGCTATTTCTATATCTTTTTCTAAACGACTAAAGATAATTGTATATAATAAAGTACTAGTAAGAAACTAGAAAAAAAACAATCACAAAATATATTAAGCCAGATTAAAATTATACCAATGATTCCACTCTAATGATACAAATTTGCCCCTATGCTTGTACCACATAAATGATGATACCAAAAATACATTCAAACGCGCATCTCCAAATCTCGATTTCTTCGATTAAAGCATCAATCATTCCTCCACTTTCATATATGCCAAATAGTCACATGAAAACTCACCAAAATCATGTTTGTAAAAGATATGATGTTGTTTATGTTTGAAGTATTACTCAAT
The DNA here is from genome assembly GCA_025506515.1 of Flaveria trinervia. Taxonomy (NCBI): domain Eukaryota; kingdom Viridiplantae; phylum Streptophyta; class Magnoliopsida; order Asterales; family Asteraceae; genus Flaveria; species Flaveria trinervia. Next base: position 83,263,666 of record CM046443.1, on the reverse strand, counting down.
AGTTCTATCATGAAAGTTCTAACCTTTATAGGATCCAATTTAGCCACATGAATTTAAAGGACGCCACCCGGAACAAACCATTGTTGATTTTCAATTTTGTGGTCGCTACCGAGAATGAACCATCACACTTGCCAACCCAATGACATTCATCGCCCCCCTTCTGCATATCATTCGAATGATGTAATGCAATAATAAAATTAACTTGTGGATTTCTTGCAATTGGATGTAAATTTCTTCCTTGACCCTTTCTAAATACAGAGTATCATTTAGGATATATTTATCCTTTTTAGTTTATCTTTGGTCAATTTGGTTTGCTTTATAATGTTTTTCACCCCTCACTTAATTTTTATGTTATCAAAATTCGAGGTGTTAAAACTTAAAGGAAAAAAGGTTCTAAATTGAACAAAGTTAAACCAACTAATTTAATTAATTAACTACATTCTTTATTTTTTTAAAAGGACGAATAAGCATACCTCCTAAAATTCGTCTGTAATTCACTTTATGAAATTTGAATTTTTACTAAATTTGTGATGGAAAACACCAAATGTCACCAAGTGAAAAACTATTAAAAAATAATTTAATTAAATATAAACTGATAATAAATATAATATTAATTTAAAAGTAATTAATGATTAGTTTAAAAGTATAAAATAGCATTCCATTAATTTAGAAGTTCACATGACCGATTAAAAATTAAAATTACAAGTAAATAAAGAAAAGAATTAAAAATCGAATCAGATTTTCGGTCCACAACGTTTTGTAATTTCATGTTACGAGCCACACCTTGAATAGAGGTCCGCGCAAATGATCATGTGACGTTAAGATAAACTTCATATCTTCGTATTTTGTTGTTATTGGCTTCTTGCATTTGCCTTTGTTGTTCTTGCATCGTGTCCCAAGTTAAAAATAAGTTTTATATTTTTTTGGATAGTGTTGAAATTTCTGAGAATTTTTCTGAGTTGATTTAAGGTTGTGGATTAGATTGCAATGCTTATGAGTTTGATTGGGTTTCTCGTCGGCTAGAACTTCCTTTTTTTCCCATACGAATTGTTGAATCCATTGCTAAAAATTATTAAACGGTGATAGGAAGAATATAAGATTGAGAGAGATTTTGGTATGTAAATTGATATTGGGTTGAGTGAGTATTTATAGGGTTAAAATTTAATATTTTTTTTATTGGTAACGGTTATATAGGTGTTGGAGGGGTGCAATAGGTGTATAACGATTAGTTTTATATGATATTTTTACTTTATTAAAAGACTAATTAGAGGTGATATGTGTCAACATCATATTTTTTCATCAAAAAATTCTTGTTTTTT